>BKCH01000167.1:122500-483301 GCA_008635985.1 Ficus erecta
AAAAGTCGAATCACTTGGGTAGCCGAGATCTCTAGGATGACCTGATTTACCAGAGACGATTTCGGCACCAGGGGATCTTGGACATGTGGTTTTAGATATTTGAAACTCAAATATTATTCAACAATATCAGATATTGGTGGCCAAAATATACTATTTTTAAAATTATCTCTTCATTCAAATTCAAATATAAAGTATTTGTATTTTAAATATTCATCAAAGGGTTATCTCTTAGAAACTATAAATACATGATGAATGGCTTTCGGAAACCCAAGAACTCACATTCTACAGATTACATCACTTGTAACTCTGAAAAAGATAATGAGACCCTAAGTGACGAGCGATGACGTAACTAGTTCATTGATGGTAAACTTATATATATATATATATATATTTTGTGTTATCTATTTTCTGCATTCTTTTACTTTATTTTTTCGTGTTGTCTTGTGGCAGTGATAATACTCGGGGTTCCCTACCACCATGGGATTTGTTAGGTGAGTTGTACCCATCAACAACACTCAATCCATAAATTAAACCAAGCTTAAAACCTAATCGCAACAATAACGATATTCATGATCACTCAACTTACCTCAAAGAAAAGAGGAGCCACAAAGCAACCTTTAACAAACCCCCAACAATTTCTTCCACAGCCCACCTGCCCAGACTACCAAAAATCGCACCATCCGTGTTAGGTTCCTTTTTTTTTTTTTTTTTTTTTAAATAATAATAATTTAATGGAGGAGTAGCCAACACACAGGTTTCTAGAGGAAAAATTGGGGTCTACTGGATTTTTCCTGACGGATACCGACGTAATTGTTTTGTTGTGTAAGATCAATAATTAATTCTACTTTTTAAAGTTTGTTTGGAAAAATTTTTTATTTTACTTTTGGTGATCAGTCAAAGAAGAAAGTAAAAACTATGATTTTTTAATATAAATGGTTCGGTTCACATTTTTTAAAGTGTCTAATAGGTCAAAATGGTTTTTAATATTCTAATGAATAAAAAAAATTGTGATAAAGTAATTTATACAGTTTTATTGAAACTCCTGCACAAACTTCAGAGTCCATATGTTTTGAAAAGCCACATTTACTAACTATGGGTGGAAGCTTTTATGGACAAACAAAGCACTTTTAATAGATTATTCAAACACTTACAAATTTGTTTTCAGACGTAAAAATTCAAACAGTACAAATTCAAACAGTACAATTTATCTCGATAATAAAGTGAATTTGTCTGTTTTGTAGTGGTTTTTGGTTTAAGTCTCAATCAAACGAGTTGAGTTAATAAACGATCTTTTCGAGCTAGCGAAAAAGTTTAGAGCAACTAGCTCAGAAGGGGATGCTGTTACATTTTCTTTCTCACACTAATAAATCTTTCTGAATGGGAATATTGATGGAACAACTGTGCACTGTAATGGGTGGAGAAATGACTTTGAATATAAAACAATTAGTTGAATTATACATTTTTTTTACTCACCTTATACTAGTAACGGATTGGTAAAATAATAAGATATTTCCTAAACTCAACCCCTGTAATAAAACCATTTATCTCCTTTAACATCAATAACTTTAAGGACTAATTAAAAAATTTTCCCATAAATTATAGTCCTTGTAACCCTTTTCGTTATGAATTTCAAAATGTAACATTCGTTTTTCCTAATTTAAGAAACGTTAACATAATACATCTCTATCTTTTAATAGAAATGACACATGTCACACATGAAGCGGGGACTTTTAACACTTCGTTGTTTAATTACTATTCTACTCACCATCATAATTTAAATTTTTTTATATATAAATATGCTTGAATTTAAATTTATTATGTTAAAAAATTAAAAGAGAAAAAAATGAAATGAAGAAGAACGAGTTCGTCTTCTCCCTCGCCTCTAAGGTTGAGACCCGTCATGGCTACGCGGCATGCTCGCCACCCAAGTCCACCGGTGCTGTTGCTTGCCCCCTTCCATGTCCTAACCTTTGAAAGCCTTGAGATCCCGAAAATCCGCCGATGCAAGAAACCTAACCAACCCTATGAGATTTCTTTCCACACAACCAACGTTGACGATTATTGCATCCTAGACGGCGAGAAAACCCCCAGCTCCAGCACGTTGACATGCTGCCTCTGCCTCCCCGAACAACCACAAAAAAAGTGAGAGAGTTTTTTGTTTTTTGTTTTACTTTTTAACCTTTTCTTAATTGATTTTTTTTAAATTTATTTAGTGTTAGATTTCCTTAATGGTCAAACTTTTAATCTAAAGTAGCTTTTAAACTCAAATAAGATTTTAAACAAAATAAATTTATTAGAATACCCCCTATATAATGCATCATATTGCAATCATGTATCAAATTCTATCAAAAAAATCTTAATAGAAGGGTAATTTTTGTTAACGTTTCATAGATAGGGGAAACGAATGTTACATTTTGACATTCGAATTGCAGAGTGTTACAAGGATCATAATTCGGAGAGAGATTTTGTAATTAATCGTAACTTTTATATTCTTCGGGCTTCTTATATATTCAAAGTTTCCGTCATCTATTCGGAAAAGTTGCATATCTTTATTGATTGAAAAGTATTTTTGCACCTATAAATTTATTTATAACCATTAAAAAGATGACAACTCATTATCATGTAACAATAAGTCATTTAAGTTCAATATTCACTAATGACCATAAATTTTTTGATCAACTACCCAATTTATTACAGTCGTTTGATCTATATCACACGGTTGAAACAACAATAACCAACAATGGGTAAATATTGGAGTAATATAAAATCATATAGGAAGCTCAAAAGCATCAAACTATTTTTTTTTTCATTTAAGAATATAAAAGTTATGGACTTAATTATAAATCATAAAGCAAACGAGATTTATTTCTATTCAATCTTAAACTTCACACACATTCATACAATATGATATGGTCATTTAAAGACCTTTATTTTGAAAAGCACAAAATATGAAAAGCTCGTGAGTGCATAGTTTGAACTAATTAAGGATCTCTAACGAAGAGGTGGGATACTTTGTTCGTATGTAAAGAAATTAGTCGGATCAACTTTAGTCTTAACCTGAACCAACCTGTAGAAATTATTCTTGAAATACTTTGTACCCCAAATGCTTGCTTGTTTGATACTTGTGTAGCCACCCTTATTGAGGTTATTTGTCCCAAGGTCAAGGTCTTTAAAGTTGAAATATGTAGCCCTAGGATTTTTGGATACATAAGGAGTCAAGTAATCGTAAAGCCTTCGTACCCAATTCATATGCTTTTCTTCTTCTTCTTCTTTCTCCCAGGACGATTGGTATTGAAACACATAGATGTTTCCAGCTCGGTGTGGGAATGGGATTGCGGATTCTGAAATCTCGCTCATTTTCCCACCGAAAGGAAATACGAAGATTGCTGCTTTTCCTACGTCTTCTTCGTACAACATTTCCAACATTTTTTCGAACACGTCATCTGGAATAGGCTCTTTCACGAAATCAGATTTCGCTTTGAAAGATGAGAAATTGAAATTCGATTTCTTACTAAGCAGAACGTCCAAAGACTCTCCACTTCGGAACAAATTGAAAAAGAGAAAGGATTCCACCCATTTCATTTCCAAGCACTCTTGTCTTTGCAGACCCAATTCCGGAAACTCCTTTTCCGTCAATTCAAGTAGCTTATCCACGCCGCCATTGAACGAGCCCCGGATGTCAGCTTGTAGCACAATTTTTGTAACATTTTTCCCATTATGATCAATGGTAGAACTCACTGCTGTTTGGAAAGTCATGTAAACTGTTAGATCCTCATCGACTTTGTAAGCACGGCGTTGCCACCGATGAAAGAGCTTCGTCGTGGCATCGTTTTCCAGGTTCCTCAAAACATCAAATACAGCCACCTTCTTTGGCACTGGAACTAGTCGAACTTTCCATGCTACAACGATTCCAAAGCTTGCTGGTCCGCCACCGCGAATTGCCCAAAACAAATCTTCCCCCATGGATTTCTGATCAAGAATTCTTCCTTCAGCATCGACTATTTTCGCGTCAAGAATATTATCAGCCGAGAGGCCATATTTTCGCGCCAAATAGCCGTAGCCACCTCCGCCAAACTGTCCACCAACACCAACGGTGTGACAATCGCCTGCGGGGAAGCCAAGATTTTCACTTTTCGTTCCGATTGCATAGTAAAGTTCGCCAATCGTTGCGCCAGCTTGAACCCAAGCTGATTTGCTCTCCACATCGACGCTAACCGAACTTAGGTTTCTCAAGTCAATCACAACAAATTTTGGGACATTAAAGTAGGACACGTAAGAAAGGCCCTCATAATCATGGCCACCACTTCGGGTTCTAATCTGTACGCCGTGTTTCTTGGCGCAGTAAACCGTGGCCTGGACATGGGAGACATGAAATGGCGTGATTATAACGAATGGTTTCAGGGTCGACGGAGAAAAAAAACGATCGTTTTGTATGGATGAATTCAATACAGTGGAGTAGGATGACTCATTTGGGGTGTAGAAAATGGGTTCGTGGGTGGAGGTAGAGTTGGAAACATGACTGGAAAGGCAATGGAGAAAGTCTCCATGAGTGTGAGCTGAAGCTGAAACTAAAATTGAAAAGAGAAGGATAATAATTATTTTGGCAAAAGATGAAGAGATTAAAGTGAAGTACTTCATTTTTGTGTGAGGATGAAAGGAAGACTAATTGCCTTCAAATTTATAGAAGCCAAGTAATGCTCTCATGTTATCTCTTGAATGACATAAAGTTAATAAATTTCCTACGAAACCAATAAAATAAAATTATTTGCTGTTTGACATCATTGGGTGTGACATATGAGAGGATTATTAAAATTTTATCTCATTCGCTTACTTGACAAAATATGCACTTTCAACTAATGATATGAAAATTACACTTGTTAGCTAGCTGGTTTTATTTAATCCATGATATACAGTTAAAAAAATTTTAGCTATCAAGAAAACTCATCATATTTTAATCCATTTGCATAGCATCATTGGCCGGTTTGATCAAGAGCTCTAATTAGTTAGCATGGTTTTTAAATTCTACACGCGCTTTCTTCTAACAAAATTTTCGTTTATTATTATTACTTATTTTTTTTCCTTAATTTGGAGGTGGAGAGATTACTTTAGATGTTATGTTGAAGTTCAGTGTGTTATCATGGTTAAACTATGCCTGCAACTGAATGATAGAAGAATTAGTATTTTGATATGTTATAGATATGGCCGCGTTTCAAGGGTTATAAACATATCCTCATTAAATTCAATTTGGAAATTAGTTGAATCAAAACTCAATTGGCCAATCACACTTTATTATAGCCATCAAATTATTGTGAACTCAATTTCTGAAGACAAACAAGACTCTTCATTTCGAAAGATATTATATAGCCATAAATCAAACTAACGGACCCCATAAAAAAATAATATTAAAAGTTTGACTCGGAAAATAAGTAAGAAAATGTACTATAAAAAGAACCCTAAAAATATCAGCTGAGTAGAGATTAGGAATGAAAGGACGCGACTTTTACACTGCAGAAATAGACTCAAATATATTTTATTCTTTTCTTTTATACTTTCCTCACTAAAATCACAAGACTCGTTATTGTGCTTCTAAGACTTCTTACTTCGACATTGTCAATAGTTATCTTTTGTAGCATTTAAAAATAAATAAATAAATAAATGTAGAGGAAGACCTAAAAAATAAAAGTCTCTATTTAAATTTATTAGAAAGAGAAACATCATAATCCAACTTCAATTGCAGACTAAATTAAAATAAAGTCAAAAGAAACAACGTAAGTCAAACGTTCTCATGATACTAAATTAGGATTCCTTAATACTCTTTTAAACCCTTTTACTTTTGAACATGGAATTTATGGGCATTTTTATTTTCTAAGTCAGTAATTATGCTCTTTGCATATTATTAAGTTCTTTCAATTAATACCAATATCTTCGTGAAAACAGAATCTTCATTTTTTTTTTATATGAGCAAGTGCATAATTATGAAGTTTTTCACTTGATTTGTCGTTCCTAGTATTCGAAACCCAATATCTTCGGCACTGTTTGAAGAGAGTGTAAATTTACTTTAACACTTGTTGTAAAGTTGTTCTTTATCCTTCGTAGCATTTTTAAACCTTTTTTTTTTAAGTGATCACCCTAAATACTTTCAATTGATTTAAGAATTCACACCAATTAGATATATCACCTAATGAAAATCCGTAGAAAATTATTTTAATAAGATATTAAACCTGTCATTATGAGGTGATATCTTAAAGTATTTAACATGTTTATATTTTTAATTTGTTATAAATTTTGTTTTAGTTTATGCCTTTTTGAAATAAAGTCGTAACTCTATTTCTGAACTTTTTAAATGATCAGATCGTTTTTGTTAATATTTCAAAAAATTAAAATTACAACGCTCGAAAGAGAGTTGGTACAAATTGCTATAGCAACTAGTTATGACTCATCATTTGCAAATACCGGTTTTTGAGTTGCAAAAAAATAAAAAATAAAAAATAAAAAATAAATCCCAAACACCTAAAGAGAAGCTCACATGCACTTGGTGGCACATGTGGGCGCATGCATTTCCCGCCGAGGCTCCCTTTTGACGCGCCAATAATTGTGAGATTCAAATTTTGGTTTCTTTCTTTTTTTTTTTTTTTCTGGTTTTTTTTTTTTCCAACTTTTTTTGCTATAGTTTTTATTTATTCGAATTATTCACTGTGAAAAATCGTACTTTTGGTAGAGTGAGTTTTAGATTTTGTGCTAAAAATATTATGTTTTGCATGAATTTTGTTTGGCTATTTAGAAGCTATCTGTGTAGTGTTGTGCATCACATCATGATATTTTATTTTATTTTTCGTCCTTGAAATGTTATTTTAAGCGTGAAGCTATTTTTCTTTCTTAAATAAAAGTCATTCCCTCTTCCATTTGACGAGAGCGTTGTTTTATAACCACTTTGAGAAATATCAGCTTTTTTTTTTTCTTTTCTTTTTTTTTTTTTTTTTTGAATGGAGCTGAATTGTATTCAATTGCTATAGTGGCAAGTTTTCTAAAAGTTGTTTTTCACTTATCGATTCTAGAAGCTGCTTCTTCAAACTTTTTGATGATCTATCATAAGTGTTTTTTTTATCTCTAGAAGAGCTTTTAATCAAATAAAAACATAGCGTTTCTAAGTAGACATTGAAAGTTATATAAGAGTGTTAGTTAAATGTACAGTAGACTTTATTTTAACACTTTTACTTATACATTAGAAATAAATTATAAAAACATAGTTTCATCAACTTTCAGATGACTAAAAACAAAGTAAATTAAACCTTTTACAAACAGACTCTTATACTGATATTGTTGATGCAGTTCTTTGTAAATGCATGTTAATTCATTTTGTTGTGTGCATTTGGAACATATTCTCATTTTTAATTTTTAAAAATTAAAATTTTACTTTTCTAATTCAAATTGAAGAAGTCAATTGGGGTTTGGTCGCCTACCAAACGAGATAGCGCAATAAAGAATATTTATATACGAGTACAACACAATATAGGGTCACAACCAACTATTAACCCATAAATTGGATATTGTTTATTTGTTCAATTTGATGAGTAATCTTGATACGTCTGCAATGACATCTCGATACCAATTTGTGATGAAGGATATTCAAATATATAGAAAAAAAAATCTCAATTTTGAATTTCTAAACTAGACACCATTTGAGAACCATAAGTAGGATTATAATCATATGAACTTTGCTTGATTCTTAAGCTCATGAAATTAAAACTCAAGGCGAATCCTCATCAGTTTAACTTATGTGAGTCACAACACGTCTTCTTATATGTGATTTTCCAATCGCCTAATACTCTCACCTGCTATCTTACAACCATGATCTTCATCTTGTGTAGCATGTTGTCACATTTTGTTCATATTAAAAAGTAATAAAAAAATGTGACAAAATTGAAATTTTTGAAAAAAAATCTCCGAGTTTTTGGACATTTTGTGAAAATATCCAAAAATATCCTGGATATTTACGGATATTGCGGATGTTTTTGACATTGTAGACATTTGACCGATACTTCGAAAAGAAATATCCTTACCCCCGTTATCCATATTGAGACTTTAAAATATGGATAATGTCTTAGAAATGTCGACGATGTCATGAACATTTTCATCCTTACGTAGAAGCTATCAAGAAAGCAGCATAAATGAAAGGGATATATAGCTGACAGAAAAATGGGCTAACCCAGTCAATCTTGCTTGAATAATTGATCAAAAGACCACGGTTTAATAATTCACTATTGTATAATATATGAATCTTTGAACTTAAAAAGAATAAGAATATGCGATGATTAATCTCAACTGCGCCTTTCATTTTGAATTCTCAACATGTAACATAAGTTGTCATTCTTAATTCTTTATTCTCTGTTTACTTTGAATGAGTTATTATTATTATTTTATTTATTTGAGAAGTATTAAAAGTCACTGAGACTCGGATCGTGGCATGAAAAATGAATCAGTCAAACTAGAAAAAGAAATTGTCGAAAATGCCTTGTTCATTGATCAATAATTAATTCTGCTTTTAAAGTTTGTTGGGAAAAATTTTTTGTTTTACTTTTGGTGATCAGTTGAAGAAGAAAGTTAAAATTATGATTTTTTTAAATATAAATGGTTCAGTTCACATTTTTAAAAGTATCTGATAGGTCAAAATGATTTTTAATATTCTAATAAATAAAATTTTTTTTGATAAAGTAATTTATACAGTTTTATTGAAACTCCTGCACAAATTTCAGAGTCCATATGTTTTGAGAAGCCACATTTACTAACTATGGCTGGAAGCTTATATGGACAAACAAAGCACTTTTAATAGATTATTCAAACACTTACAAATTAATTTTCAGACGTAAAAATTCAAACGGTACATTTTCTATAAAACTCTGCCAAATAAGCCTATAAATAACCAATAAGATAACAATAAAAGGGGCAACAGCAAAAAGATACCCAACTAGCTAGAAAAACGTCATTAAAAAGAAAACGACAAGAACTTTCAGAAACAACAATATCAACATAATATATGTATATATATTGTGACTTTTTAGTTTTGATAGAGTTTTTATTTTTGTTTTTAGTCAATAGAAGAAAAGTAAAATATGTGACTTTTTAATAAATGCTTAAAAATTACATTTTGAAAAATTAAGATTGAAAATCGGTATTTATAATACTATTTTAATGTAATATATTTCACTTGTCCTGTATGGAGTGAATAGTTGCTCATTTTTGTTTGTTTGCAAGTTGATACAACATAGGGCCAAAGTTTTGCTTTCAAATTGTGATACGTTAATACTTTTCTCGTATACTTTTCTTAAGAGGGAATGATATTTTCTTAGGTAATATCTTTTGTCCAATGAGATCCATCATATATAATATCAAGATTAAGACCTTCTAACACTAAACCGTTAATATGTAATATTATTTTGCTAATACTTGACAAGTATAGTAAAAGTTTTCAAATATAACATGTCCATGAGTCATAAAACAAAAAAGAATTATATGTACCGAATTTTAAGGCCGCCGAATATGAGACTCATCTTATTTTCTTATTTTGACATTTCAATAGTCATCCTTTTGTATCATACACAGAATGAGACATATTAGAAAACAACTAATATTAACCCCAAAGTTTTTGTAGTAGGTTCCTGTCTCCTTCATTTTTCCTTTTGCTCAGCACGCCAAAATAGAAAATTTGTGTCAATGTTCTAGAAGTATCTAACATGGAAACAGATCATGCAGTGAATTGGGTCCCATATGCCATTAATTGCTCGTGGTTGCTTTTGGAGTCATGTTATCCAAAAAGGGAATCTGTTAACCAAATATAATTCTCAGCTTCATTAAGAACACTATTTTAACCCGAGATCATAATGACGTTACTCACAAGAAATCAACAACCAAATCATCAAAAGGCAAAGCCAGAAACTGGTTCGGGTTCCTGAAATACAAAGGAGAATGGATTTTATTTTCTGGAAGTTGCGCACAACCAAATACAAAGTTTTTTTTTACTGAGTGATCTATTTAATTCCTCTGCATATATAAGGAGATTAGATTTTATTTTCTGGATTGCTTTAATTATTATAATTAGCTCCTATGCTTATTATTATTTTTTAAATATAAATGGAGGAGTAGCCAACACACAGGTTTCTAGAGGAAAAATTGGTTTCTACTTGATTTTTCCCAAGGGAAAGAATTGGATTAATATTTTGTCAAATAAAAAATTTAGGACACTTTTACCGACGAAATTGTTTTGTTGTGTAAAAAATCAATAATTAAATTCTACTTTTCAAAGTAACTAGTTGTATTCACGCTTGTAAAATAGACAAACAAAGCAAAATAAAAGCGAAAAAAATAAATACATAAAAATAAAAAAATCCAGATACAATGATGTGGCAACACGTGGCAACCATGTTGCTATCATATGATAAGCAAGGAAGCCATTACCCAAAAAGTCATTGGCTCCTTCAAATATAGATAAGAAATGAATTTGTTTGACAAATTTTTTGCTTTTACTTTTGGTGATAAGTAGAAGAAGAAAAATAAAAAATGTGGCTGTTTAATCTAGGTGGTTGGGTCCACATTTTGAAAAGTGCTTAATTAATGCTTCAAATTGGGTTTTAAAATTTTCTAATAAACAATAAAAATATGCAAAAAAAAAAAAAAAATGGTAAATATCCCTTATCATAAGACATATGATTGTCATTGTAAAGAGAAACTAAAACTCCAACAATAGTAATTAATATTAACATTGTAGAAGTAAGACGAACCAAATAGTTAAATTCTAAAGAAAAGTCATTATTTATAGTCCAAGACCATATAGATTGATAGATATAAGGTTTATTTATTTATTAAATAACTAGATAAGTTGGAAAAACCCATCATATATATATATATATATATGATTTTACTGAAACTCTATTACAAATTTTAGAGCTGTATGTTTTGAGAAGCTACATTTTTCTTACTAGATTGGAAGCTCTTTTGGTTAGACAAAGTTCTTCTAACAAATTATCCCAACATTTTTAAAAGGTAGTTTTGAGACATAGAAAGTCAACAATAACTTCTACGAAACAATACCAAATAAGCCTGTAATGACCTATAAGATGACATATAAAAGCAGCAACAGCAAAAAGATAACCAACTAGAAAAAACGTCATTAAAATGAAAACGACCAGAACCTTTAAAAACAACAATATTAACATACAAAGAACAACAAGCAGGAAAACTACAATAAGCTAAGGGCATGAAAGTTATTCCCTGTTCTCAATCAATAAATACCAATGTGTTTGATGATCCGTCTAACTGTTTCCTTGTTTTTTTTTTTTTTTTTAAACTTTATTTGGTTAATAGAGAAGAGCTTCTCTATTAATAAGCAATGAAAAACAAAAAAAAACAAAAAACAAAAAAAGAAAGAGAAAAATAAAAGGATATGAAAAGATTGAAGAAAAGGATATGAAAAGACCGAAGACACTAATTCATGAGAAATTGTATTATGGCCACCAACTTTAATCCCAATTTTTATTTACATGATGTGACATGAGAGTTGTCATTCTTATATTGGTAATTGTTTAAAAGATTACGACATTAATTTATAACAAGTGGTAACAGCTCCAGACGAAAAGATAATTAACAACTCATTACTACGTAAGTTAATTAATACAAAAAAAAAATGAGGTTAGAATTAGTATTCCTAAAATTATTCATCAAAATAATTAAAAAATCCCAAAAGCATCCAACTGAAATGAGAAAAGCCGAATCAATTATGACAAAAATCTTAATTTCAACTAATCTTCTTTACCTACTCTATATCAATTTAAGGTAATTAATTCTAAAAGATATAGCAGAAGAGCTTTTGTTGCATTCGATCTTAAACTTCATACATATATATGTATAATATGATATGGTCCCTAAATGACCTTTATTTAAAAATTACAAAATAAAAAAGCTCATGGCTGCATAATTTCAGTGTTAAGGATCTCTAATCACCTTTTCAATTCGTACGGAATGGTGGGATGCTTTGTTCGTTTGTAAAGAAATTAGTTGGATGAACTCTAGTCTTCACCTAAAGCAACCTGTAGAAATTATTCTTGAAATACTTTGTACCCCAAATGCTTGCTCGTGTTATACTTGTGGTGCCACCCTCATATTTAAGGTTATTCGTCCCAATGTCAAGGGCTCTAAAGTTAAAATATGTAGCCCTAGGATTTTTGGACACATAAGGAGTCGTGTAATTGTAAAGCCTTCTCACCCAACTCACATGCTTTTCTTCTTCTTCTTCTCCTTCCCATCGCACGAGGTGATGAATCAGGTAGAGGTTGCCCGCTTAGTGAGGGAATGGGATTGCGGTCAATTTAAGGGATTCTGAAATCTCGTTCATTTTCACTCCGCAAGGAAATACATAGATCATTGCTCTTCCTACGTCTTCTTCGTACAACATTCCGAACATTGTTTCGAACACGTTATCTGGAATAGGCTCTTTCACAAAATCAGATTTCGCTTTGAAAGATAACATATTGAAATTAGATGTCCTATTAAGCAGAGTGTCCAAGGATTCTCCATTTCTGAATAGATTAAAAAAGAGAAAGGATTCCACCCATCTCATTTCAAAGCACTCCTGTCCTTGCAAGCCCAACTCAGGAAACTCCTCTTTCATCAACTCAAGTAGCTTATCCACGCCGCCATGGAACGTGCCCCGGACATTAGCTTCTAGCACAATTTTCGAATCATTCGAAGACGTTTGGGACGTCATGTAGACTGTTAGATTCTCATCGACTTTGTCTGCACGGCGTTGCCACCGATGAAAGAGCGTCTAAGTCGCATTGTGTTCCATGTTCCTCCAAACATCAAATACAGCTACCGTCTTTGGCACTGGAACTAGTCGAATTTTTCATTCCACAACGATTCCAAAGCTTGCCGGTCCACCACCACGTATGGCCCAAAACAAATCTTCCCCCAGTAGATTTCCGGTCAAGAATTCTTCCGTCAGCATCGACTATTTTTGCGTCAAGAATATTATCAGCCGAAAGGCCATATATTCGCGTTAAATAACCATAGCCTCCTCTACCAAACTGTCCACCAACGCCCACAGAGTGGCAATCTCCGGCAGGGAAGCCAAGATTTTCACTTTTCTGACTGATCACATAATAAAGTTCACCTAGCGTTGCTCCGGATTGAACCCAAGCCGATTTGCTCTCCACGTCAATGCTAACCGAGCTTAGGTTTCTCAAGTCAATTACGACATATCTTGGGACATTAAAGTAGGACACATATGAAAGGCCCTCATAATCATGGCCACCACTTCGGGTTCTAATCTGTACGCCGTGTTTCTTGGTGCAGTAAACCGTGGCCTGGACATGGGAGACATGAAATGGTGTGATGATAACGGATGGTTTCGGGGTTGAAGGAGAAGAAAACCGATCGTTTTGTATCGATAAATTCAGCACAGTTGAATATGCTGAATCATTTGGAGTGTAGAAAATGGGTTCATAAGGGGAAGTAGAGTAGGATACATGACTAGCAAGGCACTCTAGGAAGTCTTGTGGAGTGTATGCTGAAGCTTCAATTGAAAATGAAAAGAGAAAGACGAAAATTTGGGCAAAAGATAAAGAGTTTAACGGGAAGAAATTCATTTTCATTTGAGAGTGAAAGGATATACTAATTGCCTCTCAAATTTATAGAAGCTAATAAGTAATATGCTCCCATTGTATATCTTTTCTATGTCATAAAATCAATAAATTTCCAAAGAAGTACATTAAAGTCAATTTGTATGACATCATTGGGTTTGATGAATGAGAGTATTAAAATTTGACATGCATGCGCTTACTTGACCAAATGCACTTCTCTATATGTGGAACATGACAAACGTATGGATTTGTCCAACTAAATAAATGAAAACAACTTCGACAAAAAAAATTGATAGCTATACGTCCACAAAACTCATTTAAACCGTTTGCATGACATCATTGGCCGGTTTTATTTAGAGCTCTAATAACCTAGCTATTTTTAAAAATTTTACACACGCTTTCTTCAATGATAGTTTAAAAAATATCAGTTTAGAGATTAGGGAAGAAATTAAAGCAAACATAAATTTCGTATTTGAAGAGAGAAATTCAAATACGTTTTATTGTTTTCATATACACTTTCCTCACTCAAAGATATAGGACTTCTTGCTATGTTTTGTACTGTATATATTTAGTTGGTCATATCTACAATATAAACAAAACAAAACAAGAGCAATAAATAATAAATAAATTAACTAGATTAAAATTTTAAAATATTTTTTTTACCAAAAAAAAAAAAAGTTACCATGTGACGGACATTGAACACGCCATGTGTTGAAAAATGAGGGGAAGTGTCCTTTTTAAAGTGTAGCAAGATATTATCCTCACTCAAAGATATAGGACTTCTTGTTGTCGTGTTTTGAGGACTTCTTATAGTGACATTGAAGCATTTAAAAAAAATGGAGAGGAGGAATTATAAGGTCTCCAATTTAGTATTCATCCTTAATGACAAAAAGAAAAAAAAAATATATATATATATAATAAAATAAAATATATAAAATAAAATTTACCGTTAGGATTAAAAAGAAAAAAAGAAAAAATGGCTTACGTACAAAACTAAATGAAAAAAAAGGAAGAAAATCAAGCAAACAATTAGAAACAGCCTAAGAGAAAATCATTAGGATTTTCCTCAATAAAACCATTGATTTTCCTCATTAAAACCCTTGCTACTATGAGTGCTAAGTTTGTAGGATAAATTCTTCTTAACCGAAAATATGCGAATTTCTCCCAATAACCCAAAGCAACAATTTCTACCTTTTTCTTGATAATGCTTGTTTTCATTGGTAAGAAAAATAGCTTGACTTAACCGGCACATTACATATTGTCCGCTTTGGGCCTCATGCCCACACAGTTTTACTCTTGCACTTACCCTAAAAGTCCACATACCATTAGGAGGTCGTTTCTTTAATAATAAACCATATATCCATCCTACAACGATGTGAAACTAAACAATTACTACTTTTCTTGTAGAGAATAATGACTGTCATAATCTCCCCTCCTTTTGGGGTCCAACCTCCTTATTGGCTACACTTCCAGTTAGGTATAAAGTCTGATATCATTTATAACTATCTGCCTCCCTTTGGTATGATTTTGTCTACTTTGCATCTCGTGCCCGTACTGTAATACCTAGATTTTTCATGTTACTAATTTCTTCTTAAGAAATTAGATTCTATGCCATGAAGGTATTTATGAAAAAGTTCAAGTAAGAGCTTTTGTTTGATTATGTGAATTCTTTTGGGTCAGTAAGACTCAAAATAGGTTTTTAAGGTTAGAAAACGCTCTTTCAAGTCGAAAAGGATGAAAAAGGACGTAATTTCAGAAAAGTCAAAGTTTGACCAAGAGTGGTCAACGGGTTGACTTGGCAGTATTGTATGATGCAGTATGAGAAAATACTGTAAAATATGTCAGTATGGGCGAGATAGCTCAAATAGGCTTTAAAACCACCCTAGAAAATCAAGCACACCTAGTTAAGGTCAAGGGCAAAAGGACGTGAAAATAAGGAAAACTTGGTCACCAAGAAACCCATTGAGGCCGGTCATATGCAGGGGCAAAAATGTCAAAATTTTCACTTTTGGGGTAAAAGTGTAAATTTTGGAAAATTGATGATGTAAGCACATGATGTCATCAAGATGATGTCATCATGATGAGATAAGCTTGGCTTGTTCACCAAGAAAGCAACCGGCCACCTAGGGGGCATTTTTGTAAGAATTTTCACTTTTGGGGTAAAAGTGTAAATTTTGGAAATTTGGTGATGTAAGCGATGAGGTAAGCGATGATGTAAGCCATGATGTCATCCCTTGATTGCTCTCCAAGTCTTGGCCGGCCACCTTGACACCTAGCATGCCAATTGCATGATTTTCTCAAAGTTTAGGGGCTAAAATGTAATTTTTGGAAAGTTTGCATTTGCCTATAAATAGGGGTGGCATTTAATCATTTAAATCAGAAAATTTGGCCAAACTCTTGCCATTTTTCTGCAGAAAATCCGAGAGAGAGAGGAGGAGAGAAACCAAGAGAGAACCAAGAGAAAAAGTTGGAAAAAGCCAAGGGAGGCTAGTTAGTGTGCATGTTCGGTTTCAAGCTAGAAACCAAGGGCAAATCTGGAAATTTTGGACCCAATTTCTGGGCAGTGGCCGTGCAAGGGAGAGGAAAAAGGGAGGGAGATTTCGGTTTGCATACCCTAACCCATCCCTAGAGTTAGCTAAGGTAAAACTCCCTCAAACCCTAACATTTTTCCATGCAAGTTAGAGGGGATATTTATGTGTATGTTTGTATGTGCATGGCTGAAAATTGGAACCCCATTTGGAGGGGAAATCCGGACTTGTTGGCAGCCAAAAGGGAGGAGTAAGGAAGTTGGAATCCAAGCTAGTAAACCAACTTCCAAACCCTAGAGGTAAACCCTAAAACCATAAGCTTTTGGTTTGAGATTTAATGTGGAAATTTAAGTGTATTTCCAAGTCCAATATGTAAGAGCATAAGCTCAAAGTTTTATGGTTAATGCCCTAGACTAGGTGTGGTGCTTGATTGTGATTAGGGTGTTGCTTAAGGGTGGTTGCTTATGGTTTTGTTTATGCTTGTGTGCATTATATTTGTGCTTGTTTGCATGCTAGGATTGCATGGCTTTATGGTTGGTATGTTCCCTATTAGTGTGCAGCCGGTTGTGGCTTGTGTGCATGGTTATTAGAGCTAGCCATGGTTTGGCTTGAATGCATGTATGAGATGTGATGCAACTCTAGTTCATGCAACCCTAGGTTTGTGTAGATTTGGTTTGGGTTGCATGGCTGCGTTAGAATCACTTGTTGATTCATGTGGGACGTTAGTTAACGCTGCATGTTGGTTACTTAGGCTCCCGCATGATCGGTTGAGTTAGTTCCGCGAAGTAGGACGCGTAAAACCAAGTAAGCACAAAAACTGGCAGATTCGGATCAAATCTGCCCAGTTTTTGGAAAAGTGAAAGATAAGGCCTTTAGAGGCCGAAATGGGGAAAAACGTAAAACATGAAAGTTGTTCGGAAGAGGTTTTCCTAGGGGGAAACTCGAATCGTTTCCCAAACTGAGACCCCAATGGCCTCCGTTTACCCCAAAACCCGTGGCCGATCCCCAGACCCAGTTTGCACTCAGTTTTTCGGGGTCAGCCAGTTTCAAACAAAAACTGGGACGAATCTAGGCCGAATTGGAATTTTTACAAAACACAAAAGTTTTAGAATTTTTCGAGAGCTACAACTTTCGTGAAGAAAACTTTTTCAGATTACGAACCGATTTTTAAACTGGGATCGTTTTTCGAAGGGTGCGCAGGGAATCCGAAAATTCCTGCACCACTAGCTTTACAAATGTTTCTAGAAAACTGTTTTTCTACTACAAACTATTGTTTTGATTATGGAAAACTGTTCCAAGGGCAGTTTTCAACCTCAAATGATTTTATAAAGCACTAATCCAAGAGTTTGGATTTTTACGATTTAAGTAAAGGATTTTTATAAGTTAAGAAAGAAGTTTTGGGATTAATTTCCCTAAATTTTCCAAGTAAGGAAAATGAATTTTTCAAGCTAGAGTATAGCAAGCGATTAGTTTACGAAAGGTAACCGGGAGTTATACCCGAGTTACTGGATCAAGCCCAAGGCCCAAAGGTTGACCCAACGAGGGTTGACCATAGTTGACCAAAGTTGACCATTGTTGACCATAGTTAACTTTGATTGACTAACAAGTGGATTTTAGTTTGACCTTAAGGGTTACCCAATATAACCCTAAAGGATACCCGTTTGAGCTAAGATATTGGGTTAGGAAAGTAACCCAATGATTTGTGGATTAAGGATGAAGCCCAGGGTTGGAAAATGATCTAACCCTAATGGTATGTTATTGTTATGGGCTTAGTACACAAGGTTATCCAATGTAACCAAGTAAGACGTTATGCACAAGGGACATACAACCAAGACCATGTAAGGTAAGAATGTTGGTTAGGTCACCAACATTTCACGAGTTTAAGTAAGATAATGTCTTTTATCGAGCAGGATAGAACCTGCAGCTGTACCGGAAGAGGAACAGCGTTAGTTGGGACAATAAATCAAGAGCGTAGGACGAAAGGTAAGTACAACTCCGCCTACAGCATGAACACATGTTTGTTTGCATATGATGTTTTTTAAGAAATCATGAATAGCATTTCATGATTTATGATGTTATGAAGTAGTACGTTTATGTTAAGATGTGTTATGACATGATGATATGTTAAGTATGTCCATGTTTCATGTTAAGATGTAGTATGTTATGAAGTATGTTATGTATGATGTTATGTTAAGATGCAGTATGTCCATGTTTCATGTTAAGTTATGATGTTATGTTAAGACGCAGTATGTCCATGTTTCATGTTAAGTTATGAGATAGTATGTTATGTTTTATGTTCGATATCTTGGCATCATGAAGCATGCTCACTGATAAGGAATCATATGGTAAGAATAAGTTCTTAAGATACGAGATAAGTTAAGTAAAGATTGTTGTGTTATACTGGCTTGCCTTTGTGGTGGGTTCGAATGGTATATTCCATGGTTTGACTTGGATTGGATTGGCTGCCTTCACTACTCCATGTTAAACGTCTTGTTTCATGGTTTGAGTTGGATTGGAAGGACCGCCTTCAACCACTCCATGGTTATGTACCACAGTACATGCGCACATGATATAGAGTAAAATAATAAGGAACCATAATTGATTAATAAGAAATCATAACATGTTCATGCATTTTGTGTTTCAGTTGCATGCGGATTGAATATTGTGCTTACTGGGCTTTCAGCTCATTACTTATGTTCATGCTGTAGGTAAGCTACCTACCGGCAATACCTGATACGAGACTGTGGAAAGACGGTGCTGCGGACTGTGAAATGTGGGATGGACACTGCCACGGATTTTGAATAAAAATATATATATATATATATATATATACTCTATAAAATAGGTTGTAATGAAAAAGGGTTTTCACATTTTCATGATGTTTTAAGTATGAATGACAAAGTTTATGTATGTATGGCAAGCAAGTTGCCTCTTGTGGTACCAATCCGCATTAAGTCGGGTTTGGTCTACAATTTGATTATGATGGCCTTCAAGGAAGGTTTGAAAGTTCGGTACTCGAGTAAGTACCTATCAGTAAGTATGAGTTTGAGAATGAAGTTCAAGTTCAAAGTTTTAAATTAAAGTTTAAAAGAAAAAGAAAAATTTCTCCCAAATTTTCCGCAAGTTTAAGTTAAGTATGTAAGTAAGGTGATGACCCGGCGTGGGAAGTCGGGGCGTTACACGTACAGTTTTGCTCTTAGGCTCACCCCAAAAAGGTCTCATACAATTAGAAAATGATTTCTTTACTTATCAACTGTCACATATATTAATCGTCAAGCAATATGGACCTCATAGTTACTCTTTTCCTAGTAGAGACTAATAACTGTCACATAATTTATAGGGTTAAAGGGCTTCCCAGCTTTATTTATATGACATCATTCAAAGAAAACTCATTTAATACATTTGCATGACATGAATATTGCTTAGCTAGTTAGTTTTGAAATTCAATATGCTTCTTGAAATAAATTTGGGTATGCACTAAATCATTGGTATAAGATAGATGTTCAGATGATATTTCTACTCTAAAACTTTTGTTCATCTTGAACCAGATCTAGAACTACCCTCAGTGGTTTATGCCATAAATCCTATTTTATATTCATTGAGATTTGCTGAATTTGTATACCATTCTATTGTAAATAAATGATCTTAGAATAGATCCATTGTGATCTTCAAAATATATAATAATGGAAACAACAATGCTCGTTTTCATCTTAATATGTGGTTTACCTGTAAGTTTTAGCCTTTCTCTTTCTACTTCTATTGATCGAAAGTTATCATCATATAATAATTCAAAAATTGAAATCGAAAAGAAAAATGGGAGGTTTGTGATGATTTTTCGTTCTTTTACACTAGGTAGTCTAATATCCTTATGCATGAAGATAGGCGGGGATTCTTTTCTGTTTTTTTTTTCTTTTTTTGGTTAATATATACCTTGAATTTTTTATGCTCACTTCCTAATAAAAATTATAAGTATATCCTCATTAAATTTAATTTGAAAATTCTTTTAATATAAAATCAATTATTTTAAGTTAAAAGGCCAATAACACTTCATTATATTCGAAAACATGTAAACTCGAATACTAATATCAATCAAGTCTAATTCTATATTTAAAAAGATTATGTATAGAATATAATTATATATATATATATATATATATACCCATAAATCAAACATAAATAAAGAATATTGAAAGTATGATTGGGAAAATAATTCAGAAAATGAATTATACAAAAAAGAACCCTGAAACGTACAGTGACTAGAGATTAGGAAAGAAAGAAAGCACAAATTTCATATTTGAAAAAACAAACTCAAATACGTTTTATTCTTTTCTTACTTTCCTCACTCGACTACATAAGATTTCTTGTTCTCGGTTTTTTAGGACTTCTTCCTGTGACATTGCCATTAGTTATCTTTTGTAGCTTTTTTATAAATAAAAAACTATAGATTTAGGAGAAGGAATTAAAGACTTCACTCAAATTTGTGACATTGCCATTAGTTATCTTTTGTAGCTTTTTTATAAATAAAAAACTATAGATTTAGAAGGAGGAATTAAAGACTTCACTCAAATTTATTAAAAAGAGAACAGATTGTAATAAGATGACACGAACAAATTTCAGTTGACGTGAGATTAGGAAAGAAAGAAAAAACAAATATCATGTTTGGGGAAATAAACTCAAATATGTTTTATGCATTTGTTAGTTAGAAAAAAAAAAAAAAAGATTTTTCCACAGGTGCCATCTAAACTTATCACACAATTATTTTGTATTTTGGACTTTTAATTTTGACAATTCATACCTTGAATTTATAAATCTATAACAAACTACCTCCTTTAATAATGTTAATCTTTTGAAGGAAATTGACATGTGATATATATCAATAATTTGTCAACTAATGGAATAAATAATCATTTTAGTGTATTAAAGTCTACATTTTTAATTAAGTTTTATCAAAATTTAAAATTTTGAATTATATAAGTTTTCTATATAATTTGGGTTAAGTACATTGATAATCAAAAGAGCTTTTGTGCTCTTAGCTAATAATTTATATGCAAATCAAGTGTTAATTTTTATATATAAAAAAATAAATATGGTTATCAATGGGGTTGATTGTTATAAATTTATAAATTTAAATTGCGAATTGTTAATATTAAAAATTTCAAATACAAAATATAATTGTATAATAAATTTAGAAAACACCAGTGTAATTTAACAAAAAAAAAACTAAATATCAATGACACGGGAAAAAAAAATTCAGTGACTATAAATTAGGTAAGCTCGGTGACTGATTTTGTAAGTAATTGACCAAGGAAAGTAGGTTGATGTTACACGTAATATTTATGTCTCGTACCAAATTTGATTTGACCTTTGATCAAACTCTCTCTCTCTCTATCAATGAAACGAAAAATGACTGATTTTGTAAGTAATTGGCCAAGCAACGTTGGTTGATGTTACACGTAATATTTTTGCCTCGTACCAAATTTGGTTTGATCTTTGATCTCTCTCTCTCTCTCAAACCCAGAACAATTCTAGTAATATTGGACCAAGTCATTATTAGTTGATTCTTTTAAGGTTTTTTAACATGCTTAACATTTTTATTTTTTAATACATTTTATTTATGTTCATGCCACTCCTTAAATATAGTCAGTGCTCCACCACTGACTGGTGCTGTGGTAATTATTTTTGAATTGATATGTTTATAGCTTGAACTAAATTTTGAATGGTAGAGTTGTCGTTTTTTGAAATATTGGATCGTTTTCGCAAACATTTCAAAATTGAGCTACATGGTTAGCTTAGTTTTGAAGAAACGAAAAACACATCACTAACTAGGTCAAGTTATAAGTCGAATAAATAATAGGATCATTTTCACAATGGCCTCAGAATTATACTCAGTCTTAAGTTAGTCTCTCAAAATTTTTTACTGTATGAAAACGACTCTTGTATCAGCATTCTGAGGGGGGGAAAAGAAAACCTTAACAGAAATTGAGTAGATTCATATTACTTGAGTTTAATTAAAGTTAGAATCATAATTAATTATTTTTGAGAGGGAAACTATGTTTCTAAAATAGCTATGTGACGCTATATATCTTTAATTAAAGTACAGTTTGCTTCCAAAACATCTCTGATTACAATACAATTTCCCTTAAAAAATATTTAATTATAACTTTGTTAATAAATAAAGCTTGATAACTCTAAGACATTAGAGTTATCCAATGTTTTTCTAATCCAAATTTGCTTAGCCAAGAGCACTTTTATTATTTTTTCTTTGTGATTTGTTTTGGATTTTTAAGTTTTACTTTTGCTGGGGTCAACTTCTGTAATTATGCTCTTCTTGAACTGAAATTGAAGGATTATAGAGCAAAATAAGGGCCAAAATGTTAAAGTGCTGGTAATGTGTTTTTCAGGTAAATGCTACAACTATGCTGCAGCATTTCTGGGCGAAATTCTGGGCATTGCTGGCAGATTTTGCTGACATCAGACCATTATGTGGAGAGACCATGTGGAATGAATGAGCTGGACATTTGTGGTCAGCTGATCCCCCACCATCTTTGCCACATGTGTACCATTGTTGCCCTAGCCTAATAAAACAACAAAAAGAAAGGAAAGAGAGCAGCCAGGAATATATACCAATTTGGGGATCCAAGGATAAGCAGCCATCGGAGAGAGAAAATAGAGGAGAGAAGAAAATACACCATTTTTGGGCAAGAGAGAGAGAGAAAGCTCAAGAAGTTTTAGCTTCCATTTTTACGCCCATTTTGGAATCCAAGCTCAGGAGGAGAAGGACGCAAGACGAGAAGGACCACCCATAGCCATTAGGAGTTTTTCTTCTTCTTACTCTTTCTTGATCTATTTTCTGATTTTCATTCTCTGTGAACAATGGATGATGTTTTTAAGCTTGCTGTTGTAATCCGAAATATGAACTAAATTGTTTAGCTAGGACCCTAATGGAACCAAGGTTGTAGGAATGTTATGTTGATGTTGGATTGCTAGCTAATGTTCTGCTCTTGTTCATTCATGTGTGTGTTATGTTTATTTCTATTTTCTGACTGGCTATCAACTATAGGAAATCAGATTTAGATTAATACCGGAAGGGTTAATTTAAGTTGGAAATGACATGGATGATGCAAGTTCAATATGCTTGTCTAGGTTTATTGATTTGTGAATGGTATAGGAATATATTGTTCATCTTGCATAACCCACAAGACCCGAGCCTTAAAATTGCATTCTAAGAGCTGGATTCACATAGGAATATGTTGAAAAAGGTTTGAGGAATTAGCCATAATTATTCGGAAGATTTTTATGCATCAAAACGGAAGTTTGGTTAACAGGTGCAGAACATGCTATAGCATTCTAGTAGCATTCGTGTAGCAGACCTGCAACTAAGGTGAAATTAGGTGTCCTAGCTTGTTTAATCCATTGGTTTCCCAAACTCAACTGCAATCCCGTTCTTTTCATTAATTTTGTTTGTTGTTGCTTTGCTTTTACTTGCTACATAATCTTCATTAAATTTTCAAATCAGCCCTTTTTCGTTTCATTTCTTCTTTGGTATTAAAATAGCTTTTACTTGATAATTTTGGTGATTTAATCCTCGAGGGACGATATCCGTACAATTGTGTACACTTTATTACTTGTACGACTCGTATACTTGCGAGTGTTCAGTTGAGCGAACAAAGCTCATGTGATCATCACTTGTTAAATTTCTATCTAATATTTCATAATATATTGAGAGAGAGACCATTGCTATAATAGTAAAAAAGCTCAGGAGAATGTGGTGCGTAAAATTAAAAGTTAAGGCCAACAAGAAACATAGCAATTGGAGAGCCATTTATAAAATTAACCCTAAAGAATATTCAGGTATAGGCTTTGACGAATCATGGAGAATTTCCAACCCATTTTTCTTATGCATTAAGTGCACGTATTAACCTAAACTATTAATCTTGATGAAATACATTTATAGGCTTGCTAGTCAAGCTACAATGACTAGATTTGGAGCTTTGGTTAGTTGGCATTTAACTATGAGGAAGATATAAGATGAAGTAATCATTGTTTTCAAAATGACACGAAAGTTGCAAGATTAGATTAATTATCCATTTGAGCAAAAATAGATGCCTAAGTTCCACACGAACCATACTAATATGTGGCTTTAGAGTTCCTTTCCAAAGCAGGCCAAAATGTGAGACACCGATAAGAAGAGGAAAAAAGATAAGGAAAGGAAATGGAAAGGAAAATATTGCATGACTTAAACAATATTATATTTTGAAGATATGTTTTCAGTTATGATGTTACTAATCTTATTATCATACTTTGAAAAGGTTTAAAAATATTACGTTAATGTATGATGTCAAGTCTTGTGCTTATTTGTACGAGATTAACATCTCATCAGAGAGTCATATGTTAAAGTTAAAATGAAGTATTTTTAATGTGGAAATACATACATATATATATATATATATATGGTATATTTGTTGAGCTTTCACTCATCAGTTTATAGAGGTTGTAAGATCACTTGAACTAGACTAAGCCAAAGATTTCAGAGTCCTATGACAAGATTAGAAATTTTAAGATCTTTGCCTTGCAATAATGAAGACTATTTGTTGTTATTAATATTTAGCTGTAATCATAAACGCTGAGGTTTTACTTAGTCAATACTCTTGTCGAGCTGGCGGAAGGGTTTATAGCTGCTAGCTCGTGAGGGGGTTGAATTATAGTATCAACGTAAATACGTAATGAACTTACGACATCTTGTCAAGCAGTAATTTCCTTTTGATTTGCTCATAGAACTCCTAGGGAATAGATTTTTAGCACCACGTAAGTTGAATTACTAGAGTTGACATCGCTCAAAATTGAGCTACAACTTTGTTAAGTATCTTTAATACAGTTAATAGATCAATTATCTAAACTCTTCTCTTAATATTAGAAACACGTAAGACGACAGTTTAAATATGTTGTCTTTTTTTTTTCCGGTCTTATTGTTTGGCCCTCCTGTTAAATTTTCATACTTTAGTGAATGGTTCAAGTATTATTAGAATTTAGCTATTATTTGCGGATTGGGTCATTTAATTTATATCATATGATATATGAGCAAAAGAAAGTGAGGAATGGTTAAGGAGACAGAAAAATGGGAACCACATATTTAAAATTGCGTCTCTGAATGGATACATATAAAGGCATTTGGAAGAGGCATAAGTATAGGTAAGAATTTATAGAATAGCGAATGTCTATGCAATTACTATTCCAGAATTGGAATTCTGAGTCTGAGCAAAAAAAAAAAAAAAAGAAAGAAAAGAAAGAAAAGAAAAGGCTGTGAAATTTAGGATTACACAATTAATAGTTAATCAAGAGTCGTTATGAATGCTTGGGCTGGGAATGTCCAGTGAAACTTGCCAACATTCATAGTAATTTCTCGCAGGAATTATGCAGTAAAAAAGACGCATCTAGAATTCGAACGACAATCCACCGAAACGACAGTAATTTAAAAAACGACAATGACAGAATAAATAAATGAAACTAAAACGACGATAGATATGATCACTTGAAGACAACAGAAAACAACGGCAACAATCTAGATAAACGTCATCAAGGTTTAAATGGCGACAACCGATATAAAGGAAACCAACTCGGAGTAACATTAATAACTACAAACATAATTCGAATCCGAAAAACGCCAAGCAAAAAATTTTCAATATTGCAACTGTGATGATAATTTTGAAAAAACTCAAATGCGGAATTCAACAGTTTATAGAGAAAATATCAATCAAATAAGTAATCAACGAAATAAATAAGATGAGAATAACGACACACAGAGAATTACCCAGGTTCGGAATCTCAATGTGAGATCCTACTCCTGCAATGATGATCTTCCGTCTACTATGTTCAATCACAGTGATTACAAAACTGATACAAGAGTACTCTCAAGAAACTTAATTCTTTCCTCTCTCAGCCTCTCACTGCTTCTCTCGTTCTCTCTCTCTGCCTCTCTCACCCAATCCCAATTGACATACATATAGCTTTCTCTAAGTTTCCTAATCCCAGAATAAGAAACAAAGAAGAAACCCAAAACATTCCCATTCTCTGTTTTTGGTCAGTTTCCCAAAACAGAGAAGGAAAACAAAAAATAAAAAAAAACTTTTATTTAGTGTCCCGATCAAGTTAGAGACATCCCTCACAAATCTCCACCTTGGATCTAAGTTGAATCGAAAGACAAGAAATGCCACATAGTAGACGACCACCAACTATCTGCTCTAGTTGTTACTTGCCGCAACATTGATCAAGTGCAAACAATGTTTGAACTTAATCCCCGTCACGGGCTTAGTCACCATATCTGCTGGATTCTCATCCGTATGGATTTTCTCCACCGACACGGTCCCTCGTGAGATAACATCCCGGATGAAATGAAGCTTGATATCTATGTGCTTGGTCCTCTCGTGAAACATTTGATTTTTGGTCAAATGTATAGAGCTTTGATTGTCACAGAAAACCTCCACTTTATCTTGCACAATTCCCAACTCACCAGTCAAACCCTTCAACCACATGGCTTCTTTAACACCTTCTATGGCAGCTATATATTCAGCTTCTGTTGTAGACAATGCAACCACTGGTTGTAGTTGTGCTTTCCAACTCACTGTGCACCCGAATAAAGTGAAAATATATCCAGTCAAAGATCTCTGTTTATCTAAGTCCCCTGCAAAATCAGCATCCACATATCCTCTAAGCTTCTCTCATCATTCCCTATCCGTTTGTAGAGCAGACCAACGTCCGAAGCCCCCTTCACATAGCGAAGTACCCACTTCACCGCTTCCCAATACTCTTTACCTGGGTTAGACATAAAACGACTCACAAGACTGGCAGAATAGGCTAAATCTGGCCTTGTGCAAACCATTGCATACATGAGACTACCAACGGCACTTGCATAAGGAATGTTCTCCACACTTACCTTCTCCTCATCAGTCTTTGGAGACATTTGTGTGGATAACTTGAAATGACCTGCCAATGGTGTTTGCACCGCCTTCGACTTCGACATGCCGAATTTTTCTAATACTTTTCGGAGATAACCACATTGAGACACAAACAATGTACCTTGCTTCCTATCCCGAACGATCTCCATCCCCAATATCTTCTTAGCCGGCCCCAAGTCCTTCATCTCAAAAGCACTCCCTAACTACCGCTTTAACTTTTGGATTTTCCCTTTATCTTTTGATGCTATCAACATGTCACCAACATACAAAAGTAGGAACACCCCCAAGCCTTCTCTAACCCGTTTGACATAAACACAACTATCATAGTCGCTCCGTACGAAGTTGTTCTTCATCATAAAATCATCAAACCTAAGGTACCATTGCCTAGGAGATTGCTTTAAACCATAGAGAGATTTTTTAAGTAAGCATACCTTTTCCTCATCTCCGTTCTTGATGAATCCTTCCGGTTGAGCCAGAAGAATTCTCTCCTCAAGATTACCATGTAGGAATGCCGTCTTTACGTCCATTTGCTCTAGTTCTAAATCAAACTGATTGACGAGCGCTAGCAACACTCTAATGGACGTGTGCTTCACCACTGGCGAGTAAATCTCGTTGAAATCCACTCCTTCCCGTTGTGTGAACCCCTTAGCAACCAATCTCACTTTATACCTAGGCTTTTCCAATCCCTCAATGCCTTTAAGCCCATTTACAGCCAACAACTTCTGATTCTTTTGTTTATCCACAAGTACCCATGTTTCGTTCTTGTTAAGCGACTCCATTTCCTCGCACATGGCTTGCTTCCAGAATTTACTATCCTTGCTCGCCACTGCTTCCCCATAACTCTTTGGTTCCAAATCATCCATGTCTACTGCAGTAACCAAAGCATAGGATACCAAATCCGCATACCCATATCGTATCGGTGCTTTATGAGCTCTTCTGGTCCTATCCCTTGCCAATTGATAAGAGCCAAGACTATCATCCGGATTACCATCTTGCTCCTCCACCTCCAAGCGATCTTCCTCATTAGTCAAAGCTTTATCATCTTGTATCATATATCATTACTTCCCAACAGCTTCACCTCAATCTCAGCCCGTTCACTAGCATACCTATCTTCACCGGACCCCCCTTGAGTCACCATTGCCATGTAGTACTCGGTTTCTCTGAAAATTACATCCCAACTAATGAAACATTTTGATGCATTCCCGTCCTTATACCAGAGCTTGTATCCTTTAACACCTTCTGGGTATCCCACGAACATACACTTTTTGGCCCTTGGATCAAGTTTCCCCTCCTTTTGGTGCGCATAAGCAACACACCCAAACACCTTCAAATTTTCAAGATTCGGCGTATGACCGGTCCACACTTCCTCCGGTGTCTTGAAATTCAATGCCGCCGAAGGACACCTATTCACAAGGTAGGCCGCTGTGTTAACAGCTTCTCCCCAAAACCTCTTAGGTACACTGGCTCCTATCAACATACATCTCACTCTTTCTAAGAGTGTTCGATTCATCCTTTCCGCTAGGCCATTTTGTTGTGGAGTTTTCCGGACGGTTTTGTGCCTAACGACGCCTTCATCTTTGAGATATTGATTGAAATCATCGCCTAGAAATTCCAACCCATTGTCAGTCCTTAACTTCTTAAGCTTCTTTCCGGTTTGAACCTCTACCATTTTCTTCCACTCTTTGAACTTCCCAAAAGCATCATTTTTGTTTTTCAAAATGTAGACCCAAACCTTCCGAGAACAATCATCTATGAATGTGATGAAGTATTGTCCTCCACCTAGAGTCTCCGTTCGTGATGTGCCCCACAAGTCAAAGTGAGCATAGCTCAAAGTCTCCCTCGTAACATATGACGATCTTTTGAATTTCACCCGTGTAACGACCCGCCTAGCACAGGCCGTTACCATACATGCATACTGTACTTACTTATTAAGCATGAACAACGGAAATTTTTTTTATATACGGCGCGATAACATACGAATACGTACGAATAAAATAATATCTACGTACGTATAACAGATACTTAATAAAGTCGTTTGAGTGTAACTAATAAATATAAATAACACATTAAATAATTACATAAAATCTCAAAACGCGTAGCAGCTTGATTCCCACGTTTCACAGTTTGCCAAGCCATGCCCTTCCATCTTATATCAACAGTTGCTGACAGGTTGTTTACCTATAGCATAGATGTAAGACAGTGAGCTTTCGCTCAGCAAGTATGTAATGACTAGCATATTGTAGCATTATGATTTTTGTTTTAGGAAATTATTTGTACTGTGAAGGTAATTATGAAAGAGCCTGGTTAAGGATTTTTATTAAGTTTTGTGAGTTCTTATGGTTTTATAAGACTCAAAAATGATTGCTTAGTTAAGCATACGACCTTTTGAGTAAAAAGGGTAGGAAATGTTATTATTTTATGATTGGTCAAAGCTCGACCAAGAAAGTCAACTATTGACTAAAAAGTCAACTATTGACCAAAGAAGTCAAACCTCGACAAGAAAGTCGGTGGCTGACGAGAAAGTCAATAGCTGACTAGAAAAGTCAGAGTTATGACGATTATGTTATGTAAGTAGCAGTATGGGAAGTATACTGTGAAAAAAAAAACCCCATTTTTACAGATAAGATAATAAGATTAAGATTCTAAACCACCATAGAAAAAATCAAGCACATTAAGTAGGATATCAAGGGCCAAGTGGCTTCAAGATATAAGAAAATTTTTATACAGTTCATTTTTACACAGAGGAATTTTGGACTGTAGTTCAGTATAGTAATAATGTGTATAAATAACTTCAGTATTGGAAATATCTGTGTTAGCTTAAAATGGACTGTATATTAAGAAAAAGAGCCAAACAAGCCTTAGTAAGGCTTACATCATGCACCTTTTGAATTATGACATCATAATTCATTAAACAAATTTGGGAAAAATATTTCCTTGCTCACCAAGCCAAAGTGGCCGGCCACATACCCCCCCGCCCCCCCCCCCCCCCCCCCCACATTGTGCAATTCCTTGTTTGTTCAAGGACTAAAATTGCAATTTCAAGAAGTTCCCAATCTCTATAAATAGGGGTTGCCATTATTCATAAAAATTGGAAAACTTAGCTAGACTATGTCAAAATTTTTCTTCACCCTAAAACCGGATTTGAGAGGAGAGGAAAGAAAGAAATTTTAGCCAAGATCAAGAGTGATTTAGGTGTAGGGTGGTCGGTTTTTGTGTGGAGAGTAAGCAAGAAAGTTTGAAAAATTTTGGATACCCATTTTGTAGCCCAAGGCCGGTTGTGGGTGTAACGTCCCGAACTCTCATGCCGGGTCGTCACCTTATTTACATACTTAACTTAAACTTGCGGAAAATTTGGGAGAAATTTTTTTTTTTTTTTTTTAAACTTTAATTTAAAACTTTGAACTTGAACTTCATTCTCAAACTCATACTTACTGATAGGTACTTACTCGATTACCGAACTTTCAAACCCTCCTCGAAGGCCATCATAATCAAATTGTATACCAAACCCGACTTAATGCGGATTGGTACCACAAGAGGCAACTTGCTTGCCATACATACATAAACTTTGTCATTCATACTTAAAACATCATGAAAATGTGAAAACCATTTTTCATTACAACATATTTTATAGAGTATATATTTTTTTTTTCAAAATTCGTGGCAGTGTCCATCCCACATTTCACAGTCCGTAGCACCAGCCTTCCACAGTATTGCATCAGAGATTGCTGGCAGGTTGCTTACCTATAGCATAGACGTAAGACGTGAGCTTTCGCTCAGCAAGCACAACTGTTACATCCGCGACGCAAAACACATATCATTATGCATGAACCAATTATGACCTCTTATGAATCAAATATGGATTCATAATTTAGCTTAGTTCTATTTCTTTACTTATCATGTGTGCTCGTACCGTGGTACATAGCCAATGAATGGTTGAAGGCGGCAGTCCGTTTTAACTCAAACCATGAAACACAAAGTTTAACATGGAGTAGTTTAGGTAGCCATCCAATCCAACTCAAACCATGGATCATACCATTTAAACCCGCCTTTGTGGCAAGTCGGTACGACACAACATCTTACTTGTCTTGTTCTTACCAGGTGCTTTAACATTAGTGAACATGCTTCATGATGTCACAATATTATAACATATAACATATCATAACCTCATTCATAACATATCATAACATTACACGCCATAACATATCATCACATGCAATAACATACCATCACATTAGGCAAGTAACAACAAAGGGCCTATGCTGTAGGCGGAGTTGTACTTACTAGGTTAGCTGTGTCCTATTTCGTGCGACTCCAAGGTGAGGCACAACATGTAACGCCCCGACTTCCCATGCCGGGTCGTCACCTTACTTACATACTTAACTTAAACTTGCGGAAAATTTGGGAGAAATTTTTTTTTTTTTTTTTTAAACTTTAATTTAAAACTTTGAACTTGAACTTCATTCTCAAACTCATACTTACTGATAGGTACTTACTCGAGTACCGAACTTTCAAACCCTCCTTGAAGGCCATCATAATCAAGTTGTATACCAAACCCGACTTAATGCGGATTGGTACCACAAGAGGCAACTTGCTTGCCATACATACATAAATTTTGTCATTCATACTTAAAACATCATGAAAATGTGAAAACCATTTTTCATTACAACATTTTTTTATAGAGTATATATATTTTTTTTCAAAATTCGTGGCAGTGTCCATCCCACATTTCACAGTCCGTAGCACCAGCCTTCCACAGTATTGCATCAGAGATTGCTGGCAGGTTGCTTACCTACAGCATAGACGTAAGACGTGAGCTTTCGCTCAGCAAGTACAACGGTTACATCCGCGACGCAAAACACATATCATTATGCATGAACCAATTATGACCTCTTATGAATCAAATATGGATTCATAATTTAGCTTAATTCTATTTCTTTACTTATCATGTGTGCTCGTACCGTGGTACATAGCCAAGGAATGGTTGAAGGTGGCAGTCCGTTTTAACTCAAACCATGAAACACAAAGTTTAACATGGAGTAGTTTAGGTAGCCATCCAATCCAACTCAAACCATGGACCATACCATTTAAACCCGCCTTTGTGGCAAGTCGGTACGACACAACATCTTACTTGTCTTGTTCTTACCAGGTGGTTTAACATTAGTGAACATGCTTCATGATGTCACAATAACATATAACATAACATAACCTCATTCATAACATACCATAACATTACACGTCATAACATATCATCACATGCCATAACATACCATCACATTAGGCAAGTAACAACAAAGGGCCTATGCTGTAGGCGGAGTTGTACTTACTTGGTTAGCTGTGTCCTATTTCGTGCGACTCCAAAGTGAGGCACAACAACAGGCTATCTCCTCTTTTACTATGTCCTACGTAATGCTGCTCCTCTTCCGGGTACAGCTACAGGTTTCCTCCTGCTTGATGAAGGATATAGATAAGAGTTTAATTCTTGCTGTGGAATGTTGGTGTCCTAACCAACATGCCTACAAAATCTTAGTTGTATGTCCCCGATACCTGATATCTCACTTGGTCACGATTAGTCATCCTACTGTTTAAGAATAATCAAACTTTGATTATTCCTTAAGAGGCTACGTTGGATAACCTCTTGGGCTAGGCCCTTGACATACCGCTGGGTTTTCTTAAAAACCTTGGGCTTTATTCTTATCCATAATTATTGGGTTACTTTAATTAACCTTATATCTTAGCTCAAACGGGTATCCTTTAGGGTTATATTGGGTAACCCTTAAGGTCAAACTAAAATCCACTTGTTAGTCAATCAAAGTTAACTATGGTCAACAATGGTCAACTTTGGTCAACTATGGTCAACCCTCGTTGGGTCAACCTTTGGGCCTTGGGCTTGATCCAGTAACTCGGGTATAACTCCCGGTTACCTTTCGTAAACTAATCGTTTGCTATACTCTAGCTTGAAAAATTCATTTTCCTTACTTGGAAAATTTAGGGAAATTAATCCCAAAACTTCTTTCTTAACTTATAAAAATCCTTTACTTAAATCGTAAAAATCCAAACTCTTGGATTAGTGCTTTATAAAATCATTTGAGGTTGAAAACTGCCCTTGGAACAGTTTTCCATAATCAAAACAATAGTTTGTAGTAGAAAAACAGTTTTCTAGAAACATTTGTAAATCTAGTGGTGCAGGAATTTTCGGATTCCCTGCGCACCCTTCGAAAAACGATCCCAGTTTAAAAATCGGTTCGTAATCTGAAAAAGTTTTCTTCACAAAAGTTGTAGCTCTTGAAAAATACTAAAACTTTTGTGTTTTGTAAAAATTCCAATTCGGCCTAGATTCGTCCCAGTTTTTGTTTGAAACTGGCTGACCCCGAAAAACTGAGTGAAAACTGGGTCTGGGGATCGGCCACAGGTTTTGGGGTAAACGGAGGCCATTGGGGTCTCATTTTGGGAAACGATTTGAGTTTTCCCCTAGGAAAACCTCTTCCGAACAACTTTCATGTTTTACGTTTCACCCAATTCGGCCTCTAAAGGCCTTAAATTTCCACTTTCCCGAAACTGGCCAGTTTGGAATCCGAATTGGCAGTTTCGGTTGTTAAGTCCGGTTTACGTCCTGTTTCGCGTAAACTACCTCAACCGAACTTGCGGGAGCCTAGATAGCAAGCATGCAGCGTATTCTATCGTCCCACATGAACAATCATGCAGCTCTAACCGGTCCATGCAAACCAAACCCAAAAAGCTCTAATCCTAGGTTTGCAAGGTTCTAACTTTTGCATCTCATTCAAACAAGCATCAATCATTCACCCTTAAGCTAGCAGCCAAACATGCACTGCCTAGGGCAGATTTTGGACCAAGAAAATCAGGGGACACACAACCATTCACATCTAACATGCAACCTATCAACCAACAAGCATAAATCAAGAAGCAAGGCACAAAATCAAACCATCCACCCTTAATCACCTAATCAAACACATACTAACCAAACTAGGGCAAGAAATTAGAATGGACTTATGTCCTTACAAAACCAACTTGAATCACAAATAAAATTCCAAATTGAACTTAATGGAAGGATTAGGGCTCAAGGAAGTTACCTTAGATCAAAGTTAGGGTTTGAAAATTGCAACTCCCCTTCCTCCCTTGCCTTCCCTTGCCCACGGCTTCAACCTATAGTTCGGGACCCAAAAATTTTGGTTTGGCCTCAAGATTTGTCCTTCACCTAAGGCTTGGCCACACCACCCTTGTAACACCAAAAATTGCAGTTTTTCAACTACTTTCCCCTGCTCAAAACAGTGGCTGCCCTAGACCAAAAAAAATGGTCTCAAAACTAGTTTTTGATCTTGTTTTCGGTTGATTGAATCAAACCCGAATTGACCCTAACTTTTCCCCTTAAAATTTTCAGTTTCTCTCTTGATTTCCCTGCACTCAATCATTCGGCAGCAAGCCTAGAAAAGGGCTGGGAAAATTTCTCAAACTCTCCCCTTAGCTTCCCCTTGCAAACCGAACACTAACCTAGGCTAAACTCCCTTGGATTTTCAAATTTTTTTCTTCTCTCTTTCTTTCTTCCAAGGCTGCGGATTTTTCTGCAGAAAAATGACAAGAGTTTGGCCAAATTTTCTGATTTAAATGATTAAATGCCACCCCTATTTATAGGCAAATGCAAACTTTCCAAAAATTGCATTTTAGCCCCTAAACTTTGAGAAAATCATGCAATTGGCATGCTAGGTGTCAAGGTGGCCGGCCAAGACTTGGAGAGCAAGCAAGGGATGACATCATGGCTTACATCATCGCTTACCTCATCGCTTACATCACCAAATTTCCAAAATTTGCACTTTTGCCCCAAAAATGAAAATTCTTACAAAAATGCCCCCTAGGTGGCCGGTTGCTTTCTTGGTGAACAAGCCAAGCTTATCTCATCATGATGACATCACTTCGCTTACATCATCAATTTTCCAAAATTACACTTTTGCCCCCAAAGATAAAATATTTACATTTTTACCCCCTTAGGTGGCCGGCCATAAGCTTGGAGAACAAGAAAGAATTTTCTAGAACAAGACACTTGTCTTTAAAGGCTTGGTTCATGGAATTATGATGTCATAAATCCAAATAAGATGATGTCATAATTCTAAGATAGGGTGACATCATCATAAGGCCTTGTTTGGCTTTTTCCTTAAAATGCAGTCTATTTTCTTGCTAACATAGATATATCCAATACTGTGTTCACTAATACACAGTATAATTCAGTACTGTTATACTTGACTGCAGTCCAAAATTTATCTGCGTGAAAATGGGCTGTAAAAATTTTCTTCTTATTTCTGAAAGTCATTAGGACTTTGATATCCAACTTAGTGTGCTTGATTTTTCTAGGGTGATCTCTTAGCTTATTCCAGCTATCTTGTCCAAAAAGACAATTTTCGCAGTATATTTCTCATACTGCTTATCTCATTACTGTATAGTCATACCTTTGACTGTTCTTGGTCAACCCTTTGACTTTTTGGTCAACTTTGACTTTCTTAGTCAAACTTTGACCAACATAAAATCATGAAATTTCATCACGTCATTTTCCTTAAAATGCCTTATACTAGGCTAAGTAATCCATCGTTGAGTCTCGTAGCTAATTAACCGAGAACTCAAACTTATACCGATATTTTATTACAAACATTATCTAGACTTAAGTTTTCCTCATTCAAAGGAAATCTAGAGTCATAAAAATTTGGGTTATTACACAACAACAGGCTATCTCCTCTTTTACTATGTCCTACGTAATGCTGCTCCTCTTCCGGGTACAGCTGCAGGTTTCCTCCTACTTGATGAAGGATATAGATAAGAGTCTAATTCTTGCTGTGGAATGTTGGTGTCCTAACCAACATGCCTACAAAATCTTAGTTGTATGTCCCCGATACCTGATATCTCACTTGGTCACGATTAGTCATCCTACTGTTTAAGAATAATCAAATTTTGATTATTCCTTAAGAGGCTACGTTGGATAACCTCTTGGGCTAGGCCCTTGACATACCGCTGGGTTTTCTTAAAAACCTTGGGCTTTATTCTTATCCATAATTATTGGGTTACTTTAATTAACATTATATCTTAGCTCAAACGGGTATCCTTTAGGGTTATATTGGGTAACCCTTAAGGTCAAACTAAAATCCACTTGTTAGTCAATCCAAGTTAACTATGGTCAACAATGGTCAACTTTGATCAACTATGGTCAACCCTCGTTGGGTCAACCTTTGGGCCTTGGGCTTGATCCAGTAACTCGGGTATAACTCCCGGTTACCTTTCGTAAACTAATCGCTTGCTATACTATAGCTTGAAAAATTCATTTTCCTTACTTGGAAAATTTAGGGAAATTAATCCCAAAACTTCTTTCTTAACTTATAAAAATCCTTTACTTAAATCGTAAAAATCCAAACTCTTGGATTAGTGCTTTATAAAATCATTTGAGGTTGAAAACTGCTCTTGGAACAGTTTTCCATAATCAAAACAATAGTTTGTAGTAGAAAAACAGTTTTCTAGAAACATTTGTAAAGCTAGTGGTGCAGGAATTTTCGGATTCCCTGCGCACCCTTCGAAAAACGATCCCAGTTTAAAAATCGGTTCGTAATCTGAAAAAGTTTTCTTCACGAAAGTTGTAACTCTCGAAAAATTCTAAAACTTTTGTGTTTTGTAAAAATTCCAATTCGGCCTAGATTCGTCCCAGTTTTTGTTTGAAACTGGCTGACCCCGAAAAACTGAGTGAAAACTGGGTCTGGGGATCGGCCACGGGTTTTGGGGTAAACGGAGGCCATTGGGGTCTCATTTTGGGAAACAATACATGTTTCCCCTTAGGAAAACCTCTTCCGAACAACTTTCATGTTTTACGTTTCACCCAATTCGGCCTCTAAAGGCCTTAAATTTCCACTTTCCCGAAACTGGCCAGTTTGGAATCCGAATTGGCAGTTTCGGTTGTTAAGTCCGGTTTACGTCCTATTTCGCGCAAACTACCTCAACCGAACTTGCGGGAGCCTAGATAGCAAGCATGCAGCGTATTCTATCATCCCACATGAACAATCATGCAGCTCTAACGGGTCCATGCAAACCAAACCCAAAAAGCTCTAATCCTAGGTTTGCAAGGTTCTAACTTTTGCATCTCATTCAAACAAGCATCAATCATTCACCCTTAAGCTAGCAGCCAAACATGCACTGCCTAGGGCAGATTTTGGACCAAGAAAATCAGGGGACACACAACCATTCACATCTAGCATGCAACCTATCAACCAACAAGCATAAATCAAGAAGCAAGGCACAAAATCAAACCATCCACCCTTAATCACCTAATCAAGCACATACTAACCAAACTAGGGCAAGAAATTAGAATGGACTTATGTCCTTACAAAACCAACTTGAATCACAAATAAAATTCCAAATTGAACTCAATGGAAGGATTAGGGCTCAAGGAAGTTACCTTAGATCAAAGTTAGGGTTTGAAAATTGCAACTCCCCTTCCTCCCTTGCCTTCCCTTGCCCACGGCTTCAACCTAGTTAGGGGACCCAAAAATTTTGGTTTGGCCTCACAATTTGTCCTTCACCTAAGGCTCGGCCACACCACCCTTGTAACACCAAAAATTGCAGTTTTTCAACTACTTTCCCCTGCTCAAAACAGTGGCTGCCCTAGACCAAAAAAAATGGTCTCAAAACTGGTTTTTGATCTTGTTTTCGGTTGATTGAATCAAACTCGAATTGACCCTAACTTTTCCCCTTAAAATTTTCAGTTTCTCTCTTGGTTTCTCTGCACTCAATCATTCGGCAGCAAGCCTAGAAAAGGGCTGGGAAAATTTCTCAAACTCTCCCCTTAGCTTCCCCTTGCAAACCGAACACTAACCTAGGCTAAACTCCCTTGGATTTTCAAATTTTTTTTTCTTGGTTCTCTCTCCTCCTCTCTCTCTCGAATTTTCTGCAGAAAAATGGCAAGAGTTTGGCCAAATTTTCTGATTTAAATGATTAAATGCCTCCCCTATTTATAGGCAAATGCAAACTTTCCAAAAATTACATTTTAGCCCCTAAACTTTGAGAAAATCATGCAATTGGCATGCTAGGTGTCAAGGTGGCCGGCCAAGACTTGGAGAGCAATCAAGGGATGACATCATCGCTTACCTCATCGCTTACATCACCAAATTTCCAAAATTTACATTTTTGCCCCAAAAGTGAAAATCCTTACAAAAATGCCCCCTAGGTGGCCGGTTGCTTTCTTGGTGAACAAGCCAAGCTTATCTCATCATGATGACATCAAGTGCTTACATCATCAATTTTCTAAAATTTACACTTTTACCCCAAAAGTGAAAATTCTTACAAAAATGCCCCCTAGGTGGCTGGTTGCTTTCTTGGAGATCAAGAAAGAATTTTCTAGAACAAGACACTTGTCTTTAAAGGCTTGGTTCATGGAATTATGATGTCATAAATCCAAATAAGATGATGTCATAATTCTAAGATAAGGTGACATCATCATAAGGCCTTGTTTGGCTTTTTCCTTAAAATGCAGTCTATTTTCTTGCTAACACAGACATATCCAATACTGTGTTCACTAATACACGGTATAATTCAGTACTGTTATACTTGACTGCAGTCCAAAATTTATCTGCGTAAAAATGGACTGTAAAAATTTTCTTCTTATTTCTGAAAGTCATTAGGACTTTGATATCCAACTTAGTGTGCTTGATTTTTCTAGGGTGATCTCTTAGCTTATTCCAGCTATCTTGTCCAAAAAGATAATTTTTGCAGTATATTTCTCATACTGCTTATCCCATTACTTTATAGTCATACCTTTGACTGTTCTTGGTCAACCCTTTGACTTTTTGGTCAACTTTGACTTTCTTAGTCAAACTTTGACCAACATGAAATCATGAAATTTTTTTCATGCCGTTTTCCTTAAAATGCCTTATACTAGGCTAAGTAATCCATCGTTGAGTCTCGTAGCTAATTAACCGAGAACTCAAATTTATACCGATATTTCATTCCAACATGATCTAGACTTAAGTTTTCCTCATTCAAAGGAAATCTAGAGTCATCAAAATTCGGGTTATTACAGTGGGAACCAAAGGAAAGGCAAGAGAAAAAAATTGAACCCAAGAGAGATTTAGGGTTTTGAGTGTTGGATTTTCACCTAGAGCATCAACCAAAAGCTCAAGAAATTTTGGTGCTCATTTTGGCCAAAAGGCCGGTTATAGGGAGGAAGAAGCAAGGAAGAACCAAGCTTGGGGAGGCCGGGTTTTGGACCCAAGTGGTGGCCGGATTTTAAACAGTTTTGGTGACTAGACTCTAGGGCAAGGAAAGCAGCAAAATTGGACCTCAACTCACCAACTTGGCCAGCTGTGGTGAAGGAAAAAGGGGAAAGAAAAGCAAGCCAAATCCTTGGTCTAAAGTGAGGTATAAGCCCCTTGAACTCTAAGCTTTTCATTTAAATTTCATTTGGGAAATTTAAATGTATTTAAGCATGGTTTGTAATGAGCATAAGCTCACTTTAATTTTCTGCCCTAGTTATGAATTTAGGGTTTGTGCTTGATTAATTAGGGTTTTGGTTGGTGGTTCAAATATGTTGCATGTTAGGTGTTTGTTTGGTTGCTAGAATTTTTCTATGCTTATGTATGTTGATAATGTTGATTTGTATGATGAAAATTGGACGTTAGAAACACGCTGCATGAATGTTCTTAGGCTCTCGATGTGAACGGTTGAGGTTAGAACACACGAACTAGGACGTAAAACGAAGTTAAACCGAAAAATGCCAATTCGGGTAGAAAATGACCAGTTTTTGGAAAATCAAATTATGAGGCCCTTAGAGGCCGAATTGGGCAAAACCTAATTTTCCTAGTGGACAGCACGAACGGTTTCTCAAAATGAGGCTCCAATGGCCTCCGTTTCTATAAAAATCCGAGACTAGTCTGCCCAAACCTAGTTTACACAATCAGCCAGTTTCAAATAAAAACTGACAAGGATACAAGCGGAACTGGGTTTTCTTCAAAACACGAAAGTTGCAGGGTTTTTCGAAAGCTAAAACTTTCGTGAAGAAATTTTTTTCAAATTATGCCTTGATTTGTAAATGAAATTGGATTTCTAAAACTGTACAGGAAATAGGGAATTCCTGTACAGATTTTTAGAAACAGTGCAGAAAAAGAATAATTCTGCACATACACTGATAATTGACAATGTAAAACTGTTCCAAAGACAGTTTCCAACAGTCAATAATTTTTACAAATACTATTTTATGATTTTAAATTTTTAAGCTAAACAAAGGATTTTTATACGTAAAAATATATGGTTTTTCTAAAAATGGGATTTTAAAACCTAAAGTTAAAAACAATCCGATAAGGGTAGATATAAAACCCTAGGGTTACTTAATGTAACCAATTAGGACAACGTAAAATTAAGTAAGGGCATATAACTAAGGTTATATAAGAGTGTTGGTTATATTACCAACATTTCTAACCCTTACTTTTATTGATCACAGAATTTAGTACGCAGCAGTGTCCTAACGGGATTCAACTCGATATCGGACATAGCCAACCCAAACAAAGTAAGTACAACTCCGCCTACATTATTGTGACGACCCGCCTTGCACAGGCCGTCACTTGACTTAACTTACTTGAACTTAAACTTGTTTTATCCCATTTTTCTTTATCATGAAAATAGTGGGGATTTTTTTTTTATATATATTTAGCGGAAGAATTATACTTAGAAAATATTTACATACACTCATACATAAATAAAATAACGGTCTGTTTTCTCAAAATAGATATTTTAATTAAATCCTTCTGAGTCGTGAACCCCAACCCGTTCATCATTTCACAGCCACCGGCTTCACTCTCCACCATGCAGTTAATTCAAAACAGGCTGTTTACCTACAGCATAAACTTCAAACAATGAGCGAAAGCTCAGCAAGTACAACTCCTATACCGCGAACCAATTACATGAAATATACATAACCTTTTACATGACATCTTAAACATGAAAGCGTAAACATGGCATCATATCATCGATTTCTTCATCTTAAACATGATATTCTATCGTGAAATGCATGAACCGTTTATGTCCAGTTATGCTTGCTTTCTTGTATCACACTTTATCTTGTTGATTTTACTTGTGGGCCCGTTAACTTGATGTGCACGTGTACCCGGCGCGCAGCTTGAGGAGATTGCCCAAGCTTTCGACCCGATCGTCATCAGGGGGCACGACACTGGCTCTTGTGGCCTTTTCTCAAACGTTCTGTTTGTATGTCTTTCTTGATATTTTTCCACTTGATAGATTAGTGAGCATACTTATATGATGTCTCCTAATCTCATGTTCTATCAATGCATGGACAGACGTACTTTTCATGTAAGCATAATAACAATACTTGAAACATACTTTTAAAGCATGGCATTAGCATTTGAAACATTCATCATACAGTAAGCATATTGCAATCATCGAGCAAATCATCAAATAACACTTAAACAGTGTAAAGCAAACATGTTAGGTAAACATACAACTCTAGCCTATGCTGTAGGCGGCGTTGTACTTACCTTGTCTTCGTTGTTCGCGTGATCGAATTTCCTTTCCCAAGCACGCTCGCAGGTCACCTCCTGCCCATGGACGTTTACACGTGAGGTCTCTATTCTAAGATCGTTTAATGTAGGATTAATCCAACATATACATTTTTCGGTTATACGTCCCTCTACTAACACATGTGAAGGGGTCACACGGAGTAACCCACAACGGAATTATTAATTAAGGGTTCATGTAGAAAACCATAATCTTAACTTAAATCTCAATCCGCAAGGTTAACTCTGGGCTTAGGCAAGGCCCTAGTAACTCGGAATAATTTTCCGGCTACTAATGCAGTATCTTATTCATTTTAATCTTGAAAACCTTGAACTTGCTTAAAATATCATTTTCTTGTTTATTTAAGTAAGTTTGGTGAATAGTATCCAAACTTGTCTTGAAAATTACAAAACACTTGAAAATATTTCTATAAAACATTTGGGGATCGAAAACCGCCTTTGGAACGGTTTTCGGGTTTGAAAATGATGTTTGAAAGTTAGAAAAACGTTTTTCCTAGTCATTGGTCTAGAAAATCCCGTGCATGAAATTTTGTTCACTGCATGGCTTTTGTTTGAAAATTCATAACTTAAAATATAAAATGAATTTGGAAACACTTTCTTCACGAAAGTTGTAGCTAACAAAAAGATCTAAAACTTTCATGTTTTAAACATTTTCTGATTCTGGCTCATTTGATACCAGTTTTTGTTTGAACACATGTGAATCGTTGGAACTTGGTCACCCTGACCAGTTCTCGGTTTTTCTTAAAAAAAAAAGACCATTGAAGCCTTATTTTTAAAATCTGTTCATGCTGCCCCTTAGGAAACACCCTAACGAACAACTTTCGTGTTTTAAGTTTTTACCCATTCGGCCTCTAAGGACCTGTAAATCCCACTTTTCCGAGCTGCCGGGTGTTGGACCCGAGAGCAGTTTTGGTGTTAGTCCAAATTTTACGTCCCTATGCGTCGCTCTAGCTCGACCGCCCAATGTGGGACCTACTAACACATGCACGTCTTCTAACGTCCCTCATACACATAAAATTTTAAATCCCGTGTTTCGGATGCGATTCAAGGCCGAGACCCCTCGGTCCACGGTTTTGAGAGAGAAACATACATACAACAAAACTCAACCATATCACCATACAAACCCTAAAACATGCATATAGAAATTTGATAAACATTTTAGGGACATAAAACCCTTAAATAGAAACCCTAGCATGCATCTCTAACACACAAAAATCATAGAGCATATCTCCATCCAAACATGCAAAATAATCACCTCACAAACCTAAATCAAGCATAAAAATATAACCTAAGCTATTTAGGGCTAAAACCGAAAATTATGAGCTTAAGCTCTTACAAATTTTTGTGCTTGAAATACACGGTAAAACCCTTGAGAAAATGAACAAAAATTTTAACCCATAAGCTAGGGTAAAGTTCGGATTTTTACCTCAAAATTCCGAGGGTGTCACTAGCTTGCTCCTAGTTGAGATTAAGCCTCCAAGGTGCACGGTTTGGACCTCAAAAATGGTCACAAAATTTGTTAACTTCCTCCCCCAACCAACCTCGGCAAAAGAGAAGAAAATGCCCAAAAATCTTACCTTAAAAATTCCGTGGATCTCCTTAAGCACCAATTCACAAAATGGTTGGTTTTTCTTGGCTCTAGATCACACCTTCTTCCAACCCTTGATTCTAGCCAAAACCCGAAATTTTTTTTTTGAATTTCTCGGCTCCCAAACACTCGGCAAGATGGGAAAGAGAGGGGAAAATTTTGAACAAATCTCTCCTTTGGAACTCTCAAGAAAACCGACTACTAATGGGGGCTTTCTCTCAAAATTTTCTTGGCTTGAACTCTCTTGTTCTTCTCTCTCTCTCTCTCTCTCTCTTCTCTCTCTCTCTTCTTCGAATTTTTTTTGGAGTGGAAATCCAAATAGCATGGCTGGGAATGGGTTAAGGGCAGCTGACATTTTGGGGTTTGAAATCCCTATGAATAGTGTCTCTAGCTAGGGGAAATCCTAGGCTTTCTTTTCCAAGATAATTTGGTTCAAATCTTGCTATTTGGTCCTCCAATTTTTGCAAGCCATTGCCCAAAGGGGCTTGAGTGGCCGGCTATTTAGGGGAGAGGAGTGGGTGAGTGGTTGACAACTCATAGATGAGGTGTCACATGCTCATTGGTCCATGTGGGTGGAGGGTTATGTCCTAACTTAGCTTAATTGTGATGTAATTAAGCTTAAAGACTTGTTTGGTTCAATCTTTTTGAAAAATTGTATAATTTCAACACATTGCAATAAATTTTAATACTGAGTTGCTTAAATACCCAGTATCGAAAATTACATTGCATTTAAAAATTTCGATCTGTGAAAAACTCGATCGGAAAAATTTTTCTCTTATTTTTCCGAATCCTTTCGCCCTGAACTCTAACTTAGTATGCTTGATTTTTCTAAGGTGATTTTAATTCTATTTAAACTCATCTTGATCAAGAAATGAGTTTTTAGCAGTAATTTCACTTGCACTGAAATCTTAAAATTCTTGTTTGATGTTTTTCGACCGTTTTAGTATAACTGACTTATTGGTCAACGTCAACTTGTCTTGAAATGTGCAAATACGACCTCCTTTCACTCATAAAGGTCTTTTGCGAGTTCATGCAATTTGTTTTAGAGTCTTAATGAATCTTAAGAACTCGTTTAACAAAATTAAGTTCTAAAACGAACTTCCTCATGAAATACCGATTACGGTAAATATTTACACGACATGTCTATAAAATATGAACCGAAGAAATTCGGGTGTTACAAGTATAGGCTTTGTTGTGTATACTTGCCTAAGTATGTGTGTAAAATGTTATGCGTTCTAGAATGTTACATGTTAAATGTTATGAAAAATCATATGTTATATGTTAGGAGATGCTATGAAAAATGCTATGGTATGTTATATGTTATAAAAAGATAAATGTTTTGATTGTATGTTATGTATTACGAAATGTCAAATGCTATGTGATATGTTATATGTTAGAAACATGTTAAGGTTATGATATGCATAAGACAAGATTATGAATTAATTGTGTGATACATCACGATGCATGTTCACCAATTGACAAAAATAAGATCAAGTATGAGACAATGAAGGTTATGATGGCAAGTAAACTTGCATGTGTCGTACCGACCCGCGTTAGGTCGGGTTGGACTATGGATTGAGTTGGAAATGGATTGGCCGCCCCAACCAATTCATAGTTGCGCGCCTGGTACGAGCACTTACGTTATGGGGCCCATAAGAAAAGATAAGATAAGAAAAGTTAAGATAAGAAGTTATGAATGAATAAGAAAGCATAATGAAGCATAAATGGCTCATGCATATGCTAAGTTAAGTTACCACATGTTATGGGTTATGATAAGTAAGTTATGCTAAGATGTGTAGTTTTTATATGTTATGCTTGTTGTGTCGCGGTATAGGATAGTTGTACTTGCTGAGCGAAAGCTCACTGTCTTACGTCTATGCTGTAGGTAAACAACCTGCTAGCAACTGTTGATACAAGATGGAGGGGCGTGGCCTGGCGGACTGTGAAATGTGAGAATTAAGCCGCCACACGCATTGTTATTTTTATATGTTTTATTTATGTTTATTATTTAAACCCGAATAGCTTTATTAAATATCTATTATGCTTATGTATGTATTTACGAAAGTGCGCATTGTTATTTTTATACGTTTTATTTATGTTTATTATTTAAACCCGAACAGCTTTATTAAATATCTATTATGCTTATGTATGTATTTACGAAAGTGTGCGAGTACGCAGAATATTAAAAAAAAAAAATTCCGCTGTTTACGTTAAGAATGTAAGTACGAAATGCATGTATGTATGTACGGTAACGGCCTGTGCTAGGCGAGTCGTTACAAAGTACAATTACTATATACCGCGACAAAACACAAACCTAAGCTACATACATATCACCTCTTAACATTCCATACATAGCATAACTTATCATAACATATGCATTAACCATTTATGCTTCATTATGCTTTCTTATTCATTCATAACTTACTTTCGTGACTTATCTTAACTATGGGCCCCATAACATAAGTGTCTGTACCGGACACGCAACTATAGAGTGGTTGGGGCGGCCAGTCCATTTCCAACTCAAACTATAGTCCAACCCGACCTAACGCGGGTCGGTACGACACGGCAAGCTCGCTTGCCATCATAACTTTCCTTGTCCAATACTTGATCTTATTCTTGTTAATTGGTGAACATGCTTCATGATGTTTCACACAATTAAAATCGTAATCATATCTTAATCGTATTATAATCTTAACATGTCTTATATCTATCATAGCATATCTTCATAACATGCATTCATAGCATATACTCATAGCATATAATTATAGCATTTCATAATTCTTATCATATAACATGGCATACTTCATAACATATTATAGCACTTAGCATACCATAACATATAGCATAGTATTTTTCATAACATTTCCTAATACATAACATGTTGCATAGCATTACCCTAGCATATAATATTTTCATAACATCATACTTAGGCAAGTATACACAACAAAGCCTATGTTGTAGGCGGAGTTGTACTTACCTTATTCGCGTTTGCTGTGTCCAATGTTGAGCTGGATCCCGTTCGGACACTGTCGCGTTCTATATTCTGTTATCAAATAAATGTAAGGGTTATAAATGTTGATAATATAACCAACACCCTTATATAACCTTAGTTATATATCCCTTACTTATGTTATCCTATTTGGTTACATTTAGTAACTCTAGGGTTTAAATCTATCCTAATCGGATTATTTTTAACTTAGGTTTTAAAATCCGTTTTTAGAAAAACCTTAAAAATCCTTTGAAAATTTGAAATCATAAAATAATATCTGTAAAATTATTGGCTGTTGGAAACTGCCTTTGGAACAGCTTCACAATGTCAATTTATCAGTGTATGTGTAGAATTACCCTTTTTCTGCACTGTTTCTAGAAATCCTGTACAGGAATTCCCTATTTTCTGTACAGTTTTTGAAATCTAATTTCATTTAAAAAAATCAAAGCTGAATTCGAAAAATTTTTCTTCACAAAAGTTTTAGCTTTCGAAAAACCCTACAACTTTCGTGTTTTGAGGAAAACCCAGTTCGGTTATTAGCATACTCATATTTTCTGTTGAATCAATCTGGCCGTGCATGGGTCCTTGGCACGGTCAGGCTAGGGTTTTAGTGAAAATCGAGGCCGTTGGAGCCTCATTTTGTGAAACCATCCACGTTATCCCCTAGAAAAAACCTTTCTCTACAACTTTTATGCTTTACGTTTTTCCCAATTCGGCCTTTAAAGGCCTCAAAACTAGGTTTCCAGAAAACTGGCCAGTTTCCACCCGAACTGGCAATTTCCTTGATTAAATTGATTTTACGTTCTAATCACGTAATCTAACTCAACCAGCCACCACGGGAGCCTAAGATCACACATGCAGCACTTTTTAACGTCCCACTTTAAAATGCATGTAACCCGATTGCATCCACAAACCATTCCATTCATTCAATCTCATAGCATATAAGACATTATGCACCAAAACCAACCATAACCCTAATAATCAAGCACAAACCCTAAAATTCCTAACTAGGGCAGAAATTGAAAGTAAGCTTATGCTCATTACAAATCATGCTTGAAATATATTTAAATTTCTCAACTGAAATTTAAATGAAGAGCTTAGGGTATTTAAGAATTATACCTCACTTTAGATCAAAATTTGGCTTGACTTTTTCCTTCCCCTTTTCCTTCACCAATAGCCGGCCGCTTGGGTTAATTGGCTCCAAAAATTTTCAGCCTCTCTTGCTATAGAATCCGGTCACCATAAGCTTCAAAACCCGGCCACCACTTGGCTTTTCTTCTCCTTTTTCTTCCTCCCTTGCAACCGGCCCTTTGGCCTCCAATGGGTACCAAATTTTTTTCCAACTTTTTGCTTGCTCTCCACAAGAAAACCGACTACCACACTCTTGTTTTTCTCTTGATCTTGACTAGAATTTCTTTCTTGCTCACCTTCTTAAGTTCGGCTTTTTGAGAGAGAAAATTGACAAAGTTTTGGCTAAATTTTCCAATTTTTTTGAATAATGGGTTCACGTATTTATAAGTGAAGAACAACTCTTCGAAATTACAATTTGGTCCTTGAAAAAGCAAGGATTTGCACACCAAGGGTGCATAGGTGGCCAGCCATGGAGTGGTCTAGAAGCCTCCAAATTTCTTTCCAACCTTGTTTTACTAATTATGATGTCATAAATCAAAAGTGTGATGATGTAAGCCTCTTAGGGCTTGTTTGCTCCTTTTTCTTATTATACAGTCCATTTTTAAGCTAACACAGATATCTTTAATACTGAGCTCACTAATGCACAGTATTATTATACTGAACTACAGTCCAAAATTCATCTGTGTAAAACTGAACTGTATAAAAATTTTCTTATAACTTGAAGCCATTTGGCCTTTGATATCCTACTTAATGTGCTTGATTTTTCTATAGTGGTTTCGAATCATAAACATACTATCTTATCCGTAAAAACGGTTCTATACAGTATAATTTCTATATTGCTAAGTATTTTACCGTACCATCTTTTCTTTGACTTTTCGGGTCAACCATTGACTTTCTTGTCAACCATTGACTTTCCCGTTAATATTTGACTCTCTTGATCAACAGTTGACTTTTTGGTCAACCGTTGACGTTTTTGGTCAAACTTTGACCAACATAAAATTATGACAATTTTTACTCCTTTTTATTTAAAAGGTCATATGCTTGACTAAGCAATCATTTTTGAGTCTCATAAAACCATAAGAACTCACAAAACATTATAAAAACTCTTAACCGAGCTTTTTCATAAATACCCTCAAGGTACAAACAAGTCTTATAAAGAGTAAACGTAATGCTATAAAATTAGTCATTACAACCCGAGTAGCCTTGCCATAGACACAATTCTCGCAAAACTTCAAATTTCCCAGTTTTTTCTCACGAAATAGCCCTTGCTTCTCCAATTCTTGCAAACCTCTTTTACTAACATGACCTAACCGCTTATGCCATAGGCTTACCAAAGAACTTTCTTTTGGTTCTGTTACTGCCGCGCATCACCAATCACAGTGCTTCCCTGAAGAATGTATAGACCCTTGTCTCTAACCCCTTTCATCATAACAAGCGACCCTTTTGAAACCTTCAAGACATTCTTCTCACCCTTCCAGCTGAAACCATGTTGATCAAGCATCCCTAGTGAAATAAGGTTCCTTCGAAGATCTGGAACATGCCTCACATTAGATAAAATTCTCTGCATCCCATCATGAGTCTTGATCCTAATCGAGCCAATTCCAATCACTTTGCACAGTTTGTTGTTCCCTAATAAGACTTCTCCGCCAACAATCTCCTTATAGCTCTCGAACCACCTATGGTTTGGTGTCATATGGAACGAACAACCCGAATCCATGATCCAATGCTTATTCGAGTGCTTTGTTGTAACAACCAGGACATCCGCACTCTCATAGCCCTCGTCTTCTTGATGAGCAACCGCAGCTTCACCATCTTTCTCCAGTGCCTTCCCACCTTTCTTCTTTTTTGGGCAATTTTTCTTGATATGTCCCTCTTCATGGCAATGGAAGCATTTAAACCACTTCTTGCCATCCCAAGATTTCGACCTACCCTTCTTTTTGCTCATCGATTCCTTCCTGTCTGATCTTCCTCGGACTACCAAACTGTCTCTGCTAGACTCATCCAGTTCACTTTTGCGCTTCTGTTCTTTAGACCTCAAGGCACCCACAACATCTTCCAAAGAGATCGTCTCCCTGCCATGTTGCAAAATGTCCACGAAATTCTCATAAGACTTTGGCAAAGAGTGTAGCAAAACCAAAGCCTTATCCTCATCATCATACTTGACTCCAATGTTCTCCAAGTCCATGATCAACTTGTTGAACTTGTCAATATGCTCCTGTATATCCTTGCTCTCTGTCATCTTGAAGGTGAAAAACTTCGCCTTGAGATACAACCGGTTCGAAAGACTCTTCGTCATGTACAAAGATTCAAGCTTTAACCAAATTTCGGCCGCCGACTTCATCTTCACAATTTCTCGCTGCACTTTATCACTAAGACTGAGAATCAAAGTGTTGTACACTTTCTCAAGCACCTCTTGCTTCTTCTCATCATCCATAGTTGTTGGGAGTTTTGACGCCCCCTCAAGTGCCTTCGCAAGACCCATATTGCCTAGATGTGCCAACATCTTCATCTTCCATAACCCGAAATCATTCCACCCGTCAAACTTCTCAATATCAACCTTGGAATTTGAAACCATCTCCACAATGAACAGCAAGGAAAAAATAAAAAAAAAAAAATTCAGACACGCCCCTTTGTCACACAGAAAGGCCCTGAATCAAGCTCTGATACTAATTTGTGATGATAATTTTGAAAAAACTCAAATGCGGAATTCAACAGTTTATAGAGAAAATATCAATCAAATAAGTAATCAAAGAAATAAATAAGATGAGAATAATGACACACAGAGAATTACCCAGGTTCGGAATCTCAATGTGAGATCCTACTCCTGCAATGATGATCTTCCGTCTACTATGTTCAATCACAGTGATTACAAAACTGATACAAGAGTACTGTCAAGAAACATAATTCTTTCCTCTCTCAGCCTCTCACTGCTTCTCTCATTCTCTCTCGCTGCCTCTCTCACCCAATCCCAATTGACATACATGTAGCTTTCTCTAAGTTTCCTAATCCCAGAATAAGAAACAAAGAAGAAACCCAAAACATTCCCATTCTCTGTTTTTGGTCAGTTTCCCAAAACAGAGAAGGAAAACAAAAAATAAAAAAAAACTTTATTTAGTGTCCCGATCAAGTTAGAGACATCCCTCACAGCAACAATTACTCATGAGCTTTTTCCACCCATCGTTTCTGAAAATAGGCCCAAAAATTATTCTCTCTTACGTATACCTTCTTACTTGAATCACGATATAAATTCAATCAATTTTGTTTGAAATTATTGTAGCTGGCAATTTTAGATTGTAATTTGTACATGCGATTCTAGGCCAAAGGCTATTTTGCCGCTTCTATATGTTGAAGATGATAGACGAGAGGATTTATTTATTCAATTAAACATGACCAAAGTTATTTGAATTTGTATAATACCCATCTCAAAGAAGCTGATTTGAAGAATAAAGAGTATCTTACTAAGCTTATTTTGGAATGGAAGCGAAGTGAAATTGAAGATACATCCAAAGAAAGGGAAGTACTTAATGCACTTGAACCCCATAGGACGCTAAAAATTAAATAAAAAAAACTCAGAATCGGAGATTGTCCAAATCAGTCATTTGGTGACGTGGTTGAAGTTTGTTTACAAGATTGTCCAAACTGTTGCTTGTTGCCACCATTTGGGCAACTACGTTCCCTGAGAGAGCTTGATATTAGTAAAATGTGTGTCAGGGATAGAAAATGAGTGCAATGGTTCTTCATTGACTAAGCCATTACCATTCTTAGAAAGGCTATCCATGAGATATATGTATGCACTGGAGAGATGGCCCACAGGAGCTAACCAAGAAGGTGGGATTTTCCCTTGTCTCAAGCACATTTATTTAAGAAATGGTGACAAACTAAATGTGGGATTACCTGCTGGCTGTCTTCCATCCTTGGAAAGTATTGAAATTGAGAAGTGCAAAGAAATGGTGAATGTACTTCCAATAATTCAAGAGATTGACAATGCATATCCCTCTCTGGAGTCCATTGAGCTATGGCACTGTGAGAAAGTGGAGTCGTTTTCAGAAACGGGCTTGCCCTCTCCTAATTTAAAACGTCTTCAAATTTTATATCGCCAAAAGCTCATTGCAAACCGCAGGAACTGGAATCTCCAAAGACTCACCTGTCTTCAAACCTTTATGGCTCACCGAACGTAAAGAAGTGCTAGTGAATTCATTCCCTAAAGAATGACTGCTTCCATCTGCATTGACTTCTCTTGAGATCTTGGAATTTAGAAACCTTAAAGCACTAAATGGAAAAGGCTTTCAGCACCTCACCTCCCTTCAATATTTACACATCAGTTACTGTGAAGAAGTAGAGTGCTTGCCAGTTGCCAGAAGTAGGTGCAAGAGAGAAACAGGGGAAGATTGGCCCAAGATTCAGCATATCGCCCCAATAAAAATCAATGGCATAAAAATATGAGAGAAACAAAGGGATCTGAAACGAAACGGGCTTCTCAAACTTTCTAATCCAGGTATTTTTACTCTGCTTACGTTTATCCATTATAAATAAATACTGAAGTAAATCGATTTGAAACCAAATTTTCTCAAATAATGTCCTGTTTTCAGAATAAAACGACCTCATATATATATTTATTCACACACACACACACATAAACACACATGTATATGAATACATATGTTAGGACTAAAGAAATTGTGAATGTTTCACTTGTGTTGCTGCCCCTAATATTAAGTTTATTCATATTTGCTTTCCACTTCAATTAACTTTTGTAGGTCGAACCAGAAGTTTTGTTGTATCGAATTTTGCACTTTTCCTTCCTGGTTATGCTATTGATTAGGGAGCTCAGGAGTCGATTTAACTAAATTTTGTTGTGGTATTTCTGTCCACCTAACGAGCTTAACCAAGGTAATTAAAAAATATATAAATTGCTCTTCCATTATTTTGATCATCATCTAATTTTCAGTACATATTTTCCTGCCTGGTTAAACTGTTGGTAGCAAGAATTCTTCACCAAAAAAAAAAATTCAGATTACTTGTTTTGTGCTAGAATTTAAAATGGTTGGTCTAACTACATTAAAATGGTATGTTGTTCTGTCGACATGAGTACTGACCAATCTGTTGAACTCTGTAATTACATAAATTAGTGAGCTATGAACTTGTTATTTGTTTTTCACTTCTTGAATCACTCAATCGAATTGTGTTTGTTGCTCTGTCATGTAGTCTTGGCCTACAGGATGTGGGGACCAAGATCGCTGGAGATGTCACAATTTTTATCAGAAGCTCAAATTATTGTCTTAAATCATAAAGAAGACTGCTGAATTCTCTTTTTTTCTTTATCAGCAATATGGAGCAACCAACGTAGATAGTCAACACGGTTGCATGAGCAATTTCTTGCAATTATCCACCTGAGAAGTTGATTGTTGAACCTGAGGCCTACTTTGCAAAGGACTTTATTAATGGTTTTCAACTAGGGTTAGTATAAGCAAATTTAGAGTTTGGACTAGGATATCCTTTGTCAAACTTTAAGCTAAATATTTGGAAAAGTGTCAAATAAGAAAGGGGGAAAAAAAAAAAGGGACCTAGCAGGGTGATTATCTTGTAAATCAAAACGGCCTTGATTTTGTTTTGTTTTGTTTTGTTTTTTTTTTTTTTTTGTGGTCAGATTTAGTTCATGGAAGGGACACAAATGCGGTGATTATTGAAGGAAGTCGATTGCTGACTTTGCTGGACAAGGGAATTATAAAAGCGACCTAGTTGGTGTCTCAACTTCAAAACTAGCGCCAAGAATAGAGCATTCGTAAGCTTGCTTGATTGCTTACTTCTGTTTATTTCGTATATTACCGTAAGTGTAATGCTTTTGTTTGCATGCGTAAGGTGTAGAAAAGATATGAAATTATGCATAAAGGAAACTTTGCCCGAACTTTGGAAATTTGTTCGTGTGCTACTGTAACTGATGGATGTTGGAGATGAAATCACAAAAAGCTTACAGAATTTCTCCATTTTTTCTGATTGAAAGATCATGTCATTGGACTTGTCGTGTCATATTTGTGTGAGAACAGAGAATGGTAATCTTTTTTGTAAGCCTTTTGGTTATGCAATTTGATTAGTAACTACAATGTGTTAAAAGTCACCAGATGTCTAATTCTGCCAGCATTCATCCGAGAAGGATGGAGAGTTTGTTCTGGAACGGTTTGTCGATAGAGGTATTCACATACCATATTTGCATCCCATGCGTGCTTGTTTAAGTGTTGAGTACTGAGTTGAAAAGCATTAGATCGTCTTCATTTTATAGAGAATCGATGCAGAGGTGAAAATGGCTAAAGGAATTTGAAATTTTATTTATTCTAGTGTTTTTCGTTACGATGTTTTATCCCTTTTCAATTTTTGTATCAGCTCAAGTTTGTCATCTTTTATTGACAAATATAATTTTAAATTATTAATTGATGTGATCATCTTTATTAATAAATAAATAAAAACCTAAAATTAGTATAGAAAATTAGGATTAGAGTTGGAGTTTATAATATTATATAAACAATGAGATTCCACCGTGTTAAATATTATATAAACAATGTTCTGGGTTTGGCACCATTATTTGAAAAAAGTGGAGCAACCAATTAATGAGGAAAAGACGTTCCCATCTACTTTCCAAGATTCTTGTTGTTGGATATAACTATTCTATTTAACGAAGATCTTGTACGACAAGAAACATGGAAAGAATTGTAGTGATATAAAACTTCAGTATGCTATTACAGGATATGAGGAGGCTGTTGAGCTGCAGGGCAGTTGAGTTTTTGAAGAATCTGTTTGTGATGAAGAGACAGATCTTCAAGAGTTTAGTGTCTGTTTTCTGTTCTTTTAGATCTGATAATTATATAGTTACATACATGTATATAATTAGTTTTATGTTACACGTTAAACAAAAGAAAAACTGACAATTCCATTGAACAAGAACGTAAAATACGAACTTCACGACATCAGGATTTCCTATCACCGAATTCTCAATAACGGTTACATTTCATTAGGCACTCTTATTACAGATTTAGGGAACAAATAAATTAGCTACACGACACGATAGTGGTCTCGTCTGAGTCATGCCTTAATCCATGCCAATTTGGTCATCAACACCACTCTTCATGCATCTTCCTGCCACAAGAGAAAGGAAAATAATTATGGTACAGAAACCGTTCGGTTCTTATAAAAAACAAGTATTTATAACTGCAAAACACATTACAAACTTACTCTTCCAAACTTACTATGAGACTCTGTTTTTCTCTGCTTGCTAGTTTGACCTTCTCCTCCCTCTTGAGCGAGTGCTGGTTCTACGACGACATCCTCCTCCAAATCTTTTGAAGAACCAATAATCGAAGATTTTACTGAAAAGTACCATGTATCCAACAGATATTCCGATCACTAGTCCGCTTCCATATCCCATCATCACCACCTTCCATTCAATCATTGCACTCTTGTTATCTCCATCATCATCATCTTGATCGTGTTGTTGTGCCTCCTCGTTGCTGCATAATTTAGACAGCGGAAATCCACATAATTCCGGGTTTTCTTGTCATTTCTGATTTCTCTTTTAGAATTTATTCTTGTGATTATGATGTAATCTACAATAAAATAGAATTACCTGTGAAGATTTATTTTGCTAAAAAAAACTTCCCATGATCTAGTTTAAAATAGAATTAGCTGTGAACACTTAGTTTCCCAAAAAAAAAAAAAAAAAATAGTACTTTACTTGGCTAATGATCTGTGAGTTTGAACTTTACAACTCAATTAAAGACGGGCAGCACTAAGCTCTTATTTACCATCATAGTTTAAAAAGAAGATTCAATTCTAATATATATATATATATTTTAAACCGCATTACACCTATTTTTTTTCTTTATTTCAAAAGATACTCAACTTAAATTGAAATCTTTTTAAAAGTTTTTACTTTTATTTTTATTTAAACTATGGTGCCAAACATACCATAAGCTACCCCTTGCAATGATATATGATCAGAACAATTTTCAGCTTCAAATTGTTTAAAAAATAAGTAGGATTATCATCATTGTCGTCCGTCGTTATTATTATTATTTTGAAGCTTTGGTCAACTACGCTGAATAATTGGTCCTAGAACCACAAGTTCTAGGAACTATCAATAATTTCTATCAAACGTGCAAATTGGACTAGAACTAGAAGTGAAAAATAATAAATACAAAGAAAAGTACAGAGAATTCAGGGCCAGCTTGAGAGTTGAGTCAACGTTTTCAGATGGCAAAAGTCATTTGGATCTAAAACTTTTAATTTTACATTAAATTTTCTCTTTTCTATTAAAAATAAACTCAAATTTTAAAAACATATAAATTCCTCGTTTTATATCATAATAAGATGATTTTTATATCAAAATACTCGCAATGACGAAATGAATAAGATAAAATTTATTTTGTATATATATATTTTTTTCACATTTCCAAATTTTTATTATTTTTTATATCACAGAACTTTTCAAAAAGTCTTCTCCCAAACACACATTTATAATGTAACTTTCAAAACACCATCTTCAAATGTCTCCCAAACGGCCTTCAATGCTTCTAAGGTTCAAACTACATATTGTTTCATTGCAATTGAGATCACTACCCATCATTTATGAAATCTTTATAATTGGTCCCCCATTGCAAGTTCGTGGAACCATCAATACGTAATTGACTATTTCCAAACGCGTAAATTGGACAAGAGATGATAACGAAAAAATTGGTGTTGTTAACATTTCTCTTCTTTTTTTTTTTCATGACGGAAATTTGGAGGAGAAATAAGACCCTAATAAAATATGGAGTTTTGAAAAAAAAAAAAAAAAAAAAGCAAAAAAACAAAAAGCAAAAAACAAAAACAAAAACAAAAACAAAACAAAAAACAAAAATAAAAGGGCTTTCCCCCTAGTTTCTGTAATACCAAGTTTTTCTGCAATAATACGATTTCTTCTGTTCTAAGAAATTGTACGATTATAAAGATATTTATGAAAAAGCCCGGTTAAGGGTTTTTAGTACGTTTTGTGAGTTTTTATGATTTTATAAGACTCGAAAATGATTGCTTAGTCAAGCAAATGACCTTTTAGGCAAAAAGGAGCAAATCGCTAAAATTTTTATGTTGGTCAAAGTTTGACCGAAAAACGCCGACGGTTGACCAAAAAGTCAACTATTGACCACGGGAGTCAAAGTTTGGCGGGAAAGTCAGCGGTTGACAAGAAATTCAATGGCGGACGAGAAAGCCAAAGATTGACCCAAAAAGTTAATGAAAAAGGCTGTACGGTTAAATAATTCGTAGTATAGAATTGTACTGCGTAAAGCCCTAAAGTATGCTTACCTCACATACCTTTTTGATTATGACATCATTATGATTATTAACCAAAATTTGGAAAGTATTTGGTTAAATTCAGCCACCCTTGGCCGGCCACATGCCCCCCCCCCCCCCCCCAATGTCCAATTGCTGATTTATTTGAGGACTAAATTGTGCAATTTCAAGAAGTTCCAACCTCTATAAATAGGGGTTGCCATAATTCAAAAAAAATTAGAAAACCAAACTAATCTATGCCCAAATTTTTACTCAACTAAAACCGGATTTGAGAGGAGAGGAAAGGAAGAAATTTTAGCTAAGATCAAGAGTGAATTAGGTGTAGGGAGGTCGGGTTTTATGTGGAGAACAAGCAAGAAAGTTTGGAAAAAAAATTTTGTACCAATCTCCCTAGCTAAGGGCCGGTTGTGGAACCAAGGGGGAAGAAAGGAAAAAAAAAATTTTGGATCTAAGGGAGATTAGGGTTTTGAGTGTTGGGTTTTCTACTTTGAGCATCCATCAAGAGCTCCAAGAATTTTGGTGCTCAAATTTGGCCAAGGAGGCCGGTTGTAGGGGAGCAACAAATGAAGGAAGAATAAGCTTGTGTGGCTGGATTTTTGAGCAGTTTTGGTGACTAAACTCTAGGGCAAGGAAGGCATCAAGTTTGGAATTCCACTCACCAAATAGGTCGGCTACTGGTGAAAAAAAAAAAAAAAAGGGAGGAAATCCAAGTCAAATCTTGGACCAAAAGTGAGGTAAAATCCCCTGAACCTCTAAGCTTTCAATTAAATTTCATTTGGAGAAATTTAAATGTATTTAAGCATTGGTTGTAATGAGCATAAGCTCACTTTATTTTCTGCCCTAGTTGAGAATTATAGGTTATGTGCTTGATTAATTATGTTTATGGTTGGTGGTTTAATTATGTTGTATGTTAAGTGTTTGTTAATATGTTTAGGGTTTTGCATGTTTATGGATGATATTAATTCGGGTTCGTATGTTATAAATTGGACGTTAGAAGTACACTGCATGTCTGCTTCTAGGCTCCCGCATGTTTGGTTGAGTTAGATTGCACGTAATAGGACGTAAAATCAATTTAAAACCGAAAACTGCCATTTCAGGTAGAAATTGGCTGGTTTCGGGAAAAGCTGATTTTAAGGCCTTTAGAGGCCGAATTAGGAAAAACTTAAAACATGAAAGTCGTAGAACAGGGTTTTTCCTAGAGGACAGAGTGGACAGATTTTCAAAATGAGGCTCCAATGGCCTCGGTTTTCACCAAAAACCGAACCTGACCGTGCCCAAGATTTATGCACGGCCAGGATTAGTTCAACAAGGAATTTGAATGTTTTAACGTCCGAATTAGATTTTCCTTAAAACATGGAAGTTGTAGGGCTTTTCGATAGCTAAAACTTTTGTGAAGACAATTTTTCCAAAATCAGCTTTGATTTTCAAATGGAATTGGATTTCAAAAAACTGTACAGGAAATAGGGAATCCCTGTACAGAATTTCCCAAAACAGTATAGAAAAGGATGTTTTTGTACTTACACTAGTAGATTGGCATTGTGAAACTGTTCCAAAGACAGTTTCCAATAGTCAATAATCTTTATGAATTTTACTTTATGATTTCCAATTTTCAAGTGAAATAAAGGATTTTGTACCAAAAACATAAGGTTTTCTAAAAAGAAAACAAAAATGGATTTTTGAAATTAAAGTTAAACTAAAATAAAATAATCCGATTAGGATAGATTTAAACCCTAGAGTTACTCAATGTAACCAATTAGGACCACGTAAAATTAAGTAAGGGACATATAACTAAGGTTATATAAGGATGTTGGTTATTCTACCAACATTTCTAACCCTTACCTTTATTTGACAACAGAATATAATACGCGACGGTGTCCCGACGAGCTCAAGCTAGATAGTGGACACAGCAATCATAAACAAGGTAAGTACAACTCCGCCTACAGCATAGGCTTTGTTGTGGATACTTGCTTAAGTATGAAATGTTAAGTGCTATGGGTGAGGAAGTGTTACTTGCTAAATGCTATAAAAGTTATATGTTAGGATTTAGGAAATATTACAAAATGTTATGATTGTATGCTATGATTTAAGAAATGTCATGAAATATGTTATGAAAAGTAAAATGCTATGATTATATGCTAAGGAATATGTCATGAAAAATGTTAGAAACATGTTAAGGTTAAGATATGCTTAAAATAAGATTATGATTTAATTGTGTGAAACATCACGAAGCATGTTCACCACTTAACAAAGAATGAGATCAAGTATAAGATAAAGAATGTTATGATGGCAAGCAAGTTGCATGTGTCGTACCGACCCGCGTTAGGTCGGGTTGGACTATGGATTGAGTTGGAAATGGACTGGTCGCCCCAACCAATTCATAGTTGCGCGTCCGGTACGGACACTTATGGGGCCCATGTGTTAAGATAAGCTAAGAAAGCAAGTTATGAATGATAAGAAAGCATAAGAAAATATAAGTGGCTCATGCATATGTAGGATAAGTTATGTTATGTTATGTTATGTTAAGCTATATGATGTTATGCAATGATTAAGTTATGCTATGTATGTGTGTCATATTGTGTTGTGTCGCAATATAGGACAGTTGTACTTGCTGAGCGAAAGCTCACTATCTTACGTCTATGCTGTAGGTAAGCAATCTGCTAGCAATTTTTGATACAAGATGGAGGGGCGAGGCTTGGCGGACTGTAAACCGTGGGAATTATAGGGCCGCTACGCGTTGTGTAATTATTTTATATGTTATTTATGTTTATTAAGTTAAGTTACGTCGAACGACTTTAATTAATATTCGTTATACTTTACGTACGCCTTCGTGTGTGTGCCACACTATAAAAAAAAAAAAAAAAAAAAAAATTCTGCTGTTTATGTCAAATAAGTAAGTACGAAATATACGTATGTATGTATGGTAACGGCCTGTGCTAGGCGGGTCGTTACAGTTTCATAGGCACACCAAATAAGAACAGTCAATTCCCCTAATGTTCATTTGCTATGATGCCATTACCTCTGTATTTTAAAAGAAATTTCCATGAAGCACGAATGGTTTCTGCGCAAAAGTTTCAAATGATGTAAGAAAGGCATGTGAACTTGACCCATAATATTTTGATCATGTTTTGCTCATTCTAGTTGGGGAAAAAAAAAGTCCTTGTTATTACCAGAATTATGTGGCATGGAAAAAGAATAATAACCAATTAATAGAGTAAAATTATATCATAATTAATCAAAATTGATCGAATTTGATTATGGTCTAACGATCAACAGAATACAATATTAGACCCATCCACAAAAAAAAAAAAAAAAATTGCCAGAATACAATATCAATACATATATATATTTTTTTATTACTAAACTCTCATTTGATGTGAAATTTTCAACTCATTTTTTTCCTGAAATCAGTAAAAATTATAACTAATTTTTAAAAATCAATCAATTTTAATTTAAAATTTTTATCTCCAAACCAGCGAACTAAATGCACTCTAAAAAATGAAAACTTCTGGATTAATTGACAAACATGGATTGTATACTCATGCACCCATAGAAAATAAAAATTAAAAAAAAAAAAAAAAAAAAAGCTTGTGAAATATGTCGGTGTAAAAAGACATGCATGTGTGATAGATATTCATCGGTGACAAAGCTAACATTGACTTTTATTTCACACATTTATCGACTTGGAAAAGTAAAGCCTATACTGAGGGATGGGCCATCCAATAGTACATGAAAAATTGAATACAGCCAAAAATAAAAAATAAAAAAGGAGAAGAATTTATGAAGGAGAAATTAAAAATGAAAGTGATGGGTAGGATCTTTGCTTACCTTCAACTCACTGATTCAAAAAGATCCTTTAATCCTGACTAAGATTTCACTAACCGCCTTCAATCAAACTCCTCTACGCTCACCAAATAAGAGCTAAAATTAACAAGATGAAAAGTAGACCTCTTTTCACTACGGAAGTTCTAGGAAGTAGGAACCATCGTTAATAACTTTTTGTGAGCGAAATTACAAGTATATGATAAATTTAGAAGAAAAAAAAAACGGTGCAAAAAAGTCTTGTATACTTCTGGCCCACAAACTATGCTCCTATTTAAGTATATCTATTAGTCATTGGCATATCATATATCTGCGCAAAAACAAAGAAAAACAATGGCAATAATACCTCATCAAGAAGCTGATTTATTAACTAAGTTGTATGAAGCATCAATTGAAGGATCTTTGCTTACCTTCAACTCATTGATTCAGAAAGATCCTTTAATCCTGACTAAGATTTCACTAACCCCCTTCAATCAAACTCCTCTACACATAGCAGCTTTACTTGGCCACCATGATTTCACTAGACAACTTCTTATCCACAAGCCGAAACTTTCTTCCGAATTGGATTCCCGCCTACGCTCACCTCTTCACCTGGCTTCAGCAGAGGGCCACACGGAGGTAGTCCGAGTACTGCTGCAAGAAAACGGTGACGAAAACATGTGCTTATCCAAAGATCAAGACGGGAAGATTCCTCTCCATTACGCTGCCATGAGAGGTCGACTCGACGTGATTAAGCTGTTGATCGGCGCAAGAAAGGAGTCGGTTTTGGAAGTGATGCCTGATGGACAAACAGTGCTGCACTTGTGTGTTATATACAACCACTTGGAGGCTCTCAAAGTGTTGGCCGAATCGGAAGTTGCATACGAGAACTGCCCGTTCCTCAACTCCAACGAGAGTGCTGATGGGAATACTATTTTGCATTTAGCTGTGATGCTAAAGCAAGTTGAGGTAAGTATTAGCGAAACTTATTATTTCATCTTAGGGAAAGTTCTTATTTTGTATTTAATTATCTTCATTTGGAATTTGTTTTTATTTATTTTAATTTGGGAAAATTATTATTTTGTGTTTAATTAACATCTTTTAGAATTTATTTTTATTTATTTTTTTTAGAAAATTTATCTACAAAAGTCTATAGTCTATTGGTGATTTATTAGCATTAGATAACTTAAATCCGATTTTAATAAATTCCAAGTTGTATTAATATTGAAGTCCATTTATAATACTCCTTACTATATACAGTGAATTGTACTCTTCGTTCTTAGTTCGTGTAAAGAAGCACATACACGTTAAATATCTTTGTGTCTCTTCTTTGTTTTTGTTTTAATATTTTCTTATTTAATTTCTACAATAAGTTTCTTTATATCCAATCAAAGGTCTATCTGATGGTACCTAATCTATATTTTTATTTTTTATTTCTGTAGTTTGTCACAAATGCTTTAAAAAATCTTAAGGGAAGAAAAACTATTGTTATTTCATTATTTTTTTGGTAAAGAAATTTTAAGGGCCCGTTCGGTGGATTTTTGGAGATGGAGTTTTGCTGTTGGGACTTTTGGAGTTGAGATGAGTTTTGAAAATGTGAGTTTAGGATACAACCTTTTGAAAAAAAGATAAAAGAAAAAAAAGTTGTTTTGGAGTTTTGTTTTTAGTGGAAGAATAATTGGAAAAAACATGTTTTTTTTTTTTAATAATGAAAAACAGATGTTTTGAGATGTGTATTTTGTTGATTTTCATATGTAAAAAAAAATTGTGAAAATAGTAAATTTTTGGAAAAGACTTTTCGAAACTCTAAAAGTCTAAAAGAAAAATACTTTTTAGTATTAATATATTAAACATCACAACTAATAAAAAATGGGTCTCACCTCTATTAATGTATAATGTTTAACTTCACTAAAGTTAGCTAGCATTGATGGAATCACAAATTCAAAACGAAAATTCATAATTTCACATTAACCATGCAGACTGTGAAATACTTGCTATCAATACCTGGAGTAAAAACAAGAACATATGATGTTGTGAACCATAGAGGTCTCAAAGCCTTCGAGCTCCTAGAGCACTTTCCAGGAACCGACTTCATCAGTGACATAATCCGACATACGTTAAAGGACCTCGGTTTCAAAAATTCGACTTCAGCAGCAATAACCCGAGATCATAATGACGTTGCTCACAAGAAATCAACAACCAAATCATCAAATGGCAAAGCCAGAAAGTGGTTCAGGTTCCTGAAATACAAAGGAAATTGGATGGAAGACAAGCGAGGCTCTATCATGATTGTGACTACTGTGATCGCAACCATGACATACCAAACTGCCATCAACCCACCAGGCGGAGTTTGGCAGGAAACCACAAACGACGAAAAGAGTGGCTTTTATAATTGCAGCCGAGATATGTGCTTAGCTGGAACCTCAATTCTAGCGCGTTACGATTCGGGAATTTACACCGCTTTCCTGGTTTGCAATAGCATTTCTTTCTTTGCGTCGCTCAGCGTCATTCTTCTGCTGATCAGTGGTGTCCATATGAAGAACAAGTTCTTTATGTTCCTTCTAACTCTCACTATGTGCGTGGTGGTGACGGCACTTGCAGCTACCTTCTGGCTATGTATGAGCATGGTGACACCCGACAACTCCTACAATTCGGTGAGCAAGATCTGGAATGTATCGATTTCGGCGTGGATGCTGTTGCTTGCTTTCGTCATTTTGTTCCATGCGGTACGATTTTCCTATTGGATTGTGAAAAAGCTATGGCGCAAGTATAAAGCAATGAAGGAGGGAAGGATGGGCCCCCGACTAACTTTTAATGTTATTTTTATTACCATTATTATTGTCATTATTATTATTATTATTAGTATTATTGCTTGTATAGTGTTATATTTTTACGCGATTTCCGGTTAGTAAAATATTGCTACCTATGTAGGATGTAAAATATTGCTAAATAATTTCGCTCTTTTTAACCCTAGATAAGCTCTTTAAATTCAAACTACTGTTTCAAGTAAAGTTTGTTAGTGTGGTGTACAACTTTAGCAGGTAGCTAAAGATCGGAGTGGATCATGCATTCTTTTTATACTTACTCAAGCTGGTCTTTCCATATACTCGGTATTTATGGAGTCATCTCTTTAATTCCTTTGCATAAGGAGATTAGATTTTATTTTCTGGAAGTCGCTTTGGTTGTGATTATTATTATTATTATTATTATTTCCAAACTCCCAAAGATTGAAGATCCATCGTTTCCAAGTTGGGCAATTGGAAACTATGAAATTCAGTTTTACCTTTTGAAATGAAGTAAACCTACCGTTTTCATTTATCAGGAACAAAAAATATCCCAATACAACCAAATTCATTCGAAAAGTCGAATAACACCTTGTTGATGGGTAGCCGAGATCTCCAGGATGACCTGATTTATCAGAGCCGATTTCGGCACCCGAGGATCTTAGACAAGTGGTTTTAAATATTTGAATCTCAAATATTATTCAACATATTAGATATTGGTAGCCAAAATCTACTATTTTTAAGATTATCTCTACATTCGAATTCAAATATAAAGTATTTGTATTTTAAACATTAGTTAAAGGGTTATGTAACGACCCGCCTAGCACAGGCCGTTACCGTACATGCATACATATCGTATTTACTTACTTAGCTTGAACAGCGGAAATATATATATATTTTTTTTACAGTGTACATGCACACGAAATATAAACATAAGCATATCGGACATTAAATAAAGTTGTTCGGGTGTAAAATAAAACTCATAATATGATTACATAATATTATCAAAAACGCGTAGCGGTTTTGTTCCCACGTTTCACAGTCCGCCAAGCCACGCCCCTCCATCTTGTATCAACAGTTGCTAGCAGGTTGTTTACCTACAGCATAGACGTAAGACAGTGAGCTTTCGCTCAGCAAGTACAACTATTCTATACCGCGACTCAACGTACCATACATGTCCTAACTAGCATACCATTCCTAACATAACTTATCTTAACATATGCATGAGCCATTTATGCTTCATTATGCTTTCTTATTCATTTATAACTTACTTTCTTAACATATCTTAGCTTATCTTATCTTTTGGGCCCCATAACGTAAGTGTTCGTACCGGGCGCGCAACTATGAATTGGTTGGGGCGGCCAGTCCATTTTCAACTCAATTCGTAGTCCAACCCGACCTAACGCGAGTCGGTACGACACAGGCAAGCTTGCTTGCTTTCATTGTCTCATACTTGTTCTTATTATTGGTGAACATGCATCGTGATGTTTCACACTATTAATTATCATCCTTAAAGTTATCATAGCATATCTACATAATATACATTCATAACATACATCTATAGCATTTCATAAATTCATAGCATTTTTCATGACATTTTCTAAACCCTAGCATACAATCATAACGTTTAACTTTTTATAACATATAACATACCATAGCATTTTCTAACATATAACATATGACTTTTTATATCATTTAACATGTAACATTCTAGAACGCATAACATTTTACACACATACTTAGGCAAGTATACACAACAAAGCCTATACTGTAGGCGGAGTTGTACTTACCTCGTTTAGGTTGGCTGTGTCCGAGGTCGAGTTGAATCCCGTTAGGACACTGCTGCGTACTAAATTCTGTGATCAATTAAAACTAAGGGTTAGAAATGTTGGTAATATAACCAACACTCTTATATAACCTTAGTTATATGCCCTTACTAAATTTTACGTTGTCCTAATTGGTTACATTGAGTAACCCTAGGGTTTAAATCTACCTTAATCGGATTGTTTTTAACTTTAGGTTTTAAAATCCCGTATATAAAAAAAACATATATTTTTACGTATAAAAATCTTTTGTTTTAGCTTGAAAATTTAAAATCATAAAATAGTATTTGTAAAAATTATTGACTGTTGGAAACTGCCTTTGGAACAGCTTCACATTGTCAATTATCAGTGTATGTGCAGAATTATTCTTTTTCTGCACTGTTTCTAAAAAAATCCTGTACAGGAATTCCCTATTTCCTGTACAGTTTTAGAAATCCAATTTCATTTACAATTTAAGGCCGAATTTGAAAAAATGTTCTTCAAGAAAGTTTTAGCTTTCGAAAAACCCTACAACTTTTTTGTTTTGAGGAAAACCCAGTTCTGCTTGTATCCTTGTTAGTTTTCATTTGAAACTGGCTGGTCGTGTAAACTAGGTCTGGGCAGACTAGTCTCGGATTTTTATATAAACGGAGGCCATTGGAGCCTCATTTTGAGAAATTGTTCACGTTTTCCACTAGGAAAAACCTTATTCTACAACTTTCATGTTTTAGGTTTTGTCCAATTCGGCCTCTAAGGGCCTCAAAATTTGATTTTCCAGAAACTGGTCATTTTCTACCTGAATTGGCAGTTTTCGGTTTTGATTTCGTTTTACGCCCTAGTTCGTGTGTTCTAACCTCGACCGTTCACATTGGGAGCCTAAGAACATTCATGCAGCGTGTTTCTAACGTCCAATATTCATCATGCAAATTCAAAATTAACATCATGCATCAACATATAAGATCCTAGCCATATAACAAACACTTAGCATGCAACATTGCAACCACCAAACCATAAACCCTAATTAATCAAGCGCAAACCCTAAATTCCTAACTAGGGCAGAAAATTAAAGTGAGCTTATGCTCATTACAAACCATGCTTAAATACATTTAAATTTCTCCAAATGAAATTTAAATGAAAGCTTAGGTATTAGGAATTATACCTTACTTTGGCTCAAGAACTTGGCTTAGTCTTTCCTCCCTTTTTCCTCCTCCAACAGCCGGCCTTCTTAGGTCAGTTGGCTCCTCAAAATTCCAGCCCTCCTTGCCCTAAAATCCTGTCACCAACTTGCTCAAAATTTCCGGCCACACAAGCTCCAAAACCCGGTCACCCCTTAGCTTGATTCTTCCTTGTTCTTCCTCCCCTTCAACCTGCCTCTTGGCCAAATTTGGGCGCCAAAATCCTTGGAGCTCTTGATTGATGCTCAAGGTAGAAAACCAAGCCCTCAAAACCCTAATCTCCCTTAGTTTTAAAAATTTTTCCTTTCTTCCTCCTTAGTTCCCACAACCGGCCTACTTAGGGAAAATGGGTACAAAATTTTTCACACTTTTTGGCTTGCTCTCCAACTAGAAACCGACCAACACACTCTCTTTTTCCCTTGATCTTGGCTTAAATTTCTTCATTTCCCTCTCCCTCAAGTTCGGTTTTGGTGAGAAGAAAATTTGGCAAAGTTTGGTTTGAATTTTCTATTTAATCTTGATTTTTGGGGTCACCTATTTATAAAGGTTTTGAACTTCTTTAAAATTGTAAATTGGCCCCCAAAAGAAGCAAATTTTGCACTATTAGCTCCTGAAGTGGCCGGCCACCCTTGATCTAGAAGGGTCCAAATTTTCTTTCCACCATTTATTTAATAATTATGATGTCATTAATGTAAAGTAAGGTGAGGTAAGCCACCTTTAGGTGTGTTTGGCTCTTTTCCTTATTGTACAGTCCATTTTTAAGTTAACACAGGTATTTCCAATACTGGATTCACTTATACACAGTATTGGTTTACTGAACTGCAGTCCAAAATTCATCTGTGTAAAAACGAACTGTATAAAAAATTTCTTGTAACTTGAATCCACTTGGCCCAAGATATCCTAATTAATGTGCTTGATTTTCTATGGTGGTTTTAAATTCTAAACATATCATTTTATTCATAAAAACGGCTCTATACAGTATAATTTCTATACTGTGGATTAATTTACCGTACAGTCTTTTCTTTGACTTTTTGGGGTCAATCTTCAGCTTTTTTGTCCACCATTGACTTTCTTGTCAACCGTTGACTTCCTTGCCAATATTTGACTCCCGTGGTCAATAGTTGACTTTTTGGTCAACCGTCGACGTTTTTGGTCAAACTTTAACCAACGTGGAATTTTGGCAATTTTCACTCCTTTTTACTTAAAAAGTTTTATACTTGGCTAAGCAATCATTTTTGAGTCTCATAAAATCATATGAACTCACAAAATATCATAAAAACCCTTAACCGGGTTTTTTCATAAATATCCTCATGGTTCGTACAATTTCTTAAAACAGAAGAAATCGTAATGTTACAGAAAAACTTGGTATTACAGGTTATCTCTTAGAAACTTTAAATACATGATGAATGGCTTTCAGAAACCCAAGAATTCACATTCTACACATTACATCACTTGTAACTCAGAAAAAGATAATGAAACCCTAAGTGACGAGAGATGACATAATTAGCTCATTGTGGTGAACCTCTATATATTTTTGTCAAATAAAACATTTAGGATAATTTTACTGACGAGATTGTTTTGTTGTGTAAGATCAACAAGTAATTATACTTTTTAAAGTATGTTTGGCCAAAATTTTTATTTTAATTTTGGTGATCAGTCGCAGAAGAAAGTAACAACTATGATTTTTTAGTATAAATGGTTCGGTCCACATTTTTAAAAAGTATCTGATGTGTCAAAATGGTTTTTAATATTCTAATAAGTAAAAAAAAAAAAATCATGATAAAGTAATTTATACAGTTTTATTGAAACTCCTATACAAATTTTAGAGTCCATATGTTTTGAGAAGCCGCATTTACTAACTATGACTAGAAGCTCTTCTGGATAAACAAAGCTCGTCTAATAAATTATTCAAATGCTTACAAATTAGTTTTTAGACGGAAGATTCCTCCCCAATATGCTGCCATGAGAGGTCGAATTGACGTGATTAAGCTGTTGATCGGCAGGAGAAAGGAGTCATTTTTGGAAGTGATGCCTAATGGACAAACAGTGCTGCCCTTGTGTGTTAGATATAACCACTTGGAGGCTCTCAAAGTGTTAGTCGAATCGGAAGTTGCATACGAGAACTGCCCATTCCTCAACTCCAAAGAGTCGGCTGATGGGAATACTATTTTGCCTTTAGCTGTGATGCTAAAGCAAATTGAGGTAAGTATTAGGGGAACTTAGGGTTTGTTTAGTTCGTGAGTTTGAGTTGAGTTTTTGAAGTTTAAATAGTAAATTTTGTTGACTTTTCAGAAAAGACAAAAAACTTTTTGGGAAAAAAACAAAGACTTTTAAGGAAAAAGACAAAACTTAAGCTTGGAAACTTGAGTTTGAACTTGTAAACCAAACATATGCTTATTATTTCATCTTAGGGAAAATTATTAGTTTGTTTTTAATTATCTTCATTTGGAATTTATTTTTATTTATTTTAATTACTTACAAAGCCAGTGTTGTGCGCCATTTAGAATTTTTTGCCACTGTCGTACAACCACTTACTTTTCTGACACGGATTGTACTTTCAGTTTTTTTATTTTTTTTGTGCTAATATTGTTTTTCGATTTTGCCCCTGTCTGAGGTTCATTCTTCTAGTTTCCATATTTCCCTCTCTCTAACTTTCTCTATTCTTATCGGTCTAACTCTGTGATTCCTCTCTCTCTCTCTCTCATCTTCCCCTCTTTCTCGCTCTTCTCTCTCATTCTCTCTCTCTGGTTCTCTCCCCGTTGTTTTTTCTCTCTAACGGTGGCCGGAACTCGTGGTAAGACACCGGACAAAGACGGATCTTAGGCCAATGCCGCGCCGGAGATCGCACATCTGAGATCGTGATTATCCACTGCCGCTGTGAAATTCTCTCCCCGTTGTTCTCTCTCTCTAACGGTGGTCGGAACTCAAGATAAGGCGGCGGAGAAAGACGGATCTTGCTGTAGTGCCGAGCCGGAGATCGCACACCTGAGATCAAGCTCATCCACCGCAGCTGCGAGATCGCAGTCAGAGATTGCACCGGAGATCGTGATCACGACGGAAACCATAGCACGAGACCATGGAACCACAGATCTGTCCTCACGCACTGACGATCGTCTGAGATCGGAGATCCTTCCTCTTTTTTTGATGCTCGATTTCCGATTGGAGCTCGCACACTTTGGAGACGCCGGAGCTGGCCGAAGCTCTCTCTCTTCGAAACTCTCTCACCTGGCTTTTGTGATTCAAAATTAACAGGTGTCTCTCTTTTCATAGTCACTATCTTTGTGCGTTTGGGTTTGTGTTTGCGTGTGTGTGTGATTGTTTGTGTGTGTGTGTGTGTGTGTGTGTGGGTGGGTGGGTGTTTGTGTGTCTCTGTTTGTCCCTAAATTTGAGTCCTAAAAGCCAGAAATGCATTGCATGATGAAAGCAATGAATCTGAGAGAATTGGACCTGAATTCCAACTCTATATATTTATATATACATATATATATATATTACCTTTCTAAAAGCTGTTCTTTATACAAATTGATCTGCCATTTTGAGTTATAGTGTTTTTGCCATATTTTTGCTTTCGGTGATCATGCTTTGCAGTTATATTTGAAAATGTAAGCCATTGAGAATTTTGGATATTTTTGTGTAAATTTTTTTACTTCAGAGACTTTTTTTTTATTTTTTTCTTGAAACATACTCCAGAATACTTTTGGGTAATAATGTTTTTGTAATTCGGTGATATTTGTTGGAAAAAATTAGTTTATTAGAATATAAAAGTTATTTTAGAAGATATTTTTCAGAGTACAAAATTAGTGGCCGGGTTAGAGATGTTCGACCATCTATGTTTAAAATAAAAATAATCCAGTAGAATATTTAACATATTCTAATAGATTATTCAACATTTTATATTAGAATATTTCAGTGACAAACATCTATGACTGAAGCCGAAAGCATCCTACCATTCATGTTTTAAAAAAATTCTATATTTTAGTAAAATGTTCAATATTCTAGTAGAATATCCAAAATATTCTAATATATTATTTAAAATATTCTAGTAGAATACATACAATAATCTACTAAAATATTTTGGTGATCGACACTGACAGTTAGAGCCGGAGATATTTGAGCATCCATATTAAAAACAGAAAATATTCTAGTAGATTAACTACAATATTCTACTAGAATGTTCCAATAACCAATGTTGGCGGGTGGAGCCAGAAATATCCGAGCATCCATGTTGAAAATTAAAATTTTTTTAGTAAAATATCTAAAATATTTTAGTAGAATATCCACAATATTCTCTTAGAATATTTTAGGGACCAATGCCGACGGTTGGAGCTAGTGATGTCCGATCCTCTATGTTGAAAAAAGAAAATATTCTAGTAGAATAACTAAAATATTTTACTAGAATATTCTAACGATTGGCATCAGTGGTCGGAACTGTAAAACATTCAATCATCCATATTGAAAATAGAACACATTTTAGTAGAATATCCAAAATATTCTATTAGAATATTCCAACGATCAGCATTGGTGATTCGTGCCGGAAACTTCCAGTTATCCATGTTAAAAATATGAAATATTCTTGTAGAATTTCCATAGAATGGGCAAGTTGGTGTCTTGTAGAATTTTTTTTTTTTTAATATTAGTAAAGATAATTTAGGCAAAGCATATTTTGTTGATGTTTGACTAGTACTCTTAGATGGCAAAGAAGTAAAGTGTCCAAAAACCATGTCAAAAATGTGTAGAGGTTTTTTTTATTATTATTTTTTTTTGGTAAAGAAATTTTGAGGACTTAAAAACTATTGTTTTTTGGTTAAAAAAAAAAAACAAAGTAATTGTTGGTATAGTTTAATAATAATTCTAACCGAAATACTTCATTATTAAATGTAGAATTCAAATTTTCTGATTCCCATCCATAAGTTCCAAAAAAAATAAAAAAAAACTTGTCACAATATTCAATTAAGATTTTATCATTTGTTTAAACATAAGGCTTCAAGAATGGGTGTTTTTTTTTTTTTTTTTTTTTTTTTTTTTTTCTATAAGATGAGAGAAGCATAGAGCATACTAATAAATATTATGTTATTATAATAGGTAACAAATCAAGTCCTTGCAATACGGTTGAGTAAGTTTTTACTTACCTCTTGCCGTAAACAAATACAGAGTAGCAAGGATCAGTCTCACGATTAAGCAAAGTGTGTTAAAACCTATTTTAAATACTCCACATGATTAGAATATTAAAAAAAAAACACTTGAAATTATAGGTAAAATATTATTACATATCATTTCCTCTATAACGAAAGAATAAATAAATGAAACTAAAACGACGATAGATATGATCACTTGAAGACAAGAGAAAACAACGGCAACAACAATCTAGATAAACGTCATCAATGTTTAAATGACAACAATCGATATAAAGAAAACCAACTCGGAGTAACATTAATAACTACGAACATAATTCGAATCTGAAAAACGGCAAGCAAAATTTTTCAATATTGCAACAATTACTCGTGAGCTTTTTCCACCCACGTTTCTCAAAAAAGGACCAAAAATTATTTTCTCTTACGTAGACCTTATTTGAATCACGATATAAATTCAATCAATTTTGTTTGAAATTATTGTAGCTGGCAATTTTAAATTGTAATTTGTACATGCGATTCTAGACCAGAGGCTATTTTGCCGCTTCTATATGTTGAAGATGATAGACGAGAGGATTTATTTATTCAATCAAACATGACCAAAGGTATTTGAATTTGTCTAATAACCATCTCAAAGAACTACCAAGTTTGGTTTTTACACTACATAATTTGCATCAGACGTTGCTGTTGTCAAGTTGTGGAAAACTTGAACAATTGCCAACCAACACATGCAGTTTAATCAGCTTGCGTCATCTTGTGATCAAAGGCACGGCTTTAAAAGAGATGCCGCCACAGATATGCAAGTTGATGAATCTCCAGACTTTAAGTGATTTTGTTTTGAGCGCAAACAATGGATCTAGGATCAAAGAGTTAGGAGCATTGCAGCTTTTGGGTGTTGGGCTTCGTATTTCCTGACTTTAAAATGTGGTGGATGTTGGGGATGTTTTTGAAGCTGATTTGAAGAATAATGAGTATCTTACTATTGGAATGGAAGCGAAGTGAAATTGAAGATACATCCAAAGAAATGGAAGTACTTAATGAACTTGAACCCCATAGGAAGCTAAAAAAAAATCAGAATCGATGGTTACAGAGGTACAATATTCCCTGATTGGGTGGCAAATCAGTCATTTGGTGACAAGATTGTCCAAACTGTTGCTTGTTGCCACCATTTGGGCAACTACGTTCCCCGAAAGAGCTTGATATTACTTTAATGTGTGTGTCAGGGATAGAAAATGAGTGCAATGGTTCTTCATTGACTAAGCCATTACCATTCTTAGAAAGGCTATCCATGGGATATATGTATGCACTGGAGAGGTGGCCCACAGGAGCTAACCAAGAAGGCGGGATTTTCCCTTGTCTCAAGCACATTTATTTAAGAAATTGTGACAAACTAAATGTGGGATTACCTGCTGGTTGTCTTCCATCCTTGGAAAGTAATGAAATTGAGAAGTGCAAAGAAATGGTGAATGTACTTCCAATAATTCAAGAGATTGACAATGCATATCCCTCTCTGGAGTCCATTGAGCTATGGCACTGTGAGAAAGTGGAGTCGTTTTCAGAAACGGGCTTGCCCTCTCCTAATTTAAAACGTCTTCAAATTTTATATCGCCAAAAGCTCATTGCAAACCGCAGGAACTGGAATCTCCGAAGACTCTCCCGTCTTCGAAGCTTTATGGCTCACCGAATGTGAAGAAGTGCTAGTGAATTCGTTCCCTAACGAATGACTGCTTCCATCTGCATTGACTTCTGTTGAGATCTTGGAATTTAGAAACATTAAAGCACTAAATGGAAAAGGCTTTCAGCACCTCACCTCCCTTCAATACTTACACATCAGTTACTGTGAAGAAGTAGAGTGCTTGCCAGAAGAAGGTGCAAGAGAGAAACAGGGGAAGATTGGCCCAAGATTCAACACATCCCCACAATAAAAATCAATGGCATAAAAATATGAGAGAAACAAAGGGATCTGAAACGAAATGGACTTCTCAAACTTTCTAATCCAGGTATTTTTACTCTGCTTACCTCTTATCTATTATGATTAATACTGAAATAAATCAATTTGAAACCAAATTTTTCTTAAATAGTTATTTACTCTGCTTTTAACATACACACATTTTAGTTTTGTTTCTATTTCAGTAAATAATGTCATGTTTTCAGAATAAAACGAACCCATATATATATACACATATATTCACACACACGCGCATGCACACACGTGTATTTGAATACATATGTTAGGACTAAAGAGATTGTGAATGTTTCACTTGTCGTGTTGCTGCCCCAAATATTTAGTTTATTCATAATTGCTTTCCACCTCAATTAACTTTTGTAGTTTGAACCAGAAGTTTTGTTGTGAATCGAATCTTGCACTTTTGCTTCCTGGTTATGCTATAAATTAGGGAGCTCAGGAGTCGATTTAACTAAATTTTGTTGTGGTATTTCTGTCCACCTAACGAGCTTAACCAAGGTACTTAAAAAATATATAAATTGTTCTTCCGCTATTTTGATCTTCATCTAATTTTCAGTAAATATTTTCCTGTCTGGTTAAACTGTTGGTAGCAAGAATTCTTCGTGAAAAATATATTTCAGATTACTTGTTTTGGGCTAGAATTTAAAATGGTTGGTCTAACTACATGAAAATGGTATGTTGTTCCGTCGACATGAGTACTGACCAATCTGTTGAACTCTATAATTACATAAATTAGTGAGCTATGAACTTGTTATTTGTTTTTCGCTTCTTGAATTACTCAATCGAATCATGTTTGTAGCTCTGTCATGTAGTCTTGGCCTACAGGATGAGGGGACCAAGATCGCTGGAGATGTCACAATTTTTATCAGAAGCTCAAATTATTGTCTTAAATCATAAAGGAGACTGTGGAATTCTGTTTGTTTCTTTATCGGCAATATGGAGCAACCAACGTAGATAGTCAACACGGTTGCATCAGCAATTTCCTGCAATTATCCACCTGAGAAGTTGATTGTTTGTCTCTGTGCAATTATCCATTTGAACCTGAGGACTGCTTTGCAAAGCACTTTATCACGCTAATGGTTGTCGACTAAGGTTAGTAAAAGCAAATTTAGAGTTTGGACTAGTACATCCTTTGTCAAACTTTAAATTAAATATTTGAAAAAGTGTCAAATAAGAAAGGAAAAAAAAGGACATAGCAGGGTGATTATCTTGTAAATCAAAACCGACTTGATTTGTTTTGTTTAGTTTAGTTTTTTTTTTTGGTTGAATGTCTTCAAATTTATTGAAGGAAGTCGATTGCTGACTTTGCTGGACATGGGAATTATAAAAGCGACCTAGTTGGCGTCTCATCTTCAAAACTAGCGCCAAGAATGCAGCATTCGTATGCTTGCTTGATTGCTTACTTCTGTTTATTTTGTATATTAACCCAAGTATAATGCTTTTGTTTGCATACGTAAGGTGTAGAAAAGATATGCAATTATGAATAGAGGAAGCTTTGCCCGAACTTTGGAAATTTGTTTGTGTGCTACTTTAACTAGTGAATGTTGGAGATGAAATCACAAAAAGCTTACAGAATTCCTTCATTTTTTCTGGTTGAAAGATCATGTCATCGGACTTGTCGTGTCATATTTGTGTGAAAACAGAGAATGGTAATCTTATTTGTAAAGACTTTCGGTTATGCAATTTGATTAGTAACTACAATGTGTTAAAAATCACCGGCTGTCTAATTCTGCCAGCATTCATCCGAGAAGGATGGAGAGTTTGTTCTGGAACGGTTCGTCGATAGAGATATTCACATACCATATATGCATCTCATGCGTGCTTGTTTAAGTGTTGAGTACTTAGTTGAAAAGCATCAGATTACGATGACATAAAAATTGGCTTCTTGTGGATTAAGCCTCAAAGGACTTTTGTCCGTTTCTTTCTTGTGTTCTCTAACAAAGTGAATGCGGGACACATGGCTAATGATGAAATAGATTTAGCTTAGAATTTCTTGGGCTAATGATGCAAGTCGTTTGCCATCGGGACACATGGCTCAAGGCAAGGCAGAGTGAAGTTTCGAAAGAAGCCATTGTAAATTCACCGGCGAGTTTTAATTGGAGTTCAAGGCTTTCAGAGGGAGATGATTCTGCAGCTTCATTACTTAAGGACAACAGTCCATTTACGAGTTTAATTAGAATCCACAGCTACAAGGAGTGAGTACCATGGTCTCTTGTCAACAAGTCCTAGCAGTATAATTAAATGCAAAGTTGCAACCAACAAACAATCAGATGCAGAGGTGAAAATGGCTAAAGGGATTTGAAATTTTATTCTGTGTGTTTTTCATTTACGTTGTTTTATCCCTTTTCAATTTTTGTATCGGCTTCAAGTTTGTCATCTTTTATTGACATATATAATTTTAAATTATCAATTGATGTGACCATCTTTATTAATAAATTTAAAATAACTTAAAAGTAGTATAAAAAATGAAAATTAGAACAATGCTGAGTTTTTTTTTTTTTTTTTTAATAAAAAATATAAAAAGGGCTTTCCCCTAAGGTTCATAGGCACCACAAATCAGACTGGTGAATCCCATAATGTTCATTTGATGTACCCAAAAAAAAAAAAAAAAGTTCATTTGATGTGATGCCATTACGTTTGTATTTTCAAAGAAATTCTCGTCTATATTTTCGTAGAAATTTCCATAGAGTACGAATAGGAATCTGAAATTTTATTCTTTGTGTTTTTCGTTATGTTGTTTTATCCCTTTTCAATTTTTGTATCAGCTTCAAGTTTATCATCTTTTATGGACAAATATACTTTTAAATTATTAATTGACATGATCATCTTTATTAATAAATAAAAAAACTTAAAATTATTATAAAAAATTAAAATTAGAGTTAGTGTTCCTAATATTATATAAACAGTGAGATTCCACGGTGTTAAATATTTAGTGTGAAATAAAAAGTGTCTCTATACATCTATTCTCTCGGTGAAAATTTTGCTTTTTCTTGGCGACGTTCTGGGTTTGGCACCATTATTTGGAAAAAAAAAAAAAAATGGAGCAACCAATTAATGAGGAAAAGACGCTCCCATCTACTTTCCATGATTCTTGTTGTTGGATATAACTATTCTATTTAACGAAGATCTTGTCATTTCCAATTTCTCTTTTACAATTTATTCTTGTGATTATGATATAATCTACAATAAACTAGAATTATCTGTGAAGATATATTTTGCTAAAAAAAAAACTTCCCATCATGAATACGGACCATTAATCTAGTTTAAAATAGAATTAGTTGTGAACACTTAGTTTGCCTAAAAAAAAATAGCACTTTACTTGGCTAATGAGTGTGAGTTTGAACTCTACAACTCAATTAAAGACGTGTAGCACTAAGCTCTTATTTGCCATCATAGTTTAAAAAGAAGATTCAATTCTAATTTTATTTTTATATTTTTTAAAAAAAAAAACCGCATTACACCTATTTTTTCTTTATTTCTAAAGATACTCAACTTAAATTGAAATCTTTTTAAAAGTAAAAAATAAAAATAAAAAAACGGTGCCAAATATACCATAAGCTACCCCTTGCAATGATATAATATTTTCGGCTTCCAATTGTTTGGAAAATAAGCAGGATTATCATCAGTGTCGTGGTCGTTGTTATTAATTTTATTTTGAAGTTTTGGTCAACTACGCTGAATAAATGATCCTAAAACCACAAGTTCAAGGACCTATCAATAATTTCCATCAAACGTGAAAATTGGACTAGAACTAGAAGTGAAAAATAATAAATACAAAGAAAAGTATAGAGAATTCAGGGCCAGCTTGAGAGTTGAGTCAACGTTTTCAGACAAAAGTAATCTGGACCTAAAACTTTCAATTTCACATTAAATTTTCTCTTTTCTATTAAAAAAAATCAAATTTTAAAAATATATAACTTTCTCATTTTAAATCGTAATAAGATGATTTTTATATCAAAATGTTTTATAATGAGATATGAATACAAGACAAGATTTATTTTACATATTTTTTTTTTCCGAACACATTTCCAAATTTGCGATATTTTCTATATCATAGAAATTTTCCAAAAATCTTCTCCCAAATACACATTTCTAATGTAACATTCAAAACATCATCTTCAGACGTCTCCCAAACGGCCTTCACTGCTTTTAAGGTTCAAACTGCATACTGTTGCATTGCAATTGAGATCACTACCCATCATCTATGAAATCCTTATAATTGGTCCCCCATTACAATTTCATGGAACCATCAATACGTAATTGACTCTTTCCAAACACGTAAATTGGACAAGAGATGATAACGATAGAATTGGTGTTCTTAACATTTCTCATTTTTTTTCATGACGGAAATTTGGAGGAAAAAATAAGCCTAATAAAATATGGAGTTTTGAAAAAAAAAAAAAAAACAAAAAATCAGAAAACAAAAATAAAAGGGCTTTCCCCCTAGTTTCATAGGCACACCAAATAAGTACAGTCAATCCCCCTAATGTTCATTTGATATGATGCCATTACCTCCGTATTTTAAAAGAAATTTCCATGAAACACGAATGGTTTCTGCACGAAAGTTTCAAATGATGTAAGAAAGGCATGTGAACTTGACCCATTATAATATTTTGATCATTTTGATCATGTTTTGGTCATTCTAGTTGGGGAAAAAAAAGAGTCCTTGTTATTACCAGAATTATGGGGTATGGAAAAAGAATAATAACCAATTAATAGAGTAAAATTATATCAGAATTAATCAAAATTGATCGAATTTGATGATGGTCTAACGATCAATAGAATACAATATTAGACCCGTCCAAAAAAAAAAAAAAAGCAGAATACAATATTAATACATATATTTTTATTATTAAACTTCCATTTGCTTTGACATTTTCAACTAAAATTTTTTTTTCTCTGAAATCATTAAAAATTATAACTAATTTTCTAAAAATTAATCAATTTTAATTTAAAATTTTTATCTCCAAACCAGTGAACTAAATGCACTCTAAAAAATGCAAACTTCAGGATTAATTGATAAACATGGATTGTATACTCATGCACCCATAGAAAATAAAATTAAAAAAAAAAAAAAAAAACTTGTGAAATAGGTCAGTGTAAAAAGACATGCATGTGTGATATATATTCATCAGTGACAAAGCTAACATTGACTTTTATTTCACGTACCGATCGACTTGGAAAAGTAAAGCCTATACTGAGGGATGAGCCATCCAATAGTACATGAAAAATTGAATACAGCCAATAAATAAATAAAAACAAAAATAAATAAGATTAAAAATGAAACTGATAGGTAGGGTCCTTGTTGTTGGGTAGAGCATTCCAGCTCTTCTCCTCCCATCAATAGAGAAACTTGGTCAAGATTGTCACCTTTACCATTCTTTCTGGCTTTATCTTTGTTAGGAATTAATTATTTGTCGATTTAGATTGTCTTTAAATAATAATATAAACAAACATGTAAATATAGAATTTGAATTGTATATTTATTTTAGTACATATAGGAAAATCCGATTGAATAAGTTAGCTCTGTTTGGATGGAGTGTTTATTTTTGAAAAGAAAATTTTTTTATTTTAAATGAATTTTTTTTTTTTTTTGGGAATAAGATGATATTTAGATATATAAAAAAGTATTGTATACTTGTGGCCCACAAATTATGCTCCTATTTTAAGTACATCTATTCATGGGCATATCATATATCTGCACAAAAACAAAGAAAAACAATGGCAATAGTACAGAATCTTACGAACAACTTAAAAGGAGAAAAAAAGAAAAGCATCCTAATCGTCAAACCAGCTTATTGTTAGTACATCATACAATTTGCTTAAAAATGGACATTAATATAAATTGTACTATGTGTGTGTGTATGTGTGTAAGATGTACCTTAGTTTTGAACAATGTTCTCTTCCTACAAAAAAAAAAAAAAAAAAAAAAAAAAGTTATAGTTACCTCCCAGTGGAATAGTTATAAATGGGACAGTGATGAGTTGAAAAGGAGAGCATATATGATTGTTATATAAATAATTATCAACATATAAATATATATATATATATTTCCCATGCATACTCTTCCCTCGGGTCTTCTACCTTAAAAATTAAGTAGTCAATTGTAAAATGTTCTGTATCACTCAGGTTTCATGATTGACTTTTCAAAGTTTCTCTTTTCAATTTCATTTCACGAACTTAAAATAGACGTGTAAAAACATTACGACCATTCATATTTTTTAGCACTTAATATATTATGGCCATACTTATTTTTGAGCACTTAATTAACAATTGCCTTGTGATTTTATCGCAGACATAAATTGTTTCATAAATTTTTAATTATACAATTTTTCCCTTAAATGTTTAAGAAACCACCCCCCATTGATAACGGTGTTAATTTTTTAACCGATGTCGACATTTGACTTGCATATGGGTTATTAACTAATGGCATGGATAATCGTATTTTTATATATTTTAACTCAAACTAATGAGGTTAAGAACATTAATTAAGTTTTATAAAATTAGAAAAATTTGAATTAACTTTGCTATAAATGTAAATTCGAGTTAAAAAAAAAAGAAAAAAAATTATTTTATGCTATTAATTAGCGACCCTAGTGCAAGTTACACCCCTATTTCTATTAAAAATTAACATTGTTTTCAATGGGACTGGTTTTTTATAGATTTGCACATTTCAAGTCCAAATCGTCAAAATTAAAAGTTCGGAGCGAAATTACAAATATGCTATAAAATCAGAGGACAACTATGCAAAAAATTCTTATATACTTTTGGCCTACAAATTATGCTCCTATTTAAGTATACTAGTCTAAAAATATTTGAGAAAATTTATCTAAAAAGGGAAAAATTAAAATAATAAGTAAAAAAAATATGCCCACAAAACAAAAATAAATAAATAAATAAATAAACGATCTTAAAAATAAAAAGAGAGACTCCTGAAAAATTTTATAAAAAAAAAAAAAAGATAAAAGAACTAAAATGAATAAAAGCTGACTAATAACAAAAAAAAAGGCCAAAAATAAATTGAAGGATCAAAAACTAAATACAAAATTTTTCGTACAAAAGATGCTCAACAGCGTCAATTATCGACACTTGTGTATATAGTTATAGATTTATTCATGGGCATATCATATATCTGCCCACAAACAAAGAAAAAAAATGGCAGTAAGACCTGATCAAGAAGTTGATTTGTTAACTAAGTTGTATGAAGCATCGATTGAAGGATCTTTGCTTACCTTCAACTCACTGATTCAAAAAGATCCTTTAATCCTAACTAAGATTTCACTAACCCCCTTCAATCAAACTCCTCTACACATAACAGCTTTACTTGGCCACCATGATTTCACCAGACAACTTCTTTTATACAAGCCGAAACTTTCTTCCGAGTTGGATTCCCGCCAACGCTCACCTCTTCACCTGGCTTCAGCCGAGGGCCACACGGAGGTAGTCCGAGTATTGTTACAAGAAAACGGTGACGAAAACATGTGCTTAGCCAAAGATCAAGACGGGAAGATTCCTCTCCATTACGCTGCCATGAGAGGTAGACTCGACGTGATTAAGCTGTTGATCGGCGCGAGAAAGGAGTCGGTCTTGGAAGTGATGCCTGATGGACAAACAGTGCTGCACTTGTGTGTTAGGTACAACCACTTGGAGGCTCTCAAAGTGTTGGTCGAATCGGAAGTTGCATACGAGGACTGCCCGTTCCTCAACTCCAACGAGAGTGCTGATGGGAATACTATTTTGCATTTAGCTGTGATGCTAAAGCAAGTTGAGGTAAGTATTAGCGAAACTTATTATTTCATCTTGGGGAAAATTCTTATTTTGTATTTAATTATCTTCATTTGGAATTTGTTTTTATTTATTTTAATTTGGGAAAATTATTATTTTGTGTTTAATCATCATCTTTTGGAATTTATTTTTATTCATTTTAGTTTAGAAAATTTAACTACAATAGTCTATAGTCTTTAGGTGATTTGTTAGCATTAGATAACTTATATCCGATTTTAATAAATTTTAAGTTGTATTTATATTGAAGACCATTTATAATACTCCTTACTATACATTGAATTATACTCTTCGTTCTTAGTTCATGTAAATAAGCACATACACATTAAATATCTTATGTCTCTTCTTTGTTTTTGTTTTAATATTTTCTTGTTGAATTTCTACAATAAGTTTCTTTATATCCAATCAAAGGTCCATCTGATGGCACCTAATCTATATTTTTATTTTTATTTCTGCAGTTTGTCACAAATGTTTTAAAAAATCTTAAGGGAAGAAAAACTATTGTTTTCATTTGTTTTTTTGGTAAAGAAATTTTAAGGACCCGTTCGAGGGATTTTTGGATATGGAGTTTTGTTGTTGGGACTTTTGGAGTTGAGATGAATTTTGAAAATGTGAGTTTAGGATACAACCTTTTGACCAAAAAAAAAATTTGTTTTGGAGTTTTGTTTTTAGTGGAAGAATAATTGGAAAAACATGTTTTTTTTTTTTTTTTAAATAATGAAAAACAGATGTTTTGATATGTGAATTTTTTTTATTTTCATATGTAAAAAAAATTGGGAAAAAAAATTTCTGAAAATAGTAAATTTTTGGAAAAGACTTTTTCAAACCCCAAAAGTCCTCCAAATGTCCATTTGCAAACCAGATGGTAAAAAGTGCATCTAAGGGGGACCTAAAAGAAAAATACTTTTAAGTATCAATGTATTGAACATCGCAACTAATAACATGTGGGTCCTACCTCTATTAGTGTATAAAGTTTAACCTCACTAAAGTTAGCTGGCATTGATAGAATCACAAATTCTAAAAGAAAATTTATAATTTCACATTAATCATGCAGACTGTGAAATACTTGCTATCAATACCTGGAGTAAAAACAGGAACAGATGATATAGTGAACCATAGAGGTCTCAAAGCCTTCGAGCTCCTAGAGCACTTTCCAGGAACCGACTTCGTCAGTGACATAATCCGATATACGTTTAAGGACCTGGGTTTTGAAAATTCGACTTCAGCAGCAATAACCCGAGATCATAATGACGTTGCTCACAAGAAATCAACAACCAAATCATCAAAAGGCAAAGCCAGAAAGTGGTTCGGGTTCCTGAAATACAAAGGAGATTGGATGGAAGATAAGCGAGGCTCTGTCATGATTGTGTCTACGGTGATCGCAACCATGACATACCAAACTGCCATCAACCCACCAGGCGGAATTTGGCAGGAAACCGTAGACGACGGAAAGAGCGACAATTTTAATTGCAGCAAAGAAGATAAGTGCTTAGCTGGAACCTCAATTCTAGCGCGTTACGGTTCGGGATATCTGTACAACGCTTTCGAGGTTTACAACAGCATTTCTTTCTTCGCGTCGCTCAGCGTCATTCTTCTGCTGATCAGTGGTGTCCATATGAAGAACAAGTTCTTTATGTTCCTTCTAACTCTCACCATGTGCGTGGTGATGACGACACTTGCAGCTACCTACATGCTATGTATGATGATGGTGTCACCCGAGAAGTCCTACCATCTATTGTACGCGATAGATTATGTAACGGATTCCGTGTGGATGCTGTTGCTCGCTTTCATCATTTTGTTCCATGCTGTACGATTTTTCTATTGGATTGTGAAGAGGCTATGGCGCAAGTATAAAGCAATGAAGGAGGGAGGGATGGGCTTGCCCCTAACTTTTAATGTTATTTTTATTACCATTATTATTGTCATTATTATAATTATTATTAGTATTCTTGCCTGTATAGTGTTATATTTTTACGCTCTTACCAGGGAGTATAATATTGTTACCTAAGTTGGATGTAAAATGTTGATAAATAATTTTGCTCTTCTTAAGACAAGATAAGCTCTTTAAATTCAAACTACTGTTTCAAGTAAAATTTGTTAGTACGGTGTATAAATTTAGCAGGCAGCTAAAGATCGCAATACTCATTTTTTACTTACTCAAAGCTGTTCTTTCTATGTACTTGGTGTTTATTGAGTCATCTCTTTAATTCCTTTGCATAAGGAGATTAGATTTTATTTTCTGCAAGTTGATTTTGTTGTTATTATTATTATCTTTGTGTCTCTTGTCTGTTTTTTTTTTTCATATTTTCTCATATAATTTTTATAATAATTTTCTTTATAACCAATAAAAGGTCTGTCTGATGGTATCTTAATCTATATTTTTGTTTTTATTTCTGGAGTTTGGTACAAATGTTTTAAAAAATCTTAAGGGAGGAAAAAGAGAATTTTACCTACGCAGCCAGTGTTGTGCGCCTTTTGGAATTTTTTGCCACTGTTGTACAATAACCACTTTCTTTTCTGACACGGATTGTACTTTCAGTTTTTTATTTTATTTTTAGTGCTTCTATTGTTTTCCGATTTTGCCCCTGGCTGAGGTTCATTCTTCTAGTTTCCCATATTTCCCTCTCTAGAACTCTCTATTCTTCTCGGTCTAGCTCTGTGATTCCTCTCTCTCTCATCTTCCCCTCTTTCTCGCTCTTCTCTCTCATTCTCTCTGTTTGGTTCTCTCCCCGTTGTTTTTTCTCTCTGACGTTGGCCGGAACTCGTGGTATGATAGCGGAGAAAGGCGGATCTTGTGCCAATGCCGCGCCGGAGATCGCACCTGAGATCGATCTCATCCACCGCGCTGCGAGATCGCAGTCAGAGATTGCACCGGAGATCGTGATCACGACGGAAACCATAGCACGAGACCATGGAACCACAGATCTGTCCTCACGCACTGACGATCGTCTGAGATCGGCGATCCTTCCTCTTTTTTTGATGCTCGATTTGCGATTGGGACTCGCACACTTCGGAGACGCCGGAGCTGGCCGAAGCTCTCTCACCTGGCTTTTGTGATTCAAAACTAACAGGTTCCTCTATTTTGATAGTCACTATCCTTGTGTGTGTGTGTGTGTGTGTGTGTGTGTGTCTCTGTGTGTGTGTGTGTGTGTCTGTGTATCCGTGTTTGTGTTTGTCTCTGCTTGTGTGTGCGCGTGCTTGTTTGTGTGTGTGGGTGGGTGTTCGTATGTCTCTGTGTGTGCTTGTATTTGTCTCTGTTTGACCCTAAATTTGAGTCCTAAAAGCCATAAATGCATTGCATGAAGAAAGCAATGAATCTGAGAGAATTAGACCTTAATTCCAACTATATATATATATATATATATAAATTGTTTAGAGTAAACTTGTTGTAATACCAAGTATTTCCGCAATAATACGATTTCTTTTGTTTTAAGAAATTTGTACAAATTATGAAGATATGCATGAAAAAGCCCGGTTAAGGGTTTTTATTACATTTTTGTGAGTCTTATGATTTTATAAGACTCGAAAATGATTGTTGAGTCAAGCAAATGACCTTTTAGGCAAAAAGGAACAAAATCGCCAAAAATTTTATGTTGGTCAAAGTTTGACCGAAAAACACCGACGGTTGACCAAAAAAGTCAACTGTTGACCACGGGGGTCAAAGTTTGGCGGGAAAGTCGGCGGTTGACAAGAAAGTCAATGGTGGACGATAAAGCCGAAAATTGACCCAAAAAGTTAAAGAAAAAGACTGTACGATTAAATAATTCGCAGTATAGATTTGTACTGCATAAAGCCGTTTTTTTTATGATTAAAATGATATGTTTAGGATTCAAAACCACCATAGAAAAATCAAGCACAATAATTAGAATAACTTGGGCCAAGTGGTCCCAAGTTATAAGAAAATTTTTATACAGTTCGGTTTTACACAGATGAATTTTGGACTGCAGTTCAAAATACCAATACTGTGTATAAGAGAATCCAGTATTGGAAATACCTATGTTAACTTAAAAATGGACTGTCTAATGGAAAAAAGTGACAAACAAGCCTTAAGGTAGGCTTACATCACTTACTTTTTAAATATTGCATCATTTTCTCTAATTAATGAAAAAATTGGAAAGAATTGTGATTGCTTCTAGAGCAAGGCCGGCCAGCTGTAGGGGGGAAGGCAGATTTCCCAAAAAATTTGGGGGTCAAAATCCAATTTCAAAAAGAATTCCCAACCTCTATAAATAGGGGTGTTCATAAATCAAAAAAATTAGAGAAAAGCAACTAAACTCTTGTCAAATTTTGTTAGAGCAAAACCGGTTTTGAGAGGGAAGAAGAGGAAGAGTTTTAAGTTAAGAACCAGAGGGAATTAGTGTTTGGTGGTCGGTTTTGTGAAGGAGAAACAAGCAAAGAGCTAGAAAAAATTTTTGGAACCCTTGCTAGGCCTAGTGGCCGGTTGTGGAGCAAGGCTAAGGCAAGAGAGAAAAAGTGAATCTAAGAGGTGAATTAGGGTTTTGAAAGCCTGCAATTTCATCTAGGATACCACCCAAGAACTCAAGAAAATTTGGTGCCCAATCTTGACCAATGAGCCGGTTAGGGTGGGGAAAGAAACAAGGAAGACCATAGGCAAGGAAAACCGGATTTTTGGAGCCAAAGTGTGGCTGGATTTTAGCAAGTTGGTGACCTGAAATTGGGCAAAGGAGCTCGACATTCTAGGGAGCCAATTACCCTTGGAAAGCCGGCTGTGAAGGGAGGAAAAAGGAGAAGTTAAGCAAGCCAATTTTGGACCCGAAATTGAGGTAAAATCCTTAGATTTATAAGCTTTTCATTTAAATTTCAATTGAGGAAATTTAAATGTATTTAAGCAATTGGTTGTAAGAGCATAAGCTCACTGTTTATTGCTGCCTTAGTTTAAAAATTTAGGGTTTGTGCTTGATAGGTTAGGGTTTTGTTAGTGGTTGCAAAGAATATGCATGTTAGGTGTTTGATGGTTGGTTAGGGTTTTATAAATTTATGCATGATGTTTATGTTGATGTGAATGATGAATGTTGAACGTTAGAAACCGCTGCATGTGTGTATTAGAGCTCCCGCAGTGGCTGGTTGAGCTAGGTTCCACGTCTAGGACGTAAAATGAACTCTAAACCGAAAAACTGCCAGGTTCGGGTGGATCCTGACCAGTTTCGGGAAAAGTCAATTTTGAGGCCTTTAGAGGCCGAATTGAGAAAAACTCAAAACATGAAAGTTGTAGAACACAGTTTTTCCTAGGGGGCAAGGCGGACAGTTTTCCAAAATGAGGCTCCAATGGCCTCCATTTTCATGAAATCCCGAGACTAATGTGCCTAGACTTCATACACGAACAGTCAGTTTCAAATAAAAACTGACAAAGATACAAGCGAAACTGGGTTTTCCTCAAAACATGAAAGTTATGGGGTTTTTCGATAGCTAAAACTTTCGTGAAGAAAACTTTTCTAAAATCTGTTTAGATTTTTAAATGGAATGGGATTTCAAAAACTATACAGGAAATAGAGAATTCCTGTGCAGAATTTCCCAAAACAGTACAGAAAGAGGAAAAATTTTATATGAATTGATAAATGGCATTGTGAGACTGTTCCAAAGACAGTTTCTAATAGTCAATAATTTTTATGAATTTTATTTTACGATTTCCAATTTTTAAGTAAAATAAAGGGTTTTGTACCAAAAACATAAGGTTTTCTAAAAAGAAAACAAAAATGAATTTTGAAATTTAGAGTTAAACTAAAATAAATAAGTCGATTAGATTAGATTTAAATCCTAGGGTTACTCAATGTAACTGTAATACCAAGTATTTCTACACTAATACAATTTCTTTTGTTTTAAGAAACTTGTACAAAATTTGAAGATATGCATGAAAAAGCCGGTTAAGGTCTTTTGTTACGTTTTGTGAGTTTTATGATTTTATAAGACTCGAAAATGATTACTGAGTCAAGAAAATGACCTTTTAGGCAAAAAGGAGCTAAATCGCCAAAAATTTTATGTTGGTCAAAGTTTGACCGAAAAACGCCGACGGTTGACCAAAAAGTCAACTGTTGACTACGAGAGTCAAAATTTGACGGGAAAGTCAGTGGTTGACAAGACAGTCAATGGCGGACGAGAAAGCCAAAGATTGACCCAAAAAAGTTAAAGAAAAAGGCTGTACGATTAAATAATTCGCAGTATAGATTTGTACTGCATAAAGCCGTTTTTATGATTAAAATGATATGTTTAGGATTCAAAACCACCATAGAAAATCAAGCACAATAATTAGAATAACTTGGGCTAAGTGGTCCCAAGTTATAAGAAAATTTTTATACAGTTCGGTTTTACACAGATGAATTTTGGACTGCAGTTCAAAATACCAATACTGTGTATAAGTGAATCCAGTATTGGAAATACCTATGTTAACTTAAAAATGGACTGTCTAATGAAAAAAAATGGCAAACAAGCCTTAAGGTAGGCTTGCATCACTTATTTTTTAAATATTGCATCATTTTCTCTAATTAATGAAAAAATTGGAAAGAATTGAGATTGCTTCTTGAGCAAGGCCGGCCAGCTGTAGGGGGAGAACTGATTTCCCAAAAATTTTGGGGGTCAAAATCCAATTTCAAAAAGAATCCCCAACCTCTATAAATAGGGGTGTTCATAAATCAAAAAAAATGGAGAAAAGCAACTAAGCTCTTGCCAAATTTTTTTTAGAACAAAACCGGTTTTGAGAGGGAAGAAGAGGAAGAGTTTTAAGTTAAGAACAAGAGGGAATTAGTTCTTGGTGGTCGGTTTTGTGAAGAAGAAACAAGCAAAGAGCTAGGAAATTTTTTTTGGCACCCTTGCTAGGCCTAGTGGCCGGTTGTGGAGCAAGGCAAAGGCAAGAGAGAAAAAAAAAGTGAATCAAGTGGTGAATTAGGGTTTTGGAAGTCTGCAATTTCATTTAGGATACCACCAAGAATCCAAGAAAAATTTGGTGCCCAATCTTGACCAAGGGGCCGGTTAGGGTGGGGTTAGAAGCAAGGAATACCATAGGCAAGGGAAACCTGATTTTGGAGCCAAAGTGTGGCTGGATTTTAGCAAGTTGGTGACCTGAAATTGGGCAAAGGAGCTCGACATTTTAGGGAGCCAATCACCCTTGGAAAGTCGGCTGTGAAGGGAGGAAAAGGGAGAAGTGAAGCAAGTCAAATTTTGGACCCGAAATTGAGGTAAAACCCTTAAATCCATAAGCTTTTCATTTAAATTTCAATTGAGGAAATTTAAATGTATTTAAGCAATTGGTTGTAAGAGCATAAGCTCACTGTTTATTGCTGCCTTAGTTTAAAAAAAAATTTAGGGTTTGTGCTTGATAGGTTAGGGTTTTTGTTGGTGGTTGCAAAGAATATGCATGTTAGGTGTTTGATGGTTGGTTAGGGTTTTATAAATTTATGTATGATGTTTGCGTTGATGTGAATGATGAATGTTGAACGTTAGAAACCGCTGCATGTGTGTATTAGAGCTCCCGCGGTGGCTGGTCGAGCTAGGTTCCGCGTTTAGGACGTAAAATGAACTCTAAACCGAAAAACTGTCAGGTTCGGGTGGATCCTGACCAGTTTCGGGAAAAGTTAATTTTGAGGCCTTTAGAAGCCGAATTGAGAAAAACTCAAAACATGAAAGTTGTAGAACACAGTTTTTCCTAGGGGGATACGCGAACAGTTTTCCAAAATGAGGCTCCAATGGCCTCCATTTTTATGAAAACCCGAGACCAATGTGCCCAGACTTCAATACACGACCAGTCAGTTTCAAATGAAAACTGACAAAGATATGAGCGAAACTGGGTTTTCCTCAAAACACGAAAGTTATAGGGATTTTCGATAGCTAAAACTTTCGTGAAGAAAACTTTTCTAAAATCTGTTTATATTTTTAAATGGAAATGGATTTCAAAAACTATACAGGAAATAGGGAATTCTTGTGCAGAATTTCCCAAAACAGTACAGAAAGAGGAAAAATTTTATATGAACTGACAAATGGCATTGTGAGACTGTTCCAATGATAGTTTCCAATAGTCAATAATTTTTATGAATTTTATTTTTTACGATTTCCAATTTTTAAGTAAAATAAAGGGTTTTGCACCAAAAACATAAGGTTTTCTTAAAAGAAAACAAAAATGAATTTTTAAATTTAAAGTTAAACTAAAATAAAAATAAGTCGATTAGATTAGATTTAAATCCTAGGGTTACTCAATGTAACCAAGTAGGATAACGTAAAAATTAAGTAAGGGAATATAACTAAGGTTATATAAGAATGTTGGGTATACTGCCAACATTTCTAACCCTTACTTTTGTTCCATCTCAGAATATAATATACAACGGTGTCCAGACAAAACTAGACAGTGGACACATCAATCACAAACAAGGTAAGTACAACTCCGCCTACAGCATAGGCTTTGTTGTGTATACTTGCCTAAGTATGAAATGTTAAGTGCTATGGGTGATGAAGTGTTACATGCTAAATGTGCTATAAAAGTTATATGTTAGAATTTAGGAAATGTTATAAAGTGTTATGATTATATGCTATGCTTTATGAAATGTCATGAAATATGTTATGAAAAGTAAAATGTTATATGCTAATGAAAATGTTATGAAAAATATTAGAAACATGTTAAGATTAAAATATGCTATGATTTAATTATGTGGAACATCACGAAGCATGTTCACTGATTAACTAAGAATGAGATTAAGTACAAGATAAAGAATGTTATGATGGCAAGCAAGTTGCATGTGTCGTATCGACCCGCGTTAGGTCGGGTTGGACTGTGGATTGAGTTGGAATTGGACTGGCCGCCCCAACCAATTCATAGTTGCGCGCCCGGTACGGACACTTATGGGGCCCATATGTTAAGATAAGCTAAGAAAGTAAGTTATGAATGGATAACAAAGCATAAGAAAGCATAAATGGCTCATGCATATGTATGATAAATTACGATATGTTATGAAATGTTAAGCTATATGATGTATGCAATGATTAAATTATGCTATGTATGTGTGTCTTATTGTGTTGTGTCGCGGTTTAGGATAGTTGTACTTGCTGAGCGAAAGTTCACTGTCTTACGTCTATGCTGTAGGTAAGCAACCTGCTAGCAATTGCTGATACAAGATGGAGGGGCGAGGCTTGGCGGACTGTGAACCGTGGGAATTATAGAACCGCTACGCGTTTTGAATTTATGTTTATTAAGTCAAGATACGCCAAACGACTTTAATTAATATTTGTTATATCTTATGTACGTTTTCGTGTGAGTGTCACACTGTATAAAAAAAAAACAAAAAAAAAATTCCGCTGCTTATGTTAAGTAAGTAAGTACGAAATATACGTATGTATGTATGGTAACGGCCTGTGCTAGGCGGGTCGTTACAGTAACCAAGTAGGATAACGTAAAATTAAGTAAGGGAATATAACTAAGATTATATAAGAATGTTGGTTATACTGCCAACATTTCTAACCCTTACTTTTGTTCAATCTCAGAATATAATATACGACGGTGTCCCGACGAACTCAAGTTAGACAGTGGACACATCCATCACAAACAAGGTAAGTACAACTCCGCCTACAGCATAGGCTTTGTTGTGTATACTTGCCTAAGTATGAAATGTTAAGTGCTATGGGTGATGAAGTGTTACATGCTAAATGTGCTATAAAAGTTATATGTTAGGATTTAGGAAATGTTACAAAATGTTATGATTATATGCTATGCTTTATGAAATGTCATGAAAAATGTTATGAAAAGTAAAATGTTATATGCTAATGAAAATGTTATGAAAAATATTAGAAACATGTTAAGATTAAAATATGCTATGATTTAATTATGTGGAACATCACGAAGCATGTTCACTGATTAACTAAGAATGAGATCAAGTACAAGATAAAGAATGTTATGATGGCAAGCAAGTTGCCTGTGTCGTACCGACCCGCGTTAGGTCGGGTTGGACTGTGGATTGAGTTGGAATTGGACTGGCCGCCCCAACCAATTCATAGTTGCGCGCCCGGTACGGACACTTATGGGGCCCATATGTTAAGATAAGCTAAGAAAGTAAGTTATGAATGGATAAGAAAGCATAAGAAAGCATAAATGGCTCATGCATATGTATGATAAATTACGATATGTTATGAAATGTTAAGCTATATGATGTATGCAATGATTAAATTATGCTATGTATGTGTGTCTTATTGTGTTGTGTCGCGGTTTAGGATAGTTGTACTTGCTGAGCGAAAGCTCACTGTCTTACGTCTATGCTGTAGGTAAGCAACCTGCTAGCAATTGCTGATACAAGATGGAGGGGCGAGGCTTGGCGGACTGTGAACCGTGGGAATTATAGAACCGCAACGCGTTTTGAATTTATTTTATTTATGTTTATTAAGTTAAGATACGCCAAACGACTTTAATTAATATTTGTTATATCTTATGTACGTTTTCGTGTGAGTGTCACACTGTATAAAAAAAAAAAAAAAAATATTTCCGCTGTTTATGTTAAATAAGTAAGTACGAAATATACGTATGTATGTATGGTAACGGCCTGTGCTAGGCGGGTCGTTACACTTGTATAGTTTCTTTCTTATTTACCAAATAGATTGATTTTTTTCCTAATTTCCATGCTATTTCTTACATGGTTTTTGTTCATATGGAGTTAAAATTTGAAATTGATATTCATCTTTAGATGTTGATATGAGAAATGGGTCAAATGACAAGTTTAATGAGCAGGACATGATTGGGCTCTTTTGAACAAGAAAAAAAAAAAAGGTATAAGCTTAGAGCAGGGTGGTGTAGACCCCTTGTGTTTTATTCTTTTAATGGGATTGTCAATCTGATATGAGAATGATTTGTTCGTTAATATGAAGAAAGGTTCCAAGTTTCTGTGTTTCTTTTTCCTGAAGTTTTACCTTTCTAAAAGCTCTTGATCTTTATACAAATTGATCTGCCATTTTGAGTTATAGTGTTTTTACCATATTTTTGCTTTCGGTGATCATACTTTGCAGTTATATTTGAAAATGTAAGCCATTGAGAATTTTGGATATTTTTGTGTAAATTTTTTACCTCAGATACTTTTTTTTTTTGTTATTTTTTCCTTTGAAACACACTCCAGAATACTTTTGGGTAATAATGTTTTTGTAATTCGGTGATATTTGTTGGAAAAAATTAGTTTATTAGAATTTAAAAGTTATTTTATCATATATTTTTCAGAGTACGAAATTAGTGGCCGGGTTAGAGAAGTTCGACCATCTATGTTTAAGATAAAAAATATTCTAGTAGAATATTTAACATATTCTAATAGATTATTCAACATATTCTATTAGAATATTTCAGTGACAAACATCTATGACTAAAGCCGAAAGCATCCTACCATTCATGTTTAAAAAAAAATTTATATTTTAGTAAAATATTCAATATTCTAGTAGAATATCCAAAATATTCTAATAGATTAGTTAAAATATTCTAGTAGAATACATACAATAATCTACTAGAATATTTTGGTGATCAACACTAACAGTCAGAGATGGAGATATTTGAGCATCCATATTAAAAACATAAAATATTCTAGTAGAATAACTATAATACTCTACTAGAATGTTCCAATAACCAATGTCGGCAGGTGGAGCCGGAAATATCCGAGCATCCATGTTGAAAATTGAAATTTTTTTAGTAAAATATATAAAATATTCTAGTAGAATATCCACAATATCCTCTTAGAATATTTTATTGACCAATTCCAACGATTGGAGCTAGTGATGTCTGATCCATGTTGAAAACATAAAATATTCTAGTACAATAACTAAAATATTTTACTCGAATATTCTAACGACTGGCATCAGTGGTCGGAACTGGAAACATTCGATCATCCATATTGAAAATAGAACACATTTTAGTAGAATATCCAAAATATTCTATTGGAACATTCCAATGATCAGCATTGGTGATTCGTGCCGGAGACTTCCTGTTATCCATATTAAAAATATGAAATATTCTTGTAGAATTTCCACAGTATGGGCAAGTTGGTGTCTTGTAGATATTTTTTTTTAAAAATTATTAGTAAAGATAATTTAGACAAAGCATATTTTGTTGATGTTTGACTAGTACTCTTAGATGGCAAAGAAGTAAAGTGTCCAAAAACCATGTCAAAAATGTGTAGAGGTTTTTTTTTTTTTGGTAAAGAAATTTTAAGGAATTAAAAACTTTTTTTTTTTGGTAAAAAAAACAAAGTGATTATTGGTATAGTTTAATAATAATTCTATCCGAATTACTTCATTAATAAATATATAATTCAAATTCTCTGATTCTCATCCATAAGTTAAAAAAAAAAACTTGTCACAATATTCAATTACAATTTTATCATTTGTTTAAACATAATCCCTTTGCCTCGGGGCTTCAAGAATGGGTGTTTTTTCCTAAAAGATAAGAGAAGCATAGAACATACTAATAAATATTATGTTATTATTACAGGTAACAAATCAAGTCCTTGCAATACGGTTGAGTAAGTTTTTACTTACCTCGTGCCGTAGACAAATACAGAGTAGCAAGGATCAGTCTCACGATTAAGCAAAGTGTGTTAAAACCTATTTTAAATACTTCACATGATTACAATATTTATATTTAAAAAAAAAACACTTGAAATAATAGGTAAAATATTATTACATCATTTCCTCTATAACGACAGAATAAATAAATGAAACTAAAACGACGATAGATATGATCACTTGAAGACAACAGAAAACAACGGCAACAACAATCTAGATAAACGTCAGCAAGGTTTAAATGACGACAATCGATATAAAGGAAACCAACTCAGAGTAACATTAGTAACTACAAACATAATTCGAATCTGAAAAACGGCAAGCAAAAAGTTTTCAATGTTGCAACAACTACTCATGAGCTTTTTCCACCCACGTTTCTCAAAAAAGGACCAAAAATTATTTTCTCTTACGTATACCTTCTTATTTGAATCATGATATAAATTCAATCAATTTTTGTTTGAAATTATTGTAGCTGGCAACTTTATATCGTAATTTGTATATGCGATTCTAGACCAAAGGCTATTTTGCCACTTCTAGATGTTGAACATGATAAACGAGAGGATTTATTTATTCAATTAAACATGACCAAAGGTTATTTGAATTTGGCTAATACCCATCTCAAAGAACTACCAAGTTCGGTTTGTACACTTTATAATTTGCATCAGACGTTGTTGTTGTCAAGTTGGGGAAAACTTGAACAATTGCCAACCAACACATGCAGTTCAATCAGCTTGCGTCATCTTGTGATCAGAGGTACGGCTTTAAAAGAAATGCCGCCACAGATATGCAAGTTGACGAATCTCCAGACTTTAAGTGATTTTGTTTTGAGTGAAAACAATGGATCTAGGATCAAAGAGTTAGGAGCATTGCAGCTTTTGGGTGGTGGGCTTCGTATATCCGGACTCGAAAATGTGGTGGATGTTTTTGAAGCTGATTTGAAGAATAAAGAGTATCTTACTAAGCTTATTTTGGAATGGAAGCGAAGTGAAATTGAAGATACATCCAAAGAAAGGGAAGTACTTAATACACTTAAACCCCATAGGAAGCTAAAACAAAAAAAAAAAAAACTCAGAATCGAAGGTTACAGAGGTACAATATTCCCTGATTGGGTGGCAAATCAGTCATTTGGTGACAAGATTGTCCAAACTGTTGCTTGTTGCCACCACTTGGGCAACTACGTTCCCTGAGAGAGCTTGATATTAGTAATATGTGTGTGTCAGGGACAGAAAATGAGTGCAATGGTTCTTCATTGACTAAGCCATTACCATTCTTAGAAAGGCTATCCATGAGATATATGTATGCACTGGAGAGGTGGCCCACCGTCTGCCTCCCCCTACTTTGTCTACTGTCAGGCTTGTAATGTCCACGGTTACACCATCAAGTGGTGTCCCGTTTTTTGCCTAATGGCGACTCCGACTCAGGCTCCATGGCCGTCACGTGCTCACTATGCCGCCACTAATACTACCAACAACCACAGTTGTCTTCTTGATAGTGGGGCATCGCACCATGTTAGCTCCAACTTGAGTGATCTCCCCATTTAAACTCCATATGACGGCTCCAATGACATTGTGATTGGAGATGGCCCGGGCCTTCTTATTATCTACACTGGTTCCACTGCTCTTTCTACACCTTCTCGTACCCTTTTTTTTTTTTTAATATAATGTTCTTTGTGTTCTTACCATCCAAAATAATATTATTTCTATACCTAAGTTTTGTAACTCTAACAATGTCTCTATTGAATTCTTACTTACTGCTTTTCATATGAACCAATAATGTAAGAAGAAAAAGAAGAAGAAGAAGAAATGAATTAGAAACGACCATACATTAAAAGCTTTTGGCGCTTAAATCTCGCCTAACAAATCCCATGATGATGGGGATACTCAAGAACTATCACAGTTGTAAGAACCCACAAAACAGTAAAGGAAAATATGCAGAAAGTAGAGAACAAAGAGATTTATAGAAATTCACCGCCTAAAAACTAGTTACGTCATCTCTGTCCTCTCTATCGCTCGTGGGTTTTACTATATTCTTTAGAGTTACAAGTATCAAATAAAAACGACATTAACATTAAAATGAGAAAACCCTCCCAGAGCAAAAACAATACCGAAGCTCGCATCAACATATGAAAAAAAATAAAAAAATAAAAAATAAAAAACTTCAATCTACATGTACGACAATTATATAGAAAAACGACAACATAGCAAACTAAATAGGAGAATAATAATAATAATAATAATAATAGTAATAATAATAATAATAATTATAGTAAAACACCTATGTTTAAACGGAGGTTCTTCTTTAAATGTTTAAACGCAGGTTCTTCTTTAACTCATAGAGTGAAATGGCTGGCGGCAAAAGAGAGGAAATTGGATGTTACATTGTCTCCAGAGGAGTGAGGATGCTCTTATCAAAGGATTGAATTACTGTTGCATGTTTAAATAAGATCTAGTGTAATTTTTTTTTTTTTTTTTTTTTGGAATTTAGAAGAGATTGCCGTGTTCAAGAACAGGAATCTCCTAAGACTCTCCAATCTTCAAACCTTATCGCTCGGAGGATGTGACGAATTGCTTGCAAGTTCATTTCCCGAGAAAGAACTTTATCGGAGCTAACCTTAAAGCTCTAAAAGGAAAAGGCTTTCACCACCTCACCTCCCTTCAAACTTTAGACATCAGTAACTATGAAAAAAGTTGAGTGCTTGCCAAAAGAAGGATTTCCAATATTCGATCAATCAGTGATTGACTAGTAATAATATATTAATTAGTGATTGACTATCTACCAAGTGATATCAATTTTTATGAAGACAACAATTTTCGTAATTTTACAAAATTTAAGACATTTATTAAGAAAATTAAGAATACTTGAAAAAAAAAAAAAAAAAAGATCACTTTCCCACCTATCTCAATGATGTTTTTGGTTTGTCTGCTATAACGTGAAGTTTAGTGAATTTATTTGTTTATGTATTTATTTTTTTGTTGTTGTTGTGATAGATGCCACTATGTGTAGTTGGGTACTGATTGATGTTACCAACGGGACACAACCGCAGCATAAAAAAAACTGGGGCAAAAAATAAAATAAAATAAAAAAGGAGAAGAAGAAACGGCAATAATAGAAAAGAAGGCATCAATAAAAAACGACTTTTTTTTTAAAAGTAACAAGAAACGACAAAACATTAAAAGCTACCAGATAAAAACGACATTAACATTAAAATGAGAAAACCCTCCCAGAAAAAAAAAAAAAAAAAAAAAAAAAAAAAAACAAAGCTCACATCTACATATGTTACATGGTGACTAAAAAGAAACGTAAGAACTTTAAACAAGAATAAAACAAAAACAAAAACAAAAAACCTTCAATCTACATGTTCAACAAATATTTAAGAAAACGACACATAAAAAGCTAAATAGGAGAAATCCTTCTTATTATTAAAATTAAATTAAAGGGGGAAAAAAAACTATGTTTAAACGTGGTTTCTTCTTTATCTCATATAGAAAACTGGCTGGCGGTAAAGGAGAGGAACTTGGATGCTACTTTGTAAAGAAATTAAATAAGAAAAGAATAAAAGTAATAAAAAAAAAAAGAGAACATAAATATATTTAATGTGGATAGACTTTTTGTCAACGGATTAATAATAAATAATAAATTAGTAAAGACCATTATGTCTGAGCTCACATATAAATAAAAGTTACAATATACAAAATTAATAAGTTATCTAATATTAAGAAATCACCTAAACAAAGAAATTTCCTATATATATAAATAAATTCAGAATCCTAATAAAAACAATCATATACAAAATAACAACTTTCCTAATATTGATAATAACTTTCCTAATACTTTGTTTCCCAAGGATACTTTAGTCTAAGGATTAAGTTATTGTGTTTAAATAGGAGCTTTTGGGTGGTTAATTATTAGTATAATCAAATGGTAATTTCACGTCTGACTTCATTATAATGTATTGAGTTTCAATCCTCCATCCTTGAGTTAAAAAAGAAGTAGGAGGTTGTGGATTTTATTTTATTTTATTTTTTAAAGAAATCGTTGTCTTCTTGTGTTTTGTTTGTCATTTGAATAGAGAGTGTTAATTTTCCAACTGATAATCGGCATTAGTCATGCCAACACTTTGCTGCTATCAGTTAATTCTTTTGTTCTGACGCCATTGTCTTGGAATAAACATGTAATAATTACTACCTTAAAGGCGGACTGAAAAAATAATTTGAAAATTAATAAAATAAAAATACGAAGATAAAAGAATATTATTAAAATTTAGAAACCGATCGAGATTGCTTGGAAGGTTCATGGTAGTCCAGTCGTATACAACCTAATTATGGGTCATTATCTTTGAATCATTCTTGTACAGACGGACGTAAAATCAAACATAAGAATATCTAATTATGCAAAGCTTTACGACAATTTTCGGAGCGTAAAGCTTTCACTGGCCAACATATTTTGAGGCCTTAAGCATAATTTTTAAATGAGGTCTGTACGGTAAGGGATGAGTACCATTCACCGAACTGGAAATCTCAGGCATAACGGGAAATTAAAAGATTTGAAGGTTGGATGATCTGAGCGTGGATGAGTGAGAATACACTTCTAATTGCAAACCTTTTGTATGCTTTTTTGTTCTAAAATGTTTTCTTTTGATGATTGATTACATTAGCCAACAAATAGTTCCAATATTCTTTGCTCTAGGAAATTAAAAACAGATGACTGGCTAGTTTATTGCATTAAACAACATGTAATAAGTGGCAAAGTCAGAAAGTTTTTTTGATTAGAACATTTTGAAAATAAAAATTATTGAATAAAGACATATTTATATGTTTCAATTATTAAGTGGGGGGCACAATTAGAAAATTTGTTTTCCTAAGAATGGATAACAACAACATATTTTAATTTTTGAATAGGACACAAACATAATTTTTCTTGTATATTAGGAATAATACTAGAATTTTACAAAATTTAAAGAGAAAAAATAACTTTTAAAGTACAGTGGGAGCACATGCCATCACTCACAAAAGATTGGACCTCGTTGTATTAGGTACTGCAATTATCAATTCATGTCTAATATCAAGGTCCAGAATTTAAATCCCACACTTTGAAGTTAAAAAAAATAATAAAAATAAAAATAAATAATAATAACTCTTAAATTGCTTGGATCAAAGAGCTATCTTCCCTGAAACAAAAATGTGAAGATTAAGTCACAAAGGGGGGAAGTAAATAAATAATTAATTAAATATACATATATATAGGAAGTGTCTTGTGTGCAACGCCGGACTTATCCGACACTTTAATTATGACCATGGGATAAAAGTTGAATGGTGGAATTTGTTGAAGCCGTACGAGGGGGCACCCTATAGCAAATACTGACAGGCTCATACGCTAGCTTTTAGAATAGAAAAATAATAAGGGTGAATTACTCATTTAGTACCTAAACTTTTAATCTTGTGTAACTTTGGCCCTTGAACTTTTTTCATATGTGGAATATTCTTAAACTTTTAAAATGTTGCTAAAATAGTTATTTCTGTTAATTTTTGGACGGAATCTGTTATTAATTTAATCAAAAAGTTGTGCTAACTATTGATTCCGTCAAAAAATTAATGGAAATGACTATTGTAGCAACGTTTTTAATAGTTTGTGGTCATTCCAGCTACAAATAAAAAAAGAGCATAAAATGCCCTTCAACTATTAAAATATTACTACAATAGTCATTTCTATTAATTTTTAAACGGAGTCTAGTAGTTATTAGGTGAAAAAGTGATGCTAACTAATATATCCATTCAAAAATTAACATAAAGAACTATTCTAGTAATATTTTAATAGTTTCCAGCTACCGAAAAAAATGTTCAGGAATAAAGTTACACTAAGTTAAAAGTTGAGGGACCAATTTAGCAATTTAAAAGAAAATGGTATTTTCATTCAACTACAGTTTGATTAACCCGTCGGGTATAAGTTTCACTTCTTTACATCAACATATAAATATATGAAATGGTCTTTAAATCCAATACCAGATGGTATCCGGCAATTCCTAAACATATATATATTTCCCATGCATTCTGTTCCCTCAGGTCTTCTACCTTACAAATTAAGAAGTCAATTGTAAAATGTTCATTATCACTCAGGTTTCATAATTAACTTTTCAAAGTTTCTCATTTCAATTTCATTTCATCACGAACTTAAAATAGTCGTGTAAAGACATTATGGCCATATATATTTTTGAGCTCTTATTTAACAATTGCCTTGTGATTTTATATCGCAGAGATACTTTCTTTCATAAATTTTTAATTCTTCTATTTTCCCCTTAAATTTTTAAGAAACCACCCCATTGGTAACGGTGTTAATTTTTTAATAAAAATCGACATTTGACTTGCATATAAGTTATTAACTAATGGCATGAATAACCATTTTTATATATTTTTACTCAAACTATTGAGGTTAGGATCATCAATTAAAGTTTATCAAATTAGAGAAATTTAAATTAACTTGGTCATAAATGTAATTTGAGTTTAAAAAAAATCATTTTGTACTCTTAATTAACGATCTAAGTCCAATTCATACCAATTTTTACTAAAAAAATTAATACGTTTTCAATGTTACTGATTTGCTACAGATTTTCAAATACAAGGACTAAATTGTTAAAATTAAAAATTTAAAGGCAAATTACAAGTGTGTGATAAGATCAGAGGACAACAGTGCAAAAAAGCCTATAAAATTGGCCGCAAATTATTCTCCTTTTTAAGTATATCTATCATGGGCATACCATATATCTGCATGCAAACAAAGAAAAACAATGGCAATAATACCTGAAGAAGTTGATTTGTTAACTAAGTTGTATCAATTGAAGGATCTTTGCTTACCTTAAGTGTAACACCCGAATTTCTTCGGTTCATATTTTATAGAAATTTCGTGTAAATATTTACCGTAATCGGTATTTCATGAGGAAGTTCGTTTTAGAACTTAATTTTGTAAAACGAGTTCTTAAGATTTATTAAGACTCAAAAACAAATTGCATGAACTCGCAAAAAGACCTTTATGAGTGAAAGGAGGTCGTATTTGCACATTTCAAGACAAGTCGACGTTGACCAATAAGTCAGTTATATCAAAACGGTCGAAAACGTGAAACAAGAATTTTAAGATTTCAGTACAAGTGAAATTACTGCTAAAAACTCATTTCTTGATCAAGATGAGTTTGAATAGAATTAAAATCACCTTAGAAAAATCAAGCATACTAAGTTAGAGTTCAGGGCGAAAGGATTCGGAAAAATAAGAGAAAAATTTTTCCGATCGAGTTTTTCACAGATCGAAATTTTTAAATGCAATGTAATTTTCGATACTGGGTATTTAAGCAACTCAGTATTAAAATTTATTGCAATGTGTTGAAATTACACAATTTTTCAAAAAGATTGAACCAAACAAGCCTTTAAGCTTAATTACATCACAATTAAGCTAAGTTAGGACATAACCCTTCCACCCACATGGACCAATAAGCATGTGACACCTCATCTGTGAGTTGTCAACCACTCCCCCACTCCTCTCCCCTAACAGCCGGCCACTCAAGCCCCACTGGGCAATGGCTTGCAAAAAAAAAAAAAAAAAATTTTGAGGACCAAATAGCAAGATTTGAACCAAATTTACCTTGGAAAAGAAAGCCTAGGATTTCCCCTAGTTAGAAACACTATTTCTAGGGATTTCAAACCCCAAAAGTCAGCAGCCCTTAACCCCATTCTCAGCCATACCATTCGGCATTTCCCCCTCCAAAAATCCGAAGAAGAGAGAGAGAGAGAGAGAGAGCTAGGAGATCAAGAGAGTTCAAACCAAAAATTTTGTGAGAAAACCCCCTAAAGCCTTCGGTTTTCTTGTGAGTTCAAAGGAGAGATTTGTTCAAAAAAAATTTCCCCTCTCTTTCCCATCTTGCTGAGTGTTTGTGAGTTGGTGCTTAAGGAGATCCACGGAATTTTAAGTCCAAACCATGCACTTTGGAGGCTAAATCTCGACTAGGAACAAGCTAGTGATACCCCTGGATTTTTGAGGTAAAAAAAAATAAAAAAATTCCGAATTTTACCCTAGTTTTTGGTTCAAATTTTTGGTTCATTTTCTCAAGGGTTTTACCATGTATTTCAAGCACAAAAAGTTGTAAGAGCTTAAGCTCACAATTTTCGGTTTTAGCCCTAAATAGCTTAGGTTATATTTTTATGCTTGATTTAGGTTTTGAGGTGATTATTTTGCATGTTTGGTTGGAGATATGCTCTATGATTTTTTTTGTGTGCTAGAGATGCATGCTAGGGTTTCTATTTAAGGGTTTTATGTCCCTAATATGTTTATCAAATTTCTAGATGTATGTTTTAGGGTTTGTATGACGATATGGTTGAGCTTTGTTGTATGTATGTTTCTCTCTCAAAACCGTGGACCAAGGGGTCTCGGCCTTGAGTCGAATCCGAAAACACGGGATTTAAAATTTTATGTGTATGAGGGACGTAAAATTTGGACTAACACCAAAACTGCTCTCGGGTCCAACACCCGGCAGCTCGGAAAAGTGGGATTTACAGGTCCTTAGAGACCGAATGGGTAAAAACTTAAAACACGAAAGTTGTTCGTTAGGGGCGTTTCCTAGGGGGCAACGTGGACAGATTTAAAAAAAAAATTATAGAATAAGGCTTCAATGGCCTTTGTTTTTAAGAAAAAAAAAAAAACCGAGAACTGGTCAGGGTGACCAAGTTCCAACGATTCACATGTGTTCAAACAAAAGCTGGTATCAATTGAGCCAAAATCAGAAAATGTTCAAAACATGAAAGTTTTAGATCTTTTTGTTAGCTACAACTTTCGTGAAGAAAGCGTTTCCAAATTCGTTTTAGATTTTAAGTTATGAATTCTTAAACAAAAACCGTGCAGTGAACAAAATCTCATGCACGGGATTTTCTAGACCAATGACTAGGAAAAACGTTTTTCTAACTTTCAAACATCATTTTCAAACCCGAAAACCGTTCCAAAGGCGGTTTTCGATCCCCAAATGTTTTATAGAAATATTTTCAAGTGTTTTGTAATTTTCAATACAAGTTTGGGTGCTATTCACCAAACTTACTTAAATAAACAAGAAAATGATATTTTAAGCGAGTTCAAGGTTTTCAAGATTAAAATGAATAAGATACTGCGTTAATAGCCGGAAAATTATTCCGAGTTACTAGGGCCTTGCCCAAGCCCAGAGTTAACCTTGCGGATTGAGGTTTAAGTTAAGATTATGATTTTCTACATGAACCCTTAATTAATAATTTCGTTGTGGGTTACTCCGTGTGACCCCTTCACATGTGTTAGTAGAGGGACATATAACCGAAAAATGTATATGTTGGTTTAATCCTACATTAAACGATCTTAGAATAGAGACCTCACGTGTAAACGTCCATGGGCAGGAGGCGACCTGCGAGCGTGCTCGGGAAAGGAAATTCGATCACGCAAACAACGAAGACAAAGTAAGTACAACGCCGCCTATAGCATAGGCTAGAGTTGTATGTTTACCTAACATGTTTGCTTTACACTGTTAAGTGTTATTTGAAGATTTGCTCGATGGTTGCAATATGCTTACTGTATGATGAATGTTTCAAATGCTAATGCCATGCTTTAAAAGTATGTTTCAAGTATTGTTATTATGCTTACATGAAAAAGTACGCCTGTCCATGCATTGATAGAACATGAGATTAGGAGACATCATATAAGTATGCTCACTAATCTATCAAGTGGAAAAATGTCAAGAAAGACATACAAACAGAACGTTTGAGAAAAGGCCACAAGAGCCAGTGTCGTGCCCCCTGATGACGATCGGGTCGAAAGCTTGGGCAATCTCCTCAAGCTGCGCGCCGGGTACGTGCACATCAAGTTAACGGGCCCACAAGTAAAATCAACAAGATAAAGTGTGATACAAGAAAGCAAGCATAACTGGACATAAACGGTTCATGCATTTCACGATAGAATGTCATGTTTAAGATGAAGAAATCGATGATATGATGCCATGTTTATGCTTTCATGTTTAAGATGTCATGTAAAAGGTTAAGTATATTTCATGTAATTGGTTCGCGGTATAGGAGTTGTACTTGCTGAGCTTTCGCTCATTGTTTGAAGTTTATGCTGTAGGTAAACAGCCTGTTTTGAAATAACTGCATGGTGGAGGGTGAAGCCGGTGGCTGTGAAATGATGAACGGGTTGAGGTTCGCAACTCAGAAGGATTTAATTAATATATCTATTTTGAGAAAACAGACAGTTATTTTATTTGTGTATGAGTGTATGTAAATATTTTCTAAGTATAATGCTTCCGCTATATATATATATAAAAAAAAAAAAATCCCCACTATTTTCATGATAAGAAACAAAAAAAAAAATGGGATAAAACAAGTTTAAGTTCGAGTAAGTTAAGTCAAGTGACGGCCTGTGCAAGGCGGGTCGTCACATTAAGGACGATGTCTGATATGTCTGAACAAAAGGACGATGCTTCCACGACGGTTCCATGGAAATCGTCGTGGAAGTCTTGAATTCCACGACGGTTTCATGGAAACCATCGTGAAACCGTCGTGGAAGTCTTAACTTTCACGACGGTTTTCGTTAACCGTCGTGGAATCCCCGAGACTTCCACGACGGTTGTAGAGAACCGTCGTGGAAATACATACTACCACGACGGTTTTAAACACCCGTCATGGAAGTCTCGACTTCCACGACGGTTTTCGAAAACCGCTTTTTGTTCTGTGTTTTTGCCTCAGATACCACGACGGTTTTTAAAAAACGGTCGTGGAAGTTCCGTCGTGGTATCCACATTCTGTAGTAGTGCTTCAACTCATTGATTCAAAAAGATCCATTAATCCTGAGTAAGATTTCACTAACCACCTTCAATGAAACTCCTCTACACATAACAGCTTTACTTGGCCACCATGATTTCACTAGACAACTTCTTTTCCACAAGCCGAAACTTTCATCCGAGTTTAATTCCCGCCTACGCTCACCTCTTCACCTGGCTTCAGCCGAGGGCCACACGGAGGCAGTCCGATTATTTTTACAAGAAAACGGTGACGAAAACATATGCTTAGCCAAAGATCAAGACGGCAATATTCCTCTCCATTATGCTGCCATGAGAGGTCGATTCGACGTGATTAAGCTGTTGATTGGCACGAGAAAGGAGCCGGTTTTGGAAGTGATGCCTGATGGACAAACAGTGCTGCACTTGTGTGTTAGATAAAACCACTTGGAGGCTACTCAAAGAGAACTGCCGGTTCCTCAACTCCACAGAGTCCACTGATGGGAATACTATTTTTTATTTAGCTGTGATGCGAAAGCAAATTGAAGTAAGTATTAGGGAAACTTATTATTTCATCTTAGGGAAAATTCTTATTTTGAATATAATTATCTTCATTTGGAATTTGGAATTTATTTTTATTTATTTTAATTTGGAAAATTTATCTACTATAGGTGATTTATTTGCATTAGGCAACTTATACCTAGCTTTTATATATTGTAAGTTTTATTTACATTGAAGCCTATTCATAGTGCTCATTATTATAACGAATTTTTCTCTTCGTTCCTAATCTGTGTATAGCACATATATGTTAAATATCTTTATGTCTCTTCTCTGTTTTTGTTTTATTTGTTTCTTAATTGCTAGAGTAAGTTTCTTTATATATCCACTTAAAGCTCTATCTGATGGCACCTAATCTATATTTTTTTTTTCTTTGTAGGTTTTTTTTTTTTTTTTTTTTTTTGAGTTAGATACAAATGTTTTGTTGTTTTCACATTTTTTTTTTTTGGGTTAATAGAGAAGAGCTTCAATATGAATAAGCAAAAAAAAAAAAAAAAAAAAAAAAAAGAAGAGAAAAAAAGAAAGAGAAAAAGAAAAGCATATGAAAAGATCGAAGACACTAATTCATGAGAAAGGATATTCTGGCCACCAACTTTAATCCCAATTTGTATTTACATGATGTGGCATGGGAGCTATCCTTCTTATATTAGTAATTGTTTAAAAGATTATGACATTAATTTAAAGATAATTAACAACTCATTACTACGTAAGTCAATTAATTCAGAAAATTTGAGATTAGAATTAGTATTCTTAACATTATGCATTCAAATAAGTAAAAAATCTCAAAAGCATCCAACTGAAACTAGAAAAGCCGAATCAATGACAAAAATCTTAATTTCAACTACTCTTCTTTACCTACTCTATATCAATTTAAAGGAATTATTTCTAAAACATATAACAGAACAGCTTTTGTTGCATTCGATCTTAAACTTCATACATATATATGTATAATACGATATGGTCCCTAAAAGACCTTTATTTAAAAATTACAAAATAAGAAATCTCATGGCTGCATAATTTCAGTGTCAAGGATCTCTAATCGCCTTTTCAATTCGTACGGAGTGGTGGGATGCTTTGTTCGTTCGTAAAGAAATTAGTTGGATCAACTCTAGTCTTCACCTGAATCAACCTGTAGAAATTATTCTGGAAATACTTTGTAACCCAATTGCTTGCTTGTGTTATACTTGTGGTGCCACCCTCATATTTTAGGTTATTCGTCCCAATGTCAAGGTCTCTAAAGTTGAAATATGTAGCCCTAGGATTTTCGAAGACATAAGGAGTCGTGTAATTGTAAAGCCTTCTTACCCAACTCACACGCTTTTCTTCTTCTTCTCCTTCCCATCGCACGAATCATTTGGAGTGTAGAAAATGGGTTCATAAAGGGAGGTAGAGTAGGATACATGACTAGCAAGGCACTCTAGGAAGTCTTGTGGAGTGTATACTGAAGCTTCAATTGAAAATGAAAAGAGAGAGACGAAAATTTGGGCAAAAGATAAAGAGATTAATGGGAAGAAATTCATTTTCATGTGAGAGTGAAAGGATATACTAATTGCCTCTCAAATTTATAGAAGCTAATAAGTAATATGCTCCCATTGTATATCTTTTCTTTGTCATAAAGTCAATAAATTTCCAAAGTCAATTTGTATGACATCATTGGGTTTGACGAATAAGAGTATTAAAATTCGACATGCATGCGCTTACTAGACCGAATGCACTTCTCTATATGTGGAACATGACAAACGTATGGATTTGTCCAACTAAATATATGAAAACAACTTAGACAAAAAATAATAATAATAATTTGATAGCTATACGTCTAGAAAACTCATTTAATCCGTTTGCATGACATCATTGGCCGGTTTTATTTAGAGCTCTAATAACCTAGCTAGCTGGTTTAAAAATTCTACACACGCTTTCTTCAATGATATTTTGAAAAATACCAGTTTAGAGATTAGGGAAGATATTAAAGCAAACATAAATTTCGTATTTGAAGAGATAAATTCAAATACGTTTTATTCTTTTCATATATACTTTCCTCACTCAAAGATATAAGACTTCTTGCTATGTTTTATACTGTATATATTTAGTTGAACTGCACGCTCTTCATATCTACAATATAGGCAAAACAAAACAAAAGCAATAAATAATAAATAAATTAACTAGATTAAAATTAAAAAATATTTTTTTTACCAAAAAAAAAAAAAGTTACCATGTGACGGACATTGAACCCGCCAAGTGTTGACAAATAAATGAGGGGAAGTGTCCTTTTTAAAGTGTAGCAAGATATTATCCTCACTCAAAGATATAGGACTTCTTGTTGTCGTGTTTTGAGGACTTCTTATAGTGACATTGAAGCATTTTTTTTATAAAAAAAAAATTGGAGAGGACGAATTATAAGGTCTCCAATTTAGAATTCATGCTTAATGACAATATATATATATATATATATATATATTATAAAATAAAATAAAATTTACCGTTAGGATTAAAAAGAAAAAAGAAAAAAATAGCTTACGTACAAAACTAAAAGCATGAAAAAAAAAAAAAAGAGGAAGAAAATCAAGCAAACAATTAAAAACAGCCTAAGAGAAAATCATTAGGATTTTTCTCATTAAAACCCTTGATTTTCCTCATTAAAACGCTTCATACTATGAGTGCTAAGTTTGTAGGATAAATTTTTTGAAACCGAATTTATATCCAATTCCTCAAAATGTGAAAATATGCTAATTTCTCCCAATAAGCCGAAGCAACAATTTCTACCATTTTCTTGATAATGCTTGTTTTCGTTGGTAAGAAAAATAGCTTGACTTAACCGGCACATTACATATTGTCCGCTTTGGGCCTCATGCCCATACAGTTTTACTCTTGAGCTTACCGCAAAAGGTCTCATACCATTAGGAGGTAGTTTCTTTACTAATGAACGGTATATCCATCCTCAAGCGATATAAGACTAAATAGTTACTATTTTTCTTGTAGGGAATGATGATTGTCACAATCACCCCTCTTTTCGGAGTCCAACGTCCTTATTGGCCATACTTCCAGTTAGGTATAGACTCTGATACCATTTATAACGACATTTGCCTCCATTTGGTATGATTTTGTCCACTTTGCACCTTGTGCCCACACAGTTTTGCTTTTAGGCTCACCCCAAAAAGACCTCATATATGAACCATCACAGATATCAATCCTCAAGTAATATGGTATTGCATAATTACTCTTTTCCTTGTAGAGACTGATGACTGTAACATAATTTATAGGGTTAAGGGCTTCCCAGCTTTGTTTATATGACATCATTCAAAGAAAACTCATTTAATACATTTGCATGACATGAATATTGGCGGGTTTAATGTTAAGAGCTAGCTAGTTAGTTTTGAAATTCAATACGCTTCTTGAAATAAATTTGGGTATGCAATAAATCATTGGTATAAGATATATAGATGTTCCGATGATATTTCTACTATAAAAATTTAGTTCATCTTGAACCATATCTAGAACTACCGTCAGTAGTTTATGCCATAAATCCTATTTTATATTCATTGAGATCTGCTGATTTTGTATACCATTCTGCTGTAAATAAATAATCTTTGAATAGATCCAAAAGATATAATAATGGAAACAACCACTACAACAAAAGTGCTCATTAATAGCATTAAATGATAGCGGGTTTGAAAAAGTGCGATGTATGCTCCTTTTCAATAGACGGGAATCTTTTGACCAAAGCAAGACTAGCTTTCATTCAGCCAAAAAAAAAAAAAAAAGCGGGAGCAGCTTCCTTCCTTTTTTTTTTTTCAAGTTAAATATCAATACTGCTGGGCTTTAGTAAATATATGCGGGGCTCGTCAAGGTAAAAAAAATAAAAAAAAAAAACTCTCACAATATTACTCGTCAAAACCAGAGGGGCTTTCTCCCTCTGAACTTCCTTGTGTTTTCATCCGTTACAAAGCAATCCAAGTGTGTGAGTTGCCATTCCAGTTTTGAGGTATTTTTCTTCTTTGAGAATTTAATTGCTCAGAGTTATGGTTCATCTTTTTCCTCCAATTCCAAACGCCCTAACAAGCCATCTGGTTGTAAACAAAAATTTTTGTTTGTTTTGTTATTTGTTGATTGTTTTTGGTTTAGGTTTAGGATTTAGGGTTTTGGGTTTTAGAAAATATTTTTTCCTTTGCTATTCTGTAGATTCTTGGTTTCGTCTTCTTTTTTTTTTTTTTTTGGGTTTTGGTTTTGGTTTTTTCTGTGAATTTTGGGTTTTGAGTATATGAAAATTTTGTTTGTTCTGTAACTTCTTCTTCCTTTTTGTTTTCATATTGGTTTTGGATTTCCAGTTTCAGAAAAATTTGAATTTTGTTTTTGCTTTTGTTTTTGTTTTTGTTTTTGTTTTTGTTTTTTTGTTTCTGTAAAATAGGAATCGGTAATCACAAGAAGAGCACAACAGCAAGGGCAGCAACAAGAGCTACCCAGTGAATGTTAAACGATTCAAACAAGTTAGCAAAGAGATCATCAAAATATAAAAAAAATTACATATTGATGTTAAACGACTCAAACAAGTTCAATTAGTTTACAGAGTTATCGGATTAGTCTCCTCTGTTTTTGTTTCTCTGCCCATCTCTGTTTCTACCTCAGTGTTTGTTTGGGTGTTTCTAGAATGAGTTTTTTTTTTTTTTTTTTTTTTTTTTTTAAGAAAACGAGAATACTTTGTGCACTACTATTAAGTTGAGGTCAGCTTGGTTTAGCTTTTTTATTCTCTCTCTCTTTCTCTCTAATGTCCAAGGAAAAAGACAAGATAACGAATGAATGGAGGACGTCATCTTTTTCCTCCGATTCCAAATGCCCTACAAGCCATCTGGTTGGCAATAAAAATTTTTGTTTGTTTTGTTATTTGTTGATTGTTTTTGGTTTAGGTTCAGGATTTTGGGTTTTAGAAAATATTTTTTTCTTTGCTATTCTGTAGATTCTTGGTTTCGTCTTTTTTTGTTGGTTTTGGTTTTTTTTTGTGAATTTTGGGTTTTGGGTATATGAAAATTTTGTTGGTTCTGTAACTTCTTCTTCCTTTTTGTTTTGTAAATTTTGATTGTTTTCATATTGGCCCATCTTAGCCACCATCGTCGAAGGATTGCAATCTCTCTCTCTCTCTCTCTCTCTCTCAAAAGGTTTATCACGCCGATGAGTGAGGAAAGGCACAGAGACATTGGCGACTAGGCGGAGCACTACAAGAATTTGAACTTTCAGCGACCAAAAAAAAATTGGTCCCTGAAGAGTAGTTTCAGAGCCTTCAGCGACCAAATTTTGGTCACCGTAGGTAACATTTAGAGACCAAATTATATTTTTGGTCGCTAATGGTTGAGCGCGAAAAAAAAAATTCCATTCCCACGGAAGACAAACGGCGACCAAATTTTATTTGGTGGCCGAAAAGCATTTTCGGGGACCAAATTTTGGTCCCCGTAAGTCACCTTCCGGGACCAAATTAATTTGGTCCCTGAAAATTGCTTCCAAACATACCAAACCGCCACCAAATTTCATTTGTTGGCGAAAGGAGACCTACGGAGACCAAATTTTTTGGTCGCCGTAGGTCTCCTTCAGGGACGAAATTAATTTGGTCCCTGAAAAGTGCTTCCGAACATACCAAACCACCACCAAATGAAATTTGGTGGCAGAAGGAGACCTACGGAGACCAAATTTTTTGGTCCCCGTAGGTCTCCTTCAGGGACCAAATTAATTTGGTCCCTGATAGGTGCTTCCGAACATACCAAACCGCCACCAAATTTCATTTGGTGGCGGAAGGAGACATACGGAGACCAAATTAATTTGGTCCCTAATAAGTGCTTCTGAACATACCAAACCGCCACCAAATGAAATTTGGTGGCGGAAGGAGACCTACGGAGATCAAATTTTTTGACCCCTATAGGACTCCTTCAGGGACTAAATTAATTTGGTCCCTGATAAGTGCTTCTGAACATACCAAACCGCCACCAAATTTCATTTGGTGGCGGAATGAGACCTACGGAGACCAAATTTTTTGGTCCCCATAGGTCTCCTTCCAAATTTATAATATCAATAACAAAATAATATCATCTCTCCTAATTAATAATCAAAAAATATTATTTAGATTTTTATAAATAAATATTTCAATAAGATCATTTGCTATCAAATTTTGGACGCAAAAGATATGATCAATTCTCGGTCTCTAACAACATAGCTCCACGAAAGATAAAGTGTTCATTCTCAGTCTCTTACTCTCTCACTTTCCCCAATATTGTCAAATTCTAGGAGTTATCTTTTACTATTTCAAATTTGAATAGGATTAGGATTAGGATTAGAATTACTATTTAAAGGCTTCTTTGTTATTTTGTAGAGGAGTTTTTTGGTGATTATTATTAAAATCCCTTTGAGAGTTTTCTCAATAGAGTTGCATGATTTTCGGTATTTTAGTTAGAATCAACGAATCTAACACAACTTATCTTGTATATTTTCGGCTATTCAATCAACGAATTTGTGTGTTTTTATATACTTCCGCCATTACAAGAAATTGCACTTTCAGTGACTAAATAGTCATAGTTGCTAAATATTTCATTCTGCGACTAAATTTTAGTCACAAAAATGTTTGGTCCAAAAATACACTATTTTTATTTTTATACAAAAAGGAGTTTAAAGTTAAAAAAAGAAAAAAAAAAAAAACGATTCTGTTAGGCAGAAAAAAAAGAAAAAAAAAAAAGAAAAAGAAAAGAAGATTCAGTAGAAAAAAAACTAAAATAATGAAGAGTTTCATTTTCCCTCCAAATTATTTTGGGAGTGTCCCTCCAAAATTAAGAAGGAATGAAGCAAATTCAATCCGATCGAATACAATTTTGACATCCATAAGGACACCCACACTCAGTCTCTCTCTCTCTCTATCTCTCCTCTCTCTAAGGTCATCTCCAACTCAAATACTCTATTTTAGAGTACAGAAATTCTAAAATAGAGTATCTGTCACTTCAAATACTATTTTATCTCCAACTCATTTACTCTATATCATACTCTAAAAGGAATATTCTATTTATATTATTTTTTATAATCATTAGATATTATTTTATATTTATTCCCTATAATATTTGTATTTTACAAATTATGCCCCCATACAAACTTTTTAACATATTAATCCGTTGATTGATTTTATTTATTTTTAGAATAATCTTTAAAAATAGAAAGTTATATTAAATAACCAAATTATACTCTCATACAATCTTTTTAACATATAAATTAAAATTTTTATGTATGCTTATTTATGGTTTGTTTATGAATTAGAATATCTTCTCAACTTTTTAATTTATGTAAAACTTGTATGTTGATTTACTATCTTACAAAATTTATTCAAAATAATAAAATAAAAAAAGGTATAAAAAAATAAATATAGCTTAAGATTTAAACATATAAATACTTTACATATAGAAAAATGGGTAATTTTGTAAGAAAAATTAAATTAAGGGGAACTTTATAATTTTTATTTTTACGTAAATATTAATTTAAAATTTAATTAAAAAAAAAGTAATTTAGAGTATGAACAGTGATACTTTAAATATGAAGTATACTGTTCATACTCTATATTTGAAGTTTCATTTAAAATATGGATAAGAGATGCTCCCATACTTTAAAATGGTGTAAAACTCTAAAATAGAGTTGGGTTGGAGACGGCCTAAAACGTTTCTCCTCTTTCACTCTCTTGTCTCTTTGATACAGCGAGGTTACAGGGCCGTGTACTCACAGAGAAAATACAGCTCAGAAATCCTAGAAAAAAAAAAAAAAAAAAAAACAACAAAGGAGCTCAACTTTGGTATTTGTTGTAAGAGATTCGAAAAAAGAAAAACTGAAACTGACGGAGAAATCGAAGAGTTGGTTTTGTTTTGTTTTGTATTCTGATCAGTTTGGATTGAGAGAAAAAATCTCCTTGGTTTTCTTAGATAGTAATGAAGTTTTTTCTTCTACTCTCTGGTGAGTCGTCGCTTAATATTGATTTTTTTTCTTTTCCTCTTTTGGGTCTTCCTTTTATTTTTGGGTTACTTTTTTAGGCTTGGATCGTTTGATTTGCGTGGGTTTCGGGTCCGACTGAGAAGGTTTTAGCATTTACTTTTTGCATTTATTTGAGCTCTGTTTGTGTTCTAGTCTGGTGAAGTTTTTATTTTTATTTTTATTTTTATTTTTTTTATGGGTTCTCTCTAGAATTGTTTTATGGGTTTTTTTTTTAATCTTTTTGGTGTGTAATTTTTTCTTTAAGTTGTATTGAATTTCTTTTGAATTTCTTGAAAAGATTTTGTTTTGTTACGGAATTCTAATAATTGTTGTAGATTTTGTCAGGGTTTTTGGTTGATAAGAGAGAGAATCCGATTTGTTGATTGTTTAAGCCTTTTTGTGTTCAAAGGTTGAGGTCAGAGTGGATCTGAGACTTGGTATGTTCAGCAGAGATTCATGTTGAATCTGGTCGAAGATTGCTTCTTTAGCGGAGTTATTGAGGCTCTAGAATGCTCAGAATCAAAGCTTGTTTTCGGGTTTCCGCTTTTTTCGGTTTTTGGTTTGTGTTTGGTAATCTACACAACATGCTCAGGCACAAGGCTGTCCCATTTTTATTGGTGCATAATAACGTCTTTGAAGCCTTTGGCCATGGATGTTGGACTGAAATGCTATCTGGGTTAAGCAAACTAATGAGATTGTTACTCTTTGGTATAGGGCTCCCGAGGTCTTGCTTGGATCCACGCATTACTCCACTGGTGTTGATATATGGTCCGTTGGTTGCATTTTCGGTACGCGATCCAGATTGTTGAATTTTTGCTTTTTTCTTTTTCACTTCGATTTTGTTTGAGTGTTGAACTGAATTCCCCACACACCCCCCCCCCCCCCCCCCCCCCCCCCCCCCCCCCCCCCCCCTTATTTGAAGTCGAGATGGTACGGAGACAGGCTCTGTTTCCTGGAGATTCCGAATTCCAGCAATTGCTTCACATTTTCAGGTTAATTGGATTTATGTTTTCTGTTTTTTGTGTATCAAATACCGAAAACTCAAGCATTTTTGTCTCAAAACACGGTAAAATTTTGACATTTCAATCTTTACGGGCAAACGAACAGGAAACCAGTCTTGCGAAAGTCTATGAGGTTTTGGTTTGTTGCTAATTATCTGTTTGATCATTTGCTTTTGAGAAAAGAGAAAATCAGATCCTTGTGTTTTAAGGGTTTTTTGATGTTGGGATTTATTTTCAAACCGACATTCAACAATTTTTTATTTTTATTTTTTTTAAGGATTAAAAAAACATGGTAAAGTGTTGACTTTTTCATCTTTACGGGGAAAATAACTGGAAACAAGAGTGTTGCCACTGCTGATGTTTGTTGCTAATTATCTTGATCATTTGCTTTTGAAAGCAAAAATGCAGATCCTAATGTTTTCTGGTATTTTTGTTTTGTATCTATGTTTGCGTTTGATTTTTGGTGCAGGCTTCTAGGAACGCCCTCTGCGAAGCAGTGGCCGGGAGTGAGTAGTCTGAGGGATTGGCATGTGTACCCGCAATGGGAGCCGCAGAAGTTGGCACGTGCCGTTCTTTCTCTGGGAGCAGATGGAGTTGACCTTCTATTGGTAATATAACTTTTCCTTGAAATGAAGCAATGCAATTCTTGGAAACCATTAAGAAACTTACTCAAATCGGGCCTTCTTATTGCATTAAGTACCGGTAACCTTGTAATTAACTCCGCAAATCATTTACCGAGTAGACTCAACATCAAAAGTTAAGGTTAGATCTACTTTGGCAAATCAACATTTGACAAACTAGAGGTTGATTTTCAAGTCTTCAAGGATTTTTCTGTTTTCAATCAATTGATTAATTGGTTCATAAAGTTATATCGATTGCTATGATATTTGTTCATTTTCTCCTCCTGTTTCGTGACATTAACAATTCCAGAGTTTGCTGCCTTTTTTACTTGTACTCTTGATGTCTTATATTTAACCTTTCCTATGATTTGATATCTATCACGCCTTCCAAGCAACTGTAACTTGTGTAACTTTACAGAGTGGTTCCCAATCTCTGAATTTTAATTGGGGGTCTATCCCTCTGTGCTATGGTGACTTTAACTTTTCTCTTTCACTTAAAAATCTGCTATGGCTAATTTTGTGTTTCTGTCTTGGACGATGCAGAAAATGCTGAAATATGATCCAGCCGAGAGAATCTCGGCCAAAGCAGCGCTAGAGCATCCATACTTTGACAGCCTTGACAAGTCTCAGTTCTGAAGTTTAATGACCGAAACAACCTACCTTATCTGCAAGTATGTTTTTCTGGGGTGGTGATGTGGTATTTGCCGGTAACCTGCTTTGTGGTGTGAAATTGGAGTGACTTTGCTAAATTTCATACTTTGGTATAGTCACTAGTCATCATCTTGGTGATTCGAATTTATAACATATGATGTTAGCAATTTGCATTGTGTAATAATAGCTATCTGTTTTCCTTGTAAGTTCACACAAGTCTCTACAGTTTTTTTTTTTTTTTTTTTGTAAGAGAGAGAGAGAGAAAGAGAGAGAGAGAGAGAGAGAGAACACGTGGGAAAATTGGGGTCAGTATTTTGTGTAAGCTTTTTTTTCCATGGGAAAAAGGTAGATTGTGTTGGATTCTTTTGCAAGATTTCTTTTCCAGTCCAGAAAATGGACTAAACAGTAATCTAATCCTAATCAAAATATTTGCTAGCTAAAAAGCTTTGCAAAATACGTTTTTTGGTCTCCGAAAAATTTTGGAAAATTCGCCGATTTTGAAATTTGCAAAATTCGAAGATACCTACGGAGACCAAATTTTTTTGGTCGCGGATACCTTCGGAGACCAAATATTTTTGGTCTCCGTAGGTGCCAATACCTACGGAGACCAAATTTTTTTTGGTCGCCGATACCTTCGGAGACCCAAATTTTTTTGGTCTCCGTAGGTGCCGATACTTTCAAAGACCAAATTTTTTTGGTCTCCATAGGTGCCGATACCTACGGAGACCAAATTTTTTTTTGATCGCTGATACCTTTGGAGACCAAATTTTTTTGGTAACCGTAGGTGCCGATACCTATGGAGTCCAAATTTTTTTTGGTTGCCGATACCTTCCGAGGCCAAATTTTTTTTGGTCACCGATACCTAGTGTGACCAACATTTGGGGACCAAATGGCGACCAAAAATTTTTGGTCACGGAAGGCAACGGCGACCAAAAAATAAACCTTTTGGGACCAATTTTTTGGTCTCCGAAGGTGAAAATTCTTGTAGTGAATATACTATTTAAATTTCTATTTATAAGTAATTATTACTGATCAAGTATGGATAGTAAGTTCTAAAACTATCAATTAGTTTTGATGATGTATTTTCAACATATATAAGTTGTACAATTATTACGATAATTATTATCGTAGTAATTACAGAAAGATATATATTTTTATAAAGAAAAAGAAAAAAAATAAAATAAGCTCCGCAAATTTTAAATCTTATGAGATAAGTAAGTAAATTAAGTAGTTTAAGTAAGTTTAGTAATGGTTACGTAAGGTGGGTTGTTACAGAGTTTCTCTCAAACTTTTTTACTGCTACGAAAACTTCCCTTATATCGGTATTCTATAAATAAAAAAAACCGTGAAGGAAATTGAGTACGTTAAGATTACATGAGCTTTAATTAAAGTTAAAATCGTAATTAAATATTTTTTTTTTCAGGAAATAGTATCTTCAAAATAGCTATATAAGCTACATATCTTTGATTAAAATACAGTTTGCTTCAAAAATATCTCTGATTGCGATACAATTTTCTTTCAAAAAATAGTTTAATTATGACTTTATCTATAAATAAATTCATCTGATTGGAATCTATTAAATTTCTATCTAATATTTCACAATATATTGACAGAGGGACCATTAGGGTAATAGTACAAAGGTTCAGAAGAGTATGATGTGTAAAATTTAAAGTTAAAGATCAGGATAAAACATGATATATAATTCGAGAGTCATTTATATAATTAATCCTAAATAATATTAAGGTGTATGCTATGCGAATTATGGAGAATATCCAAGCCATTTTTCTTATTCATTAAGTGCACATACGAACCTAAACAAGACTTGATGTCATACATTTATGGCATGTTATGTCAAGCTAGAATAGCTACCATGACTTAGTTGACATTATTTTTTTTTTGTTTTCTTTTGGCTAAAGAGTTGGCATTTAACGATGAGGAAGAAATAATAATACGAAATAGGACTTGCATCATTTTTAAAATAACATGAAAGTTGCAAGGTTAGATCAACTGATCTTGTCCAATTTAAGCAAAACTAGACACCTAAGTTCCATACGAACCCTACAAATATGTGGCTTTAAAGTTCCTTTTGAAAGCAGAGAAAAAATGCAAAACACAGATAAGGAGGGGAAAAAAAAGAGAGAAGAAAAAGAAAATACTGCATTGCTTAAATAATAATATAGATACTTTAAAGTATGTTTACACTTACGTTACTACTATTATTATTATACTTCGAAGAAGTTTAAAAAATTATGTTAATATATGACGACGTGAAGTATTGTACTTATTTGTACAACGTGAAGTATAAGTTAAAGTCAAAAAGAAATATTTTTAGCGTGGAACTATATATATATTATGGTACATTTTTTGAACTTTCACTCATATAGTTCTCTTAATGCAGTGTTTGTAAGATCACAGGAAGTTGACTATATAAGGCAAAAATTCCAGAGTCCCATAACAAATTAGAAATTTTAAGATTTTTGATTTTGTAATATAAGAACAATCTTTATTTGTCTCGATAATAAAGAGAATTTTTCCTTTGTATAATGTTATTTATATTAAGTTGTACAAAAGTTGAGGTTTTAGTTAGTTAACGTCATTTTCGAGCTGGTGGGAGAGTTTCGAGCTGCTAGCTTCATGAATGTTATAGAATTAGAGTAATGATATTACGACCTCTGCAGTTTGTCATGGGACATAAAACTCAGTCGACTAGTAACTTACTTTTGATTTGCTCATAGAACTCATAGGGAACAGATTTTTAGCACCACATAAAAATTGAGCTACAGCTTTGTTAAGTATCTCACTACAATTAATATATCAATTATCTAAACTCTTTTCTTGCATGTCATGTAAGAAAAGAGTATAGATATGTTATCACATTTTCTTGTCTCATTAATATTTGTCCCTCTAATAAAAATTTGTATACTTGAGTTAATTGTTCAAGTATTTTTAGTATTAATTTAGCTATTATTTACGTGATCGGGTCATTCAATTTAGATGATATATGACAAATAAAAAGTGAAGGATGGCCAAAAAGACACGAAAATGGGAATAACATATCCTGACTCATAAGGAAATTGCGTCTCTGAACTTAATTTGTACATTTAAAGGCATTTGTAAGAGGCATAAGTATTGATAAAATAGGAAATGTCCATGCAACCACTATTCAAGGATTGGAATAATGACAATAAACAAAAATCTGAAATTAAAAGGCTGTGAAATTTAGGATTACACATTTAACAGTTAATCAAGAGTCATTATGAATGCTTGGGCTGGGAATGTCTTGTGAAACTTGCCAGCATACGTCCATTTGGATCACGTGTTTATTTTTGACAAAGGAAAATTTTCTTATTTTGAATAAGAAAATCTTTTCATTTTGAGAATAAAATGCTGTAATTGAATGTGTTAAATTTTATTTTTGAAAATGAAAAGTTTTTTTGAATGAAAAGAAATGGTGTTGGGAGTAGTTTATTGTGAGAAGATTTTAAAAAGATTTATTTTTTTTTTTTTTCCAAAATGATAATGTACAAAGTAAGTTTGAAAATGAGATAGTTTTTCTTTTTCAAAATGAGAGAATGATGAAAAAAGTTGGGAAAAACACTCTTTTGCAAAAAAAAAATTTAATTTCAAAACTTGGATATCTAATTGGGGAGTAATTTATCGCAGGAAATATGCAATAAAAAAGAGAATTAAAATTGAGACGACAATTCACCAAAAACGAAAGTAAACTTAAAAAACGATAACGACAGATTATATAGGATTGTAATAAAGCATCAAATGAAGGCAACAGAACTGATAAATCAGAAAACAATAACAACAATCTAGATAAACGACATCAAGGTTTAAATGACGATAATCTATATAAAGGAAAAAAAAAAAAACTCTAGAGTAACATTAACAACTACAAACAAAATTCGAATCAAATCAAAAACGGCAAGAAGCTAAAAATAATTTTCAATATTGCAACAATTACTCGTGAGCTTTTTCCACCCACGTTTCTAAAAGAGGTCCAAAAATTATTTTCACGTATACTTTCTTATTTGAATCATGATATAAATTTAATCAATTTGTTTGAAATTATTGTAGCTGGCAATTTTAAAATTGTACATGCGGTTCTAGACCAATGACTATTTTGCCACTTCTAGATGTTGAACATGATAAACGAGAGGATTTATTTATTCAATTAAACATGACCAAAGGCTAGTTTGACACTTTCCATGATTCACGAGAGGAATTTGTTTATTCTTAATCATATAAAAACAGCTAAACATTTCGTAGCTATCCAGAAAATTACTCAATTAAATAAATTTGTATGATATCACTGGTTTTAAAACTCTACACTCGCATCTTCAATGGAATCTAGAAATGTAGGATATCATTGGACTTGATTATCAAGTCAATGGTTTTGTAGAGAGTGATTTCTTCAATTGATTTGTTATCAGGCGAATGATTGAGCTCATGATTACTAGTCGGTCGATCGGTGGTTCGATCTTACTGGTCAATTTGGTGTAAAAACAATAAGTAGAAATGCAAAAAGTACAAAAAAAAAGAGATAGTAGAGACACGGTATGTTGATAAAGGTTGGCTCATTAATGATTTAAAAAAAAAAAAGGGAATGTTAAAGTATTACAACGGAAGTTGAGAGCAAGAATAGAGAGAGATAAGAGGGGAATTCAAGAAAAATAAAGAGAGCAAGGGAATAATTGTAGAGAATTATGTATTATTACATATACAGTTGGTGACGATAGAAGCTTGCTTCCGGATTCCTTCACGATTTGGCCTTTAATTTTGGATAACAATTTCCTTTTCCAGCTTCGTTGACCTTCCCCTTATGGATTTATTCATATCGACTAGTTAGAATCCTTTTCCTTTTCATGGTTAATCTTGAATCTTAATTTTGTTATTACTACCGATTTAGCTTTCTTATTTGTAATTTGTCTATTGACTTTCTTATTTGAAATAATATCTTTTGATTATTCTGTTTATTATCTTCAACTGACCGGCCCTTCCAACGTCACCACTTAGCTCCATTTCTTTATTTTCTTGGTCTCCCTCATTTATTGTTCAACTTCAAGAGTATCAATGTTTAGGAATTAATTCTAAAGCATACAGCAAAGAAGCTTTATTGAATTTCGATCTTAAACTTCATACGTACACGTATAACATGAGACGATCATAAAAGATCTTTTATGAAAATTACAAAATAACAAAGTTCACGACTGCATAGTTCGAATTCAAGTACCCAACAAAATAAGGATCTCTCTAATCACCTTTAGAATGCTTTAGAATAGACGGGATGCTTTGTTCGTATGAAAAGAAATTGGTTGGATCAACTTTAGTTTTCACATGAACCAACCTGTAGAAATTATTCTTGAAATACTTTGTACCCCAAATGCTTGCTTGTTTGATACTTGTGGTGCCACCCACACTTAGGTTATTCGTCCCGATGTCAAGGTCTTTAAAGTTGAAATACGCAGCCCTCGGATTTTCGGACACATAAGGAGTCAAGTAATCGTAAAGTCTTCTTAGCCAACTCACAAGCTCTTCTTCTTCTTCTTCTTCTACCCAGTTCACGAGGGGATGAATCATGTAGAGGTTTCCGGCTCGGTGTGGGAATGGGATTGCAGATTCCGAAATCTCGTTCATTTTCCCTCCGTAGGGAACTACATAGATGGCTGCTCTTCCTACGCCTACTTCAAACAACCTTCCCAACATTGTTTCGAACACGTCATCTGGAATAGGCTCTTTCACAAAGTCAGATTTCACTTTGAAAGGTAACTTAGTTATACTAGATCTCCTATTAAGCAGAGCGTCTAAGGATTCTCCATTTCTGAATAGATTGTAAAAGAGAAAGGACTCCACCCATCTCATTTCGAAGCACTCTTGTCTTTGCAGACCTAACTCCGGAAACTCCTCTTCCATCAATTCAAGTAGCTTATCCACGCCACCATGGAATGTTCCTCGGACGTTTGCTTGTAGCACAATTTTTGTACCATTCGTAGATGTTTGGAACGTCATGTACACCGTTAGATCCTCGTCGACTTTGTCAGCACGTCGTTGCCACCGATGAATGAGCTTCTTTTTTGCATCATGTTCCATGTTCCTCCAAACATCAAATACTGCAACCGTCGTCGGCACTGGAACTAGTCGTAGTTTCCAGGCTAAAACGATTCCAAAGCTTGCTGGTCCACCACCTCGTATGGCCCAAAACAAATCTTCCCCCATGGATTTCCGGTCAAGAATTCTTCCTTTAGCATCGACTAGTTTCGCGTCAAGAATATAATCAGCTGCAAGGCCATATTTTCGCGTCAAATAGCCGTAGCCACCTCCGCCAAACTGTCCACCGACACCGACAGAGCTGCAATCGCCGGCAGGGAAACCAAGATTTTCACTTTTCTGACCGATCGCATAGTAAAGTTCGCCAAGCGTTGCTCCGGTTTCAACCCAAGCCGATTTGCTCTCCACATCAACGCTAACCGAACTTAGGTTTCTCAAGTCAATCACAACAAATTTTGGGACATTAAAGTAGGACACGTATGAAAGGCCCTCATAATCATGGCCACCACTTCGGGTTCTAATCTGTACGCCGTGTTTCTTGGCGCAGTAAACCGTGGCCTGGACATGGGAGACATGAAATGGCGTGATTATAACAAATGGTTTCGGGGTCGACGGAGAAAAAAAACGATCGTTTTGTATGGATGAATTCAATACAGTGGAGTAGGATGACTCATTTGGGGTGTAGAAAATGGGTTCGTGGGTGGAGGTAGAGTTGGAAACATGACTGGATAGGCAATGGAGAAAGTCTCCATGAGTGTGTGCTGAAGCTGAAACTAAAATTGAAAAGAGAAGGATGATAATTATTTTGGCAAAAGATGAAGAGATTAAAGTGAAGTACTTCATTTTTGTGTGAGGATGAAAGGAAGACTAATTGCCTTCAAATTTATAGAAGCCAAGTAATGCTCTCATGTTATCTCTTGTATGACATAAAGTCAATAAATTTCCTACGAAACCAATAAAATAAAATTATTTGCTGTTTGACATCATTGGGTGTGACAAATGAGAGGATTATTAAAATTTTATCTCATTCGCTTACTTGACAAAATATGCACTTTCAACTAATGATATGAAAATTACACCTGTTAGCTAGCTGGTTTTATTTAATCCATGATATACAGTTAAAAAAAATTTAGCTATCAAGAAAACTCATCATATTTTAATCCATTTGCATGGCATCATTGGCCGGTTTGATCAAGAGCTCTAATTAGTTAGCATGGTTTTTAAATTCTACGCGCGCTTTCTTCTAAGAAATTTGGATATTTATGAACAAAAATTTCGTTTATTATTATTGCTTTTTTTTTTTTTTTTAATTTGGAGGTGAAGAGATTACTTTAGATGTTATGTTGAAGTTCAGTGTGTTATTATAGTTAAGCTATACCTGCAACTGATTGATAGAAGAATTAATTGGTCAAAATCCTGCAATCGAATGATTAATGTATCATTTTGTATTTTGATATGTTATAGATATGGCCGCGTTTCAAGGGCGGAGGTAGTACAGCCTGGTAGTGGCGAGAATATATATTATTATTATTTTTAAATATATATTTAGAAATATTTTATGCCCCCCTTCCAAGTTAAAATTATAAACATATCCTCATTAAATTCAATTTGGAAATTAGTTGAATCAAAACTCAATTGGCCAATCACACTTTATTATATCCATCAAATTATTGTGAACTCAATTTCTGAAGACAAACAAGACTCTTCATTTCGAAAGATATTATATAGCCATAAATCAAACTAACGGACCCCATAAAAAAAATAATATAAAAAGTTTGACTCGGAAAATAAGTAAGAAAATGTACTATAAAAAGAAACCTAAAAATATCAGCTGAGTAGAGATTAGGAAGGAAAGGACGCAACTTTTACATTGCAGAAATAGACTCAAATATATTTTATTCTTTTCTTTTATACTTTCCTCACTAAAATCACAAGACTCGTTATTGTGCTTCTAAGACTTCTTACTTCGACATTGTCAATAGTTATCTTTTGTAGCATTTAAAAATAAATAAATAAATAAATGGAGAGGATGACCTAAAAAATAAAAGTCTCTATTTAAATTTATTAAAAAGAGAAAAATCATAATCCAACTTCAATTGCAGACTAAATTAAAATAACGTAAAAAGAAACAACGTAAGTCAGACGTACTCATGATACTAAATTTGGATTCCTTAATACTCTTTTAAACCCTTTTACTTTTGAACATGGAATTTATGGGCATTTTTATTTTCTAAATCAGTAATTATGCTCTTTGCATATTATTAAGTTCTTTCAATTTATGCCGATATCTTCATGAAAACATAATCTTCATTTTTTATATGAGCAAGTGCATAATTATCAAGTTTTTCACTTGATTTGTCGTTCCTAGTATTCGAAACCCAATATCTTCGGCACTGTTTGAAGTGGGTGTAAAATTACTTTAACAGTTGTTGTAAAGTTGTTACTTTATCCTTCGTAGCATTTTTAAACCTTTTTTTAAGTCATCACCCTAAACACTTTCAATTAATTTAAGAATTCACACCAATTAGATATATCACCTAATGAAAATCCGTAGAAAATTATTTTAATAATATATTAAACCTGTCATTATGAGTTGATATCTTAAGGTATTTAAAATGTTTATATTTTTAATTTGTTATAAATTTTGTTTTAGTTTATGCCTTTTTGAAATAAAGTCCTAACTCTATTTCTGACCTTTTTAAATGATCAGATCGTTTTTGTAAATATTTCAAAAAATTAAAATTACAACGCTCGAAAGAGAGCGACTCCATACGCCCATAATTTAGAGGTGGCGTGATGTGGTGGTTCGGCACAATTGGAATATGGACAGAGAGGAAGTTTGTTGGTACAAATTACTATAGCAACTAATAAAAAAACGACGAGTCATTATTTGCAAATACCGGTTTTTGAGTTGCAAAAAAATAAAAAATAAATCTTAAACACCTAAAGAGAAGCTCACATGCACTTGGTGGCACATGTGGGCGCATGCATTTCCCGCCTAGGCTCCCTTTTCACGCGTCAATAATTGTGAGATTCAAATTTTGGTTTCTTTTTTTTTTTTTTTTCTGTTTTTTTTTTCCAACTTTTTTTGCCATAGTTTTTATTTATTTGAATTATTCACTGTGAAAAATCGTACTTTTGGTAGAGTGAGCTTTAGATTTTGTGCTAAAAATATTATGTTTTTGCAAGAATTTTTTTTGGCTATCTAGAAGCTATCTGTGTAGTGTTGTACATCGCGTCATGATATTTTATTTATTTTTCGTCCTTGAAATGTTATTTTAATCGTGAAACTATTTTTCTTTCTTAAATAAAAGTCATACCCACTTCCATTTGACGAAAGCGTTGTTTTATAACCCCTTTGAGAAATATCAGCTTTTTTTTTTTTTTTTTTTTTAAGTGGAGCTGAATTGTATTCAATTGCTATAGTGGCAAGTTTTCTAAAAGTTGTTTTTCACTTACCGATTCTAGAAGCTGATTCTTCAAGTTTTTAAGTGTTTTTTTTTATTTTTATTTTTATTTTTTATATTTATCTCTAGAAGAGCTTTTAATCAAATAAAAACGCAGTGTTTCTGAGTAGACATTGAAAGTTATATAAGAGTTGTTAGTTAAACGTACAGTAGACTTTATTTTAACACTTTTACTTATACATTAGAAATAAATTATAAAAACATAGTTTCATCAACTTTTAGATGACTAAAAACAAAGTAAATTAAACCTTTTACAAACAGACTCTTATAGTGATATTGTTGATGCAGTTCTTTGTAAATGCATGTTAATTCATTCTGTTGTGTGCATTTGGAACATATTCTCATTTTTTAATCGTTTAAAAATTAAAATTTTACTTTTCTAATTCAAATTGAAGAAGTCAATGGTTAGGTCGCCTACCAAACGAGATAGCGCAATAAAGAATATTTATATACGAGTACAACACAATATAGGTTCACAACCAACTATTAACCCATAAATTGGATATTGTTTATTTGTTCAATTTGACGAGTAATTTTGATAGGTATGCAATGATATCTCGATACCAATTTGTGATGGAGGATATACCAATATATCGAAAAAAAAAAAACCATCTCAAATTTGAATTTCTAAACTAGACACCATTTGAGAACCATAAGTAGGATTATAACCATATGAACTTTGCTTGATTCTTAAGCTCATGAAATTAAAACTCAAGGCGAATCCTCATCAGTTTGACTTATTTGAGTCACAACACGTCTTCTTATATGCTATTTTCCAATCGCCTAATATTCTTACCTGCTATCTTACAACCATGATCTTCATCTTGTGTAGTATGTTGTCACATTTTGTTCATATTAAAAAATAATAAAAAAATATGTGACAAAATTAAAAATTTTTTTAAAAAAAAATCCCTGAGTTTTTGGACATTTTGTGAAAATATCTAAAAATATCCTGGATATTCACGGATATTGCGGATGTTTTCGACATTGTAGACATTTGACGGATACTTCTAGAAGACATATCCTACCCCCGTTATTTATATTGAGAGTTTAAAATATGGATAATGTCTTGGAAATGTCGACAATATCATGAACATTTTCATCCATACGTAGAAGCTATCAAGAAAGCATCATAAATAAAATGGATATATAGCTGACAGAAAAATGGGCTAACCCAACCAATCGTGCTTGAATAATTGATCAAAGGGCCACGGTTTAATAATTGACTATTGTATAATATATGAATCTTTGAACTTAAAAAGAATAATAATATGCGATGATTAATCTCAACTGCGCCTTTCATTTTGAATTCTCAACATGTAACATAAGTTGTTATTCTTAATTCTTTATTCTCTGTTTACTTTGAATGAGTTATTAGTATTATTTTATTTATTTGAGAAGTGTTAAAAGTCACTGAGATTCGGATCGTGGCATGAAAAATGAATGAGTCAAACTAGAAAAAGAAATTGTCGAAAATGCCCTGTTCATTATAATTGAGGGATATCTGGGGGTTTTAGTTAGGATTACTTTATTTTTCTGTTTTATTGATTATTTCTTTAATTAAATTTTGATATGTCAGTGAATTACTTAAGCATTTTTAGTGTTCAATTTCTATTTATATGGTCAAGTTATTAAATTTAAATGATATGATAAATAAGGAATGCAGAGACAGCTAATAGAAAAATGATAGCAACAAATCTAGATTCCTTGTTGTAAAAATCGTGTTTGGGTCGAGACAAAATGATTGTACAAATTATGTGGTTTAGTATACTGATCTCAGGGATGGCCAAGAAACAGTATAAATTGCTCACATCAAGTTCTTGGAATTTTTTTCTTTCACTTTGATATGTTTTTTCGTTGTTTGATCTGCTAGAACCCTTTTTCTGGGAATTGTTCGCGAACATAACATATTATTGCTAATTCACAGCTAGAAGAAGTGAATACCATCCATGAATTATAGGTTAATCATTATGATAAGGTCACATAAAATCAAATCAAGAACTTTTTTCTTTTTCATTTTAGTTTAACTAAAAAAATTATTATTTAGAACTATATTTCTAACGTAAGAAAATAGTGTCTGAACTTAATGGGTACACTAAAAATGACACCGGCAAAGCCACCTTGATGTGAATAGGGTGTTAAGTTGTGGAGTCTAATTAATGTTCTACGTAGAAATATCTTATGCAAAGGCAGAGATGAGGATTGATGTTAGGTATTTTACATGTAATTTCGGTTATCCTATTTTGTTTTTAATAAATAGGGGGGTGTCGTTATTAGGAATTATGATGAGAGAGGTTTAAAAAAATGGAGAGAGTACGAGAGTGTAAATTTCTCTTATAAACTTCTTAATCATCGTAATGAATTACTCATTGTGAAAAACTCATGAAAATTCATACTTTGGTAGAGTGAGCTTTAGATTTTGTGCTAAAAAAATTATGTTTTTGCATGAATTTTTTTTAGGCTATCTAGAAGCTATGTATGTAGTGTACGTTGCATCATAATATTTTATTTTTTTTCGTTCTTTTTCTAAGCGTGAAACTATTTTGCTTTTTTTAAGTCATACGTACTTTCAAAATTATGCTTTTGCATGAATTTTTTAGGCTATACTAGAAGCTGTGTATATAGTGTACGTTACATCAGGATATATTTTTTTCGTTCTTGAAATGTTTTTCTAAGTGTGAAACTATTTTTTCTTTTTTAAGTCATACCCACTTTCAGAAATCTAAAAAATTATATATTTGCATGAATTTTTTTAGGCTATATAGAAGCTATGTATGTAGTGTACGTTGCATCACGATTTTTTTTTTTTCGTTCTTGATACGTTTTTCTATAATTTCAAAAACTTTAAAAAAATAAATGCTAGATCTACTAATAACTACTTGATTTACTAAAAACGGATTTATTAATAAATGCTGGATTTACTAGTAAATATCCGGATTTATTAATACAAGATTTTCTAATAAATATTCTATTTACTAATAAATACTAAATTAATTAATATATAACTTGCTAGAGAATCCAAAAAATATTGGAGAAAAAAATATAAATTAGATGAATAAACTTAAAAAAATTCTATGTATTATTTTTAGATGAAGTCCGAGAAGGAAAAGAAAATTATTTACTCTTATAAAAAAAACCCCCATATTTTATGAAAACCCTAAATCTACCCCTCCCCTAAAAATTTAGATCTGAAAGTTAGATCTTGACAGCCACCTTCGCCTCTAGCGGAATCATCGCCATAGAAGGAGTCACAGAGGCTGGAGATTCGTGCTCATGACGGTCGTCATTTTGAGGTCGAAAATTCGTGATCGTCGCGATTCTTTAGTGATTTTTGTTGCGATTTCTGACAATTTTCAGTGCGATTCTCCACTGGGCCGCGTCGTCGCTGTTGCGAAGTTTTTTGGATCTCTCAACTATGGGTTTGTGAAATCCATCTCTAATTTCGTTTGTCCCATCGTAGCGAAATTGGTTGCTGACAATGACAATGGTGACGTGGATTACCGTCAACTTCGTGTACATGCCCTTGATGACACATTCATCGTCGCCAGTGCTAATGTTGTGGGGTAGGCAAAGGATGCTCTGCAACACATGTTGTGGGGTAGCTCTTGTCTGCTTGACATTATTGATATTTTTTAAAACATTAATTTGGTCTTATACGGACTGATTTGTCCAACATGATTAATAAATTGATCGATACGAACACAACCTGTTGACATGAATTTTCACACCTAAAATATTGTGCATTCAAATATGTTTCTCCATGGCGAAGTAGGGGCTTCCGCCTCAAGTAAACTTTTATTTATTTTTTAATTTTGCTTTTAAAAATTTTATATTTTTCTCATTTTGTTCTCATTAAAAATTGATTCTCCTATATAAGTCCCTAAAATCAATATCTTTTAAGTACATCTTTATTAAAAAACATACGGCGGTGTCCAACCCAAAGTTTCACAGTCTTCCGTGCCATTCTCCACAGTTTTGTATCATGCATTGCCGGTAGGTTGCTTACCTACAGTATAAACATAAGTTATGAGCTTTTGTCCAACAAGTACAACTTTCTTCCCGCAAAATCATATTTTTGTAAAAGAATGCATGAACCGATTACGCTTTCTTATGTTAGCGTAGTTTTTGAGCCTCTTACATAACATGGACATGAGTGTACGTACCGTGGTATGCAGTTCTGGAGTGGTTGGGGCGGCCAGTCCAATCCAACTCAAACCATGGATCTAACCCACCCTTGTTGCAGGTCGCGCCTTGGAGTGGTTGGGGCGGCCAGCACTGTCCAACTCAAACCATGGACCAAACCTAAACCCGACCTCATGGCAGGACGATACGACACAAGAAAACTTGCTTGTTTTATCTTATTACATGAAAACTTGTTCTTGCTTTGTTCATACTTGAAAACTTAGTCTTGTTTTTGTCATGTGATTTATTATTAATGAGCATGCTTTCATGATGCCATAATAATAAAGCATGCATCATATACATCAATGCATGAGCTTTAGAAATGCAGTTAAAATATTTTTGCCTATGCTGTAGGCGAAATTGTACTTACAAGTTGTCCTATGTTCTTGGTCTATCGTTCCAACAAGGCACCATAACAGGTTTAATATTAATGTTTTCAAACAGGGCATAAGATAAGAATCGTTTATCTTACTACAAACCATAACATACTAGATCGGTATCCAAACCGATTACTATTGGTAATCATAGATACCAACCATAACATAATTAATCAGTATCCAATCTGATTACTATTGGTAATCATGGATGCATGTCCTAACATAATAAATCGGTATCCTATCTGGTCACCATCAGACCTACACTTGTTACCATATTCTTATGTTTTGAAAATATCATAACTTAATAAATCAAGTTTTTCTTATCATAATACTTGAAAATTACCTTTCATAAAACATAGTACGTTTTTAAAAATCACTTGGAAAATTCCATTGGATTTAAACTTTTGAAAACTATTTTTGTAATGCTGTAGTTCCTTTTTAAAAGAGATAGTAAAACCTTAAAAAATGCTTTTAAAACAACCTTTTAATTTACTGGAATGCATGTGTGCAGAAAATTTCCTATACCATGCACAGTTTTGAAAATCTCATTTTATCTTTAAATTAGTTTAAAATTTGGGAAAACTTTCTTCATAGAAGTTGTATATCTCGTCGAAATCTACAACTTTCATTTCTTGCCCAAAACTTATATCTGCCTTTAACTTGTCCGTTTTTCTCTTTGAAAAATTCTAACGGTGTACAGAACTTGGACCAGCTAGTTTTGAAAAATGATTAAAATGAAGGCCTTTAGAGCCTATTTTTCAGAAATTGTCTACACTAGCCCTTAGGATTTTCCGTGTTCTAAAACTTTGCAGTTTTAATATTTTCCAAATTCGACCTCTAAAGGGCCCAAAATCCAGTTTCCAGAAAACTGTCTAGATTATTTTTTAAAAACTGGTAGCTTGCATTTTTGTTGGTTTTCGTTTAAAATCCGTGCACGCTACCTCAAACGGGAAAGCCGTGGACCTACGTCAACATGCAGTGCGTTGGATTCATTCTTAACATTCAAACATACACTTATCTCATGTTTTGAAAAACACAACATTGATAACTTACTTGTTTACCAACTTTTGTCTTTAGGTTAATTTCTTAATTAACATACACTTAGCGTTCACATCATCATCATCATCATCATTATTCATAAAATCTCCCTACTTAAACATGTGAAGGCATTTCACAAAGACATGGTGAGCAATGAGCACACATGACCTTAAACTCAACATAGAGCATAAAAATCAAACACATGCTTAGAGCTAGCAACCAAGATAACCTAAGCATAGATCTAGCATAAACAATCATCAAAAACCATAATATAAGAAGCATGAGCTTATGCTCTTACAACCCATAGCTTGAAATACAAATAAATCCCATAAACCAAAACTTAATGAAATTCTTAGCTAGAGGGTTGAGATTATACCTCTAAAGCTTTAAAAGAGTGGTTCTAGACCTTGCATGAGCAAAAATTCTTGCTCCACCTTTCCACCATAGCAACCAGCCAACACCCCCCCCCCCCCCCCCCCCCCCCCCCGCTCTTTCTCTCTCTCTCTTTTTCTTTCTTTCTAAGGCTAGAGATGAATAGTTGAGAAGGAACTAGAAGGTGAGAGGCTAACTAAAGTCATTCAATTCTCACAACCCACCTCTATTTATAGGTGGAAATTTTCAAATTTTCCACTATTATTTTTATTTCTAAAATTCTCTTTGAATTTACATATTTGGCCTTAAAAACAAAATTTTGCCTCCCATGTCCCTCCAAGTGGCCAGCCATGCATTGTGTTGGAGCCAAAAATATCTCTTCAAACTTATCTCTAATTTTTTTCCTTGTCCCCCATGGCCACCCAATATAACCAGCCATGTGGAGGCTTTGGTTAAAAAAATCCATAAATTCCATAAATTAAAAATTACATATTTATCTACCATTACTTGGCCTCCAAGTAGGGCCATGTTTGGCACTCTCCCTAATACGCAGTCTAATTTCTTAATAATCCAAATAGTACAAATACTGTTATAACTATCAACAGTCCAGGAATACTGAACTGTAGTCCAGAATTTATCTGTACTTAACTGGACCGCGTATAGGATTTTCTTAGGACTTAAAGCTACTTAGTCCTTATTGCTCCAAATATTATTCATGATTTTTCTGGAGTGATCCCATTTCTTATTCTTATTTCTTCATCCATAATGACGGTCAGCCACAGTATAATTTCAATACTGCTTATAATACTGTAGTACCGTTTTATTCAAGTCATAATTTATTCTGATCATTCATTGGCCTGAACAAAGATCATAATTCATGGTTCGGCCTTTTTCATCATAAAGCCTTATCCTTGACTTAATAAATTATCATTGAGTCTCATAATACTTATAAGAACTCAAACATACTTTGATAATCAAATCAGATTATGAGCTTCATGTTGAATACATGAGAGCTTATGATTTTTTTTTATTTTGAATAATTTCTTCTAAACGTTTGGATTGATTTTTTCCTACGTTTTCAAAGTCATGATATACACATTCATAATTGCGTACTTCAAAAAAAAATTACATACTTTACTCTGTACGATACGAATGCTAGTTCGATAATATTAGTAATTTTTATCTGTAATATAAGTTATTAATAAATTAATTACATATATTTAAATTGAAGGAATCTAATAATAATAATAATAATAATAATATATACTCGTCGTGTTGGTCCGTTGTCATGTCTAATAAGCGGTTTTGTGTTTGACACATTCCGTGCTTGTGTTTGTTGTTGTCATATGTCATGTCGTGCCATTTTAACGAGCTAATTAAAACCATAAGTCCAGGTTGGTTGTTGTCATATGTTTGCTTGTTGTTGTTGTCATATGTATTCAAATTTACATATTCTGTTACGCACTATCCCGTTAGGTTGGTGACCTAATCCCATTGACTTCTCCAATTTGAATTCTAAAGGGCCAATTTTAATTCTTAAACGATTAAAAACGATAATGTTCCAAAGGCACAGGATATTTATAATGGATAAACATGCATTTACAAAGAACTGCAATAACAATATCACTACAAGGGACTATTTGTCAAAGGTTTTGCTTTGCCTTTTTGTAAGTAGAAGAAGATATGTAAAATTTGGTACTTTTAAGTAAGTGTTTAAGATCATAGTTTAAAAAGAGTTTTAAAATGATTTTAAAATTTTTATCTCTACTTTTATGAGCAAAAATATTACAAAAATTATATCTTTTAATTAATGTTTTACTAACACTCTAATAAATTTTTTTTTTTACTTTGATTGAAAGCTCTTTTGAATTTAAAAAATACTTTTGATAAATCATCAAAACACTTGACGAAGTAGCTTCTAGAATCGTAAAGTGGAAAACAACTTCTAAAATACCTGGCACAATAGCAATTGAATTGAATACTATGTTCAGCTCCATTAATTAAAAAAAAAAAAAAAAGTTCATATTTTTCAAAAGGATTACACTTGACTTCAAAAAATAGTTTTTGTACATAATAAATACCATATTTATTACACAATATTAGAAAATTCTTTACTAGCAAACTAAAAATATTGCATAAACAATAATTCAGAATTAGTTTATCTTTAGATTAAAGATATTTTATATAACTTGATCCGTAATGAAAATATAAGTATACAAGTTTGAACGTTTACGAATCCTTTAGATGGATATACTTTTTAAATTCTCTTTCTTACACTGATGAATTTTCTACATAAAGCTGTTGTTTGAATAAAAAATTATCATTGGTTCACTTTCTAGTTATCTAAATATCTAAGATGAATTAGTAAAACAATGTGATCCTATCAGGAGGTCTTCAATTCAAATCTCTTAATTACATAATGTTTAGAAGAAAAATCAAAATAAATTATTCAAACGTTTAGAAGAAATTATTCAAAAGAAAAAATCATAAGCTCTCATACACAATGTTAGAAAATTCTTTACAAGCAAATTAAAAATATTGCATAAACAATAATTTAGAATTAGTTTATCATTAGATTAAAGATATTTTACATAACTTGATCCATAATGAAAATATAAGTATACAAGTTTGAACGTTACGAAACCTTTAGATGGATAAACTTTTAATTCTCTTTCTTACACTAATGATTTTTCTGTATAAAACTATTGTGTGAATAAAAAAAAAATATCATTATTTCACTTTCTAGTCATCTAAACATTTAAAATGAATTAGTAAAACAACATGATCCTATCAAGAGGTCCTCAATTCAAATCTCTTAATTACTTTTTTTTTTTTTTATATCTCCTTTGATATCCATAAATCTAATATATTTCGGACTTATAATAAAAGCACTTTACATCATCTGAATCTATTTTACATAACTTGATCCATAATAAAAATATTAGCATACAAGTTTGAACTTTACGAAACCTTTAGATGGATAAACTTTTTTAATTCTCTTTCTTACACTAATGATTTTTCTGTATAAAACTATTGTTTGAATAAAAAAAGTTATCTTTATAGTCATCTAAACATTTAAGATGAATTAGTAAAATGATGTGATCCTATCAAGAGATCCTAATTCAAATCTCCTAATTACATGTTTTTATCTCCTTTGATATCAACAAATTTAATATGTTTCAAACTTCTTATAATCAAAACACTTTACATCATCTATTCAAATCACTCCGATGAAACAAATTTTTGCACCCATAGATTTTATTAAACCTCTAGCACCAAAATTTACAATATGTGAGATAAAGGAAGAGAAACCCAAAAGGAAGAAAAATTCATCAAACTCCATAAATTGGACCATAAAGAACATTTCACCTCCAAAACCACATCTTATAACTTTTGAGAAAATCTAGCAATATTCTTTTATTTCTTTATCAGTTTGTTTTGGCAAATAAAATGAAAAAACGACAAAAACAAAAACAAAAACAATAGAATGCAAAAAGTAGTTCATTTATTTCTTGACCAGTTCGTTCTGGCACAAATATATAAAAATGTGTGTGAGTGAAATGATACTAATTGCCTAGTCTTTTATATCTAATAAGAAATGCTTATATTGTATATTTTGTCATTTTATTATTGACGGAAGACTATTTTGACAATTCTATACGGAACTTACTAAACAAGAGGATTTGTTGATTCAATTAATAAACAACATAAAAAACAGCAAAAATTCTCACTAGCCATCAAGGTCAAAACTCATTAAATCAATTTGTTATGGTAGTTTTTGAGTTTTACCCTCAAAATTTTGACTGTAACATAATATACATACATACATATATATATATATATATACACGTCTTTGACCTTAAAAATTGTATATCCGTTAGTGTATATTAAATATTGCTTTCACTTTCGAATTCCTAATTGTAATACCCGATTAAGTTAGAGCTACAAGCTTATTTTGGAGGAAAAAAAAAAGATAATTAGTAAGGATTGATGACGTCTTTCAATTTTCAGATGTAGAATGAGTTGTTAGGTTTTTATAAGACTTTTTCATATTTATACTACATGTAGTATTTAAGGCCACCTCATTTTAGCGAGCTAGTAAATAGCTTTGCTGATGTTATTCTTTATGGGACATGTCATGCTTGAGTTATAGGAGAATGTGACAACTTGATTGCTTGTATGGTTGCCATCCAAGTGCTTGCCGTCAACTTGTGATCCTATATATATGTAGATTGCCTTACACCGTTGAAGCCAATTTCTAACTATGCAACAGAATAAGAAAAAGTGTGAACAAGAAATGAAAGGGAAAAAAAAAAATAGAGAGATGGAAATGTTAGAGGCAATGAGAGAGAGGAAAAAAAAAGGTTTCTACTATCTAACAAGTAGCTAGTTGATGTAAGTATACCTTCCACTACATTACTTGAACAATATTATGTTTTGAAACATATTTTTAGTTTTGCTATTTATTATTGTTTTTCATGATTAATTCGAAGAGATTGAAAGAACTTATATTTATGTATGGTGTAAAATCTCATACTTATTAAAACCAACTCAGATAAAGATTAAAGGGCCAAATCCTTTAGGAAAAGAGTTCCAAGAAAGGAACCATACAGAAAATAAATGGCTCTAATGGTACGAGATTAACATCATATTAAAGGGCCCTATACTAAAGTTAAAAAGAACTATTTTAATGTGGAATAGTTATATGGTATACTTGCTGAGCTTTTCACTCAAATAGTTCTTGTGATGCAGTTTGCAAGGTCAGTATGGTCAAGAGATTGACTAAGCCAGAGGTTCCAGGGTCCCTTGACAAGTTTAGTTATTTTTAAGATTTGAGATAATTGTATAATAAGGACAATTTTTTTCTTGAGGATGAATAGAATTTTTTTTCAGCTGCTTAATTTTTATTTTTGTTTAATTTGAAGTTTTAATTCAGATAACGTTCTTTTCGAGCTGTTAGCTGGGGAGGGGCGTTACACTAATTAAGAAAGTTAAGCAATGGAATTGGCTCCTTGACATTTAGAAATGACTCACATATTATCTGAGACTAGTTGTTAGCCATGTGCTATGCACGTGGGAGTAATTTTGTCCGCTCAATACATATGTTAAAATTTTGATTATCGTGCTATTATTTTTTCTACTTTATTTAGTAATATTAAATTTTAGTTACTAATTTTAATTAGTTATTAACATGCAGTTAAAATGAACAACCATCGTATAATTTTTATTTATTTAGTTTAAAACTATTACGGTATTGTTAACGATCATAGTTCAAAAATACAAATAGTAATTTTCAAATATTACACAATTATGTTTACTCCTATCTAATCTTATTAGTTAAACATTAGCCTCCCATAATAATAGTCCAAACCAAATGAATAAACTCATTAAAAATTAAAAAAAATGTATCTAATTTAAATTTGAACATGTGCACATGTACAATACAATAGATTAAACATAATATATATATATATATATATATATATAGGATATTCACATTATTAAAATTTTAGATGAGTTAAAGAAAGGAACAATGGAGGAAATTTAAAGAGAAAATGACTTGGAAGATTATATGAAAAATATGAATCTGAAAAGAATGCAAGTAAAAGATATAAAAGAAAAAAAAATTATTTTAATGATAAAAATAAAAAATAGGTTTTTTAATAACTAATTAGATGTATGAAAATGTATAGTAATGTGTGTCTCCATCTTATAGCATATTTGAGAACAATCATTTTTATATGACAATTAAGAAAAAGCATTTATGATGGCCAGGTACATAAAACAATATTTAACAAGAAAATTAAAAACAAACACTTAATAAGTTTTTTTTTTCAGAAAAAAATTAATAAATGCTAGATAGAGTAACTGTTTAATAAAACAAAATATACTTAAAAATCCACATAAATAAAATAATATTGTGGAGAATAATAAAAGAAATACGTTGGTAAAGACATATTAGAGAAAAATTGATGTGCCGATTTAGTTTTTAAAATTTTTAAAACATAATGAAAAAAATGTTTAGTTAAGAATGTATTTGGCAGGAGAAAAAAAAAACATTTTCACATGTAGTATATTTAAAAATTTTTTTTAAGATGGACATCAAAATATATGTTTTAATCAAAATAAGTAATTTGCTTGGAATGAAGACGTGCATTATTTTTAAGAAAAACAATGAATTCATGAGCCAAAAAAAATAGAAAAAAAAAATATTAGGGATACATGGAACGAAAAATAATTCGAAGTAAAAGGAAAATAATTTTTAAAGTATAAATATATCTGATAAAATTTATTTCAATATGATATTAAAACAAAAGATACTTAAAATATTCACATGGATAATATAATATTTAAGAGGATAATAAATGAAATATATAAGTAAAGATATATTAGAGACAAATTATTTACTGGACAAGTTAAAAGAAAAAATTATCTGAAGAAGCATTTAAAAAATGTAAAATAAAGAGTTTAACGAAGCCGGGAAAAAAAAAAAAAAAGAAACACATAAATTGAAAAAAAAAAAAAAAAAAAATAGGGAAATGGGCCAAAACCTCCAATCTCCAAAGGAGAAGAGTAAGCCCAGCGAGCAAAAAAAAAAAAAAAAAAAAAAAAAAAAATCACCAAAATAGATGGACGAAAGTTTGAACAGTGTACATGTGAGATGAGCTAAAGTAAAGCAGATTTAATATCGAGAGAGAGAGAGAGAGAGAGAGAATTGAGTAAGTTTTGCAATGGAATTGGCTCGTTGACATTTGGAAATGACTATAACATATTATATGAGAATAGATATTATATATGAGAGAGAGTTTTTGGCCGACACAAAAAATAAAAGATTAATCAAATTTTCTATTTTTTTGATGTAGAAGCAATCAAGAAAGCAGTATAAGTGAATATATAACTAATTGAAAAATGGGCTAAGCCGATCAATACTGCTTGAACAATGAAAAGAGCCACCGTTTAATAATACTATCATATTAAATACGAGTCTTTTGACCTTTTATCTCAACTGCTTTCATTTCAAGTTCTCAACATGTAACATAAATTGTTATTAATATTGTTTTTTTTTTTTTTATTCTTTGTTTTACATTGAAAGTTACATATATTTTTATTAATATTTTTATTAATAACAATATTGTTATTAATATTGTTTTTTTTTCTTTATTCTTTGTTTTACATTGAAAGTGTAATAACCGAAATTTTTACGGACTCATGATTTCCTTATATGTAAAGGAATTTAAGTCCGTACTATAAAAACATGCATTTAATCAAACAATCTGCCTATGCTATAGGCGGAGTTGTACTTACTAGTTTTACTAGATCTGGGGAATTTGTTGCTCCAACAAGTCCTAACGACAGTTAGTTATCTGTTTACAAAAAGACATAAAATAAGAATCATCCTATCTTACCATAACTTATCACATTCATTGTTGGTATCCAAACCAACATTTATTCATGATCCTAGTTATATGTCCCCCTACATACAAATGTTAATACTTCATTTGGTTACTAAATGTAACCTTAAGGCTCATAATCCAATCACAACCAAACACTATTTGGTTTACTTTCTCAGAACAAAATCTTGATTACAAGGTCCAATAGTATTTAATTAGGTTACCATGAGTAACCTTGAGTCCAAAGCTTGTCATATAAAAATTAGTAACCTCTTTTGGTTACTAAAAATATCCTTTAATTTACCCGGCCTAATTAAAAGTATAACTTTGTTACAAATCCTTATTATTTTATTTCAAAATACCAAAACTATATTTAAAAGTTGTAGACCTCAATGATTCCTACAACTTTCATGTTTTACTCAAAACTCAGTTCTGCCCTTAGCTTACCCATTTTCCTTGTTGAATCTGTCTGGCCGTGAACACTTGTCTGATCAGGCCAGGCTCTGGTTTTGCTAAAAACTGAGGCCGTTGGAGCCTTATTTTTGAAAATGGTCCATGTCGCCCCCTAGGATTTTCCTTTTTCTACAACTTTCATGTTTTAACTTTATTTAGATTCGGCCTCTAAAGGCCTCAAAATTCTGATTCCAATTTGCTGCCCTGTTTTGGTCCGAACTGGAAGCTTCATTTTGTCGGTGGTTCTTACATAAAATTTCATACACACTACCTCAAACGGTTAAAACCGTGAGCCTTGAACAAGTATGCAGTGTATTTCCTATCGTTTTCCTTACCATGCATTCCATTCACATCATACAACTTACACATAAACCCAAATGGTATTTTCAACCATAATTAGGGTTTTTGGGGTTTTTCAAACCCTCCACATAACATACATCATCAAACCCATTTTCAATCATCCAACATCATTCTTGAACATATTGGGGACGTATAACAAACATGTGGTGAGCATACACCCTTAGCACATAATTTCTAGAGCATAAACCAAAAACACAACCAACCACATAAATCAAGCTCTCTAAAGCTTATACAAGCACATACTAGCACACTAAAACCATTGCATGAAAAAGATGGAAGATGAGCTTATGCTCTTACAACCAATTACTTGAAATGCACTTAGAAACCTTACTCCAAACTTAGTGGAAAAACTTAGGAGGTTGAGAGGATTTACCTCTAGATCTTGGAAGATAATTCTCAAGCTTGGATCCAAAAATTTTTCTTGCTTTTCTTCTCCAAAAAAAAATCCGACCAAGGTGGTTCTCTTTTCTCCTTCTTGAGTTCGGCTTTTGGTGATGGTTTGTGAACTAAAGTGTGAACTAAATAGTCAAATTTTCACACACACCACCTATTTATGGTGAATTTGATTTTCTTTAACTTTGCAATTCAATCCCCCAAAAAGAGAATATTTGCCCACAATTCCATGCAAGGTGGCCGGCCAAGGGAGACTTGCTTGGTGGACAAGCTTAGTAAATGGTCAACATTTCTTATTACTTTCCTTATTTTCCCAAAAATCTAAAAATTACTTAATTATCTTTGTTGATGAGGTGTTCCTTAATTAAGCTCCATTTGGCTTGTCTCCCAAAGTACAATCCAATATCATACTAATATGAATATTATCAATACTGTTTTCAACTAAAAACAGTACTGTTATACTAAACTGCAGTCCAAAATTCATCTGTGCTTAACTGGACTGCGTAAAAATTTTTCTTTGAACTTTAAGGCTCTTGGCCTTATTACTCGAAATATTGTGCTTGATTTTTTTACTATGGTCCCGTACCTTATTTTCACTTCCGTATTTATAATGACGATTTTTCACAGTATAATTTCGTACTGTTAATTATACTGCAGTATCGTCTCAATCATATCTTAAATTTTCCTGGTCAAACTTTGACCGGAATAAAATCATACATAAATTCTAATTCTGATAAAATCAAATCAGACATTTCATATAAGCATGCATAACATAAACTTTGATTTCAAAAGGCAGAAATCGTAATTTGTACAAAAATGGATTATTACAGAATCGACGTGATTAAGCTATTGATTGGCATGAGAAAGGAATCGGTTTTGGAAGTGATGCCTGATGGACAAACAGTGCTGCACTTGTGTGTTAGATAAAACCACTTGGAGGCTAGTCAAAGAGAACTGCCGGTTCCTCAACTCCAAAGAGCCCACTGACGGGAATACTATTTTGCATTTAGCTGTGATGCGAAAGCAAATTGAAGTAAGTATTAGGGAAACTTATTATTTCATCTTAGGGAAAATTCTTATTTTGAATATAATTATCTTCATTTGGAATTTAGAATTTATTTTTATTTATTTTAATTTGGAAAATTTATCTACTATAGGTGATTTATTAGCATTAGGCAACTTATACCTGACTTTTATATATTGTAAGTTTTATTTATATTGAAGCCTATTCATAATGCTCCTTATTATAGTGAATTTTTCTCTTCGTTCCTAATCTGTGTATATAAGCACATACACATTAAATATCTTTATATCTCTTCTCTGTTTTTGTTTTATTTTTTTCTTATTTAATTTCTACAGTAAGTTTCTTTATATATCCACTCAAAGGTCTATATGATGGCACATAATCTATATTTTTGTTTCTTTGTAGTTTTTTTTTTTTTTTTTTAGAGTTAGATACAAATGTTTTGTTGTTTTCACCATTTTTTTAGTTAAAATATTCTAAAAGAAAAATAATTTGAAGCATCAGTGACATTAAATATCACAATTATGATATTTGCTAATGTTCACTAATGTTCGCTAGCATTGATGGGATCACAATATATAAGCAAAATTTTAAAATTTTACATTTACGATGCAGACTGTGAAATACTTGCTATCAATACCTGGAGTAAAAATAGGAACAGATGATATTGTGAACCATGGACGTCTCAAAGCCTTCGAACTCCTAGAACACATTCCAGGAACCGATTTAAGGACCACGGTTTGGAAGATTCGACTCCATCAGCAGTAACCCGAGATCATAATGACGTTGCCCACAAGAAATCAACAACCAAATCATCAAAAGGCAAAGCCAGAAACTGGTTCGGGTTCCTGAAATACAAATCCGGAAATACAAAGGAGATTGGATGGAAGACAAACGAGGCTCTATCATGATTGTGTCTACGGTGATCGCAACCATGACATACCAAACTGCCATCAACCCACCAGGAGGAGTTTGGCAGAATACCACAGATGACGGAAAGTGCTTAGCTGGAACCTCAATTCTAGTGCGTTCCGATTTGAGAGCGTACACCGCTTTCATGGTTTGCAACAGCATTTCTTTCTTCGCGTCGCTCAGCGTCATTCTTCTGCTGATCCGTGGCGTCCATATGAAGAACAAGTTCTTTATGTTCCTTCTAACTCTCACTATGTGCGTGGTGGTGACGGCACTTGCAGCTACCTTCTGGCAAGGTATGAGCATGGTGACACCCGTCAACTCCTACGAGTCAGTGAGCGAGATCATGGATGTATCGATTTCGGCGTGGATGTTTTTGCTTGCTTTCGTCATTTTGTTCCATGCCGTACGATTTTCCTATTGGATTGTGAAGAAGCTATGGCGCAAGTACAAAGCAATGAAGGAGAGAGGGATGGGCCCCCGACTAACTTTTAATGTTGTTTTTATTACCATTATTATTGTCATGATTATTATTTTTATTATTATTGCTTTTGTAGTGAGTAAAATAATAATGGTAATTATATAGGACCTAAAGTTGCTAAATAATTTCGCTCTTCTTAAGACTGGATAAGCTCTTTAAATTCAAACTACTGTTTCAAGTAAAGTTTGTTAGTGTGGTGTACAAGTTTAGCAGGTAGCTAAAGAGCAAAGTAAATCATTTGCACTTTTTTCCGACTCAAGTTTTTTCTTTCATGCTTTACTAGACAAGGTATTTACTGAGTGATCTATTTAATTCCTTTGCATTTATAAGGAGATTAGATTTTATTTTCTGTAAGTTGCTTTAATTGTTATTATTAGCTCTTTTTTTTTTTTTTTTTTTCTTTTTTCCAAAAAAAAATATAAAAGGAGGAGTAGCCAACACAGGTTTCTAGAGGAAATATTGGTTTCTACTTGATTTTTCCCAAGGGAAATGATTAGATTAATGTTTTGTCAAGTAAAAAAATTTAGGATACTTTTACCGACGAAATAGTTTTGTTATGTAAAAAATCAATAATTAAATTCTACTTTTCAAAGTAACTAGTTATATGATATGCATTTCACGCATGTAAAATAAACAAACAAAACAAAACAAAAGTGGAAAAATACATTAAAATAAATAATTAATTAAAATCCACATGATGATGATGTGGCAACATGTGGCAACCACATTGCTATCATATGACAAGCATGGAAGCCATTACCAAAAAAGCCATTGGCTATTTTAAATATAGGTAAGAAATGAGTTTGGTTGACAAAATTTTTTTTTTACTTTTGGTGATATGTAGGAGAAGAAAAGTAAAAAATGTGGCTTTTTAGTCTAAGTGGTTGGATCCACATTTTGAAAAGCGATTAATGCTTGAAAATGGTTTTTAAAATGTTCTAATAAACAATAAAAATATGCAAAAAAATCACTAATATCCTTGATCATAAGACATATAATTGTCACTATAAATAAGAACTAAAACTTCAACAGTATTAATTAATACTAACATAATGGAAGTAAGTGGAACAAATAGTCAAATTCGAAAGAAAAGTCATTATTTACAGTTCAAGACCATATACCATATAGATAGAGAGATAGATAGAAGGTTTATTTATTTATTAAATAATGGATAAGTTCAAGAAAGCATAACTATACTTGACAACAAAACACTTGAAAAAACCCATTATATATAAGATTATACTGAAATTCTATTACAAATTTGAGAGATGTATGTTTTGAGAAGCTACATTTTTCTGACTAGATTGGAAGCTCTTTTGGTCGGACAAAGTTCTTCGAATAAGTTATCCCAACATTTTTAAAAGGTAGTCTGTAGACATAGAAAGTCAACAATAACTTCTACCAAACAATACCAACAAGCCTGTAATGACCTATAAGATAACATATAAAAGCGGCAACAGCAAAAAGATAACCAACTAGGTAGAAAAACGTCATTAAAATGAAAACGACAAGAACCTTTAAAAACAACAATATTAACATAAAAAGAACAACAAGCAGGAAAAGTACACAAATCTAAGGGCATGAAAGTTATTCCCTGTTCTCAATCAATAAATACCAATGTGTTTTGGTTAATAGAGAAGAGCTTCTCTATGAATAAGCAATGAAAAACTAAAAAAGAAAGAGAAAATGAAAAGGATATGAAAAGATCGAAGACACTAATTCATGAGAATGGATATTATGACCACCAACTTTAATCTCAATTTTCATTTGCGTGATGTGACATGGGAGTTATCATTCTTATATTGATAATTATTTTAAAGATTATGACATTAATTTAAAGATAGTTAACAACTTATTACCACGTAAATTATTTAATTCAAAAAATTTGAAATTAGAATTAGTATTCCTAACATTATGTATTAAAATAATTGAAAAAAATCTCAAAAGCATCCCAACTGAAACTAGAAAAGCCGAATCAATGACAAAAATCTTAATTTCAACTACTCTTCTTTACCTACTCTATATCAATTTAAGGAATTATTTCCAAAACATATAGCAGAAGAGCTTTTGTTTATTCGATCTTAAACTTCATACATATATATGCATAATATGATATGGTCCCTAAAAGACCTTTATTTAAAAATTACAAAATAAGAAAGCTCATGGCTGCACAATTTCGGTGTTAAGGATCTCTAATCGCCTTTTCAATTCGTACGGAGTGGTGGGATGCTTTGTTCATTTGTAAAGAAATTTGTTGGATCAACTCTAGTCTTCACTTGAATCAACTTGTAGAAATTATTCTTGAAATACTTTGTACCCCAAATGCTTGCTTGTGTTATACTTGTGGTGCCCACCTCATATTTAAGGTTATTCATCCCAATGTCAAGGTCTCTAAAGTTAAAATATGTAGCCCTAGGATTTTTGGACACATAAGGAGTCGTGTAATTGTAAAGCCTTCTCACCCAACTCACATGCTTTTCTTCTTCTTCTTCTCCTTCCCATTGCACGAGGTGATGAATCATGTAGAGGTTTCCCGCTCGGTGAGGGAATGGGATTGCAGATTCTGAAATCTCGTTCATTTTCCCTCCATAAGGAAATACATAGATCATTGCTCTTCCTGCGTCTTCTTCGTACAACATTCCCAACATTGTTTCGAACACGTTATCTGGAATAGGCTCTTTCACAAAATCAGATTTCGCTTTGAAAGATAACAAATTGAAATTAGATGTCCTATTAAGCAGAGCGTCCAAGGATTCTCCATTTCTGAATAGATTAAAAAAGAGAAAGGATTCCACCCATCTCATTTCAGAGCACTCCTGTCCTTGCAAGCCCAACTCAGGAAACTCCTCTTTCATCAACTCAAGTAGCTTATCCACGCCGCCATGGAACGTGCCCCGGACATTAGCTTCTAGCACAATTTTTGAATCATTCGAAGACGTTTGGAACGTCATGTAGACTGTTAGATTCTCATCGACTTTGTCTGCACGGCGTTGCCACCGATGAAAGAGCGTCTTAGTCGCATTGTGTTCCATGTTCCTCCAAACATCAAATACAGCTACCGTCTTTGGCACTGGAACTAGTCGAATTTTCCATTCTACAACGATTCCAAAGCTTGCCGGTCCGCCACCACGTATGGCCCAAAACAAATCTTCCCCCATAGATTTCCGGTCAAGAATTCTTCCTTCAGCGTCGACTATTTTTGCGTCAAGAATATTATCAGCCGAAAGGCCATATATTCGCGTTAAATAGCCATAGCCTCCTCCACCGAACTGTCCACCAACGCCCACAGAGTGGCAATCTCCTGCAGGGAAGCCAAGATTTTCACTTTTCTGACCGATCGCATAATAGAGTTCACCTAGCGTTGCTCCGGATTGAACCCAAGCCGATTTGCTCTCCACGTCAATGCTAACCGAGCTTAGGTTTCTCAAGTCAATCACGACATATCTTGGGACATGAAAGTAGGACACATATGAAAGGCCCTCATAATCATGGCCACCACTTCGGGTTCTAATCTGTACGCCGTTTTTCTTGGCGCAGTAAACCGTGGCCTGGACATGGGAGACATGAAATGGTGTAATGATAACGGATGGTTTCGGGGTTGAAGGAGAAGAAAACCGATCGTTTTGTATCGATGAATTCAGCACAGTTGAATATGCCGAATCATTTGGAGTGTAGAAAATGGGTTCATAAAGGGAGGTAGAGTAGGATACATGACTAGCAAGGCACTCTAGGAAGTATTGTGGAGTGTATGCTGAAGCTTCAATTGAAAATGAAAAGAGAAAGACGAAAATTTGGGCAAAAGATAAAGAGATTAACGGGAAGAAATTCATTTTCATTTGAGAGTGAAAGGATATACTAATTGCCTCTCAAATTTATAGAAGCTAATAAGTAATATGCTTCCATTGTATATCTTTTCTATGTCATAAAATCAATAAATTTCCAAAGAAGTACATTAAAGTCAATTTGTATGACATCATTGGGTTTGACGAATGAGAGTATTAAAATTTGACATGCATGCGCTTACATGACCGAATGCACTTCTCTATATGTGGAACATGACAAACGTATGGATTTGTCCAACTAAATATATTAAAACAACTTAGACAAAAAATATTGATAGCTATACGTCTAGAAAACTCATTTAATCCGTTTGCATGACATCATTGGCCGGTTTTATTTAGAGCTCTAATAACCTAGCTCGCTGGTTTAAAAATTCTACACGCTTTCTTCAATGATATTTTGAAAAATATCAGTTTAGAGATTAGGGAAGAAATTAAAGCAAACATAAATTTCGTATTTAAAGAGATAAATTCAAATACGTTTTATTCTTTTCATATATACTTTCCTCACTCAAAGATATAGGACTTCTTGCTATGTTTTATACTGTTATTTAGTTGGACTGGGCGCGCTTCATCTCTACAATATAGACAAAACAAAACAAAACCAATAAATAATAATTAATTAACTAGATTAAAATTAAAAATATTTTTTTACAAAAAAAAAAAAAAAAAAAAGTTACCATATGACGGACATTGAACCCGCCATGTGTTGACAATTGGGGGGAAGCGTCCTTTTTAAAGTGTAGCAAGATATTATCCTCACTCAGATATAGGACTTCTTATAAATAAATAAATAAATGGAGAGGATGACTTAAAAAATAAAAGTCTCTATTTAAATTTATTAAAAAGAGAAAAATCATAATCCAACTTCAATTGAAGACTAAATCAAAATAACGTAAAAAGAAACAGCGTAAGTCAAACGTACTCATACTAAATTTGGATTCCTTAATACTCTTTTAAACCCTTTTACTTTTGAACATGAAATTTATGGGCATTTTTATTTTCTAAGTCAGTAATTATGCTCTTTTCATATTATTAAGTTCCTTCAATTTATACCAATATCTTCATTTTTTTTATGGGCAAGTACATAATTATCAAGTTTTTTACTTGATTTGTTGTTCCTAGTATTTGAAACCCAATATCTTTGGCACTGTTTGAAGAGGGTGTAAAATTACTTTAACACCTGTTGTAAAGTTATTACTTTATCCTTCCTAACATTTTTAAACCTTTTTTTAAGTGATCACCCTTAAACACTTTCAATTAATTTAATAATTCACACCAATTAGATATATCACCTAACAAAAATCCGTAGAAAATTATTTTAATAATGTATTAAACTTGTCATTATGAGTTAATATCTTAAGGTATTTAACATGTTTATATTTTTAATTTGTTATAAATTTTGTTTTAGTTTATGCCCTTTTTAAAATAAAGTCCCAACTCCATTTCTGACCTTTTTAAATAATCAGATCGTTTTTGTAAAGATTTCAGAAAATTAAGGTTTCTGTTTCTTGAAAATTACTAACGCTGGCAAGAGAGCGACTCCCACAGGCCCATAATTTAGAGGTGGCATGACGTGGTGGTTAGGCACAATTGGAATATGGACAGAGAAGAAGTTTGTTGGTACAAATTGCTATAGCAACTAATAAAAAAAAAATGGCGACTCATCATTTGCAAGTACCGGTTTTTGAGTTGCAAAAATAAAAAATAAAAAATAAAAAAATATATCCCAAACACCTGAAGCGAAGCTCACATGCACTTGGTGGCACATGTGGGCGCATGTATTTCCCGCCTAGGCTCCCTTTTGATGCATCAATAATTGTGAGATTCAAATTTTGGTTTTTTTTTTTTTTTCCAAATTTTTTTGCCGAAGTTTTTATTTATTTGAATTATTAACTGTGAAAAAACGTACTTTGGTAGAGTAAGCTTTAGATTTTGTGCTAAAAATATAATGTTTTTGCATGAATTTTTTTTAGGCTATCTAGAAGCTATCTGTGTAGTGTTGTACATCCCATCATGATAATTTATTTTATTTTTCGTTCTTGAAATGTTTTTTTAAGCGTGAAACTATTTTTCTTTCTTAAATAAAAGTCATACCCACTTCCATTTGACGAGAGCGTTGTTTTATATCCCCTTTGAGAAATATCGGCTTTTTTTTTTTTTAATGGAGCCGAATTGGTATTCAATTGCTATAGTGGCAAGTTTTCTAAAAGTTGTTTTTCACTTACCGATTCTAGAAGCTGCTTCTTCAAGTTTTTTGATGAGATATCATAAGTGTTTTTTTATCTCCAAAAGAGCTTTTAATCAAATAAAAAAGGTAACATTTCTGAGTACACATTGAAAGTTAAATAAGAGTGTTAGTTAAACGTACATTCTTTATTTTAACAATTTTTACTTATACATTAGAAATAAATGATAAAAACAAAGTTTCACCAACTTTTAGATGACTAAAAACAAAGTAAATTAAACCTTTTACAAACAGACTCTTATAGTGATCTTGTTGATGTAGTTCTTTGTAAATGCATGTTAATTCATTCTGTTGTGTGCATTTGGAACATATTCTCATTTTTTAATTGTTTAAAAATTAAAATTTTACTTTTCTAATTCATATTGAAGAAGTCAATTGGGGTTAGGTCGCCTACCAAACGAGATAGCGCAATAAAGAATATTTATATACGAGTACAACACAACCCATAAATTGGATATTGTTTATTTGTTCAATTTGATAAGTAGTCTTGATAGGTATGTAATGACATCTCGATATCAATTTGTGATGGAGGATATACAAATGTATCGAAAAAAAAACCATCTCAATTTTGTACTTATAAACTAGACACCATTTGAGAACCATAAGTAGGATTATAACCATATGAACTTTGCTTGATTCTTAAGCTCATGAAATTAAAACTCAAGGCAAATCCTTATTAGTTTGACTTATTTGAGTTACAACATGTCTTCTTATATGCTATTTTCCAATCGCCTAATACCCTCATCTGCTATCTTACAACCATGACTTCATCTTGTGTAGAATGTTGTCACATTTTATTCATATTAAAAAATAATAAAAAAATGTGTGACAAAATTGAAATTTTTGAAGGAAAAAAAAATCCCCAAGTTTTTGGACATTTTGTGAAAATATCTAAAAATATTCTAGATATTCACGAATATTCATGGATATTGCGGATATTTTTGACATTGTAGACTTTTGACGGATACTTCAAGAAGAAATACCCTTACCCCCGTTACTCATATTGAGACTTTAAAATATGGATAATGTCTTGGAAATGTCGACGATGTCAGGAACATTTTCATCCTTACCTAGAAGCTATCAAGAAAGCAGCATAAATGAAATGAATATATAACTGACAGAAAAATAGGCTAACCCAACCAATCTTGCTTGAATAATTGATCAAAGGCCACGGTTTAATAATTGACTATTGTAAAATATATGAATCTTTGAACTTAAAAAGAATAATAATATGCGAAGACTAATCTCAACCGCGCCTTTCATTTTAAATTCTCAAAATGCAACATAAGTTGTTACTTTTAATTCTTTATTCTTTGTTTTACTTTGAATGAGTTATTATTATTATTATTTTATTTGAGAAGTGTTAAAAGTCACTGAGATTCGGATCGTGGCATGAAAAATGAACGAGTCAAACTAGAAAAAATGCCCTGTTCATTATAATTGAGGGATATCTGGTGGTTTTAGTTAGGATTACTTTATTTTTCTGTTTTATTGATTATTCCTTTAATTAATTTTTGACATGTCAGTGAATTACTTAAGTATTTTTAGTATTCAATTTCTATTTATGTAGTCAAGTTGTTAAATTTAAATGATATGATAAATAAGGAATGGAGAGACAGCTAATAGACAAATGATAACAACAGATCTAGATTCCTAGTTGCAAAAATCGTGTTTGGGTCGAGACAAAATAGATTGTACAAATTATGTGGTTTAGTATATTGATCTCAGGGATGGCCAAGAAACAGTATAAATTGTTCACATGACGTTCTTGGAATATTTTTTCTTTTACTTTGATATGTTTTTTCGTTGTTTGATCTGTTAGAAGCCTTTTTCTGGGAATTGTTGGTGAAAATTACATATTATTGCTAATTCACAGCTAGAAGAAGTGAATAACATCCATGAATTATAGGTTAATCATTATGGTAAGGTCACATAAAATCGAATCAAGAACTTTTTTCTTTTTCATTTTAGTTTAACTAAAAAAAATTATTATTTAGAACTATATTTCTAACGTAAGAAAATAGTGTCTGAACTTAATGGGTACACTAAAAAAGACACCGGCAAAGCCACCTTGATGTGAATAGGGTGTTAAGTTATAGAGTCTAACTAATGTTCTACGCAGAAACGTCTTATGCAAAGGCAGATGAGGATTGATCTTAGGTATTTTACATGTAATTTTGATTATTCTATTTTGTTTTTAATAAATAGGTGGTGTCGTTATTAGGAATTATGGTGAGAGAGGTTAAAAAAAAAATAGAGAGTACGAGAGTGTGAATTTCTCCTATAAACTTCCTAATCATCGTAATGAATTACTCACTGTGAAAAACTAATGAAAATTCATACTTTGGTAGAGTGAGCTTTAGATTTTGTGCTAAAAAAAGTACGTTTTTGCATGAATATTTTTTTAGGCTATCTAGAAGCTATGTATGTAGTGTAAGTTGCATCATAATATTTTATTTTTTTCGTTCTTTTTCTAAGCGTGAAACTATTTTTCTTTTCTTAAGTCATACCTACTTTCATAAATCTATAAAATTATGCTTTTGGATGAATTTTTTAGCTATACTAGAAGCTATGTATATAATGTACGTTACATCAGGATTTTTTTTTTTTTTTTTTTTTTTTGTTCTTGAAATGTTTTTCTACGAGCGAAACTATTTTTTCTTTTTTAAGTCATACCCACTTTCAGAAATCTAAAAAATTATATATTTGCATGAATTTTTTTAGGCTATCTAGAAGCTATGTATGTAGTGTACGTTGCATCACGAAATTTTTTTTTTTTTTTTTTTTTTTCGTTCTTGATATGTTTTTCTAAGCTTGAAACTATTTTTTGAAGTCACGTGTAACCCATTTAAAAAATATCAATTTTTTTGTTTTTTTTTTATTTTTTTATTAATGGAGCTGAACATGGTATTCAATTCAATTGCTATTGTGCCAGGTATTTTAGAAGTTGTTTTCCACTTTACGATTCAAATTGGAGAAGTCAATTGGGTTAGGTCGCCAACCAAACGGGATAGTGCGAAACAGAATATGTATATTTAAACAACATGCAAGCAAACATATGACAACAACCAACCTGGACTTATGGTTTTAATTAGCTCGTTAAAATGGCACGACATGACATATGACAACAACAAACACAAGCACGGAATGTGTCAAACACAAAACGGCTCATTAGACATGACAATGGACCAACACGACGAGTATATTATTATTATTATTAGATTCCTTCAATTTAAATATATGTAATTAATTTATTAATAACTTATATTACAGATATAAATTACTAATTTATCGAACTAGCATTAGTATCGTACAGAGTAAAGTATGTAATTTTTTTTTTTAAGAAATTATTCAAAATAAAAAATCATAAGCTCTCATACACAATGTTAGAAAATTCTTTATAAGCAAACTAAAAATATTGCATAAACAATAATTCAGAATTAGTTTATCATTAGATTAAAGATATTTTATATAACTTGATCCATAATGAAAATATATAGTATACAAGTTTGAACGTTTACGAATCCTTTAGATGGATATACTTTTCTAATTCTCTTTCTTACCCTGATGAATTTTCTGCATAAAACTATTGTTTGAATAAAAAATTATCATTGGTTCACTTTCCAGTTATCTAAATATTTAAGATGAATTAGTAAAACAATGTGATCCTATCAGGAGGTCCTCAATTCAAATCTCCTAATTACACAATATTTAGAAGATAAATCAAATGAAATTATTCAAACGTTTAGAAGAAATTATTCAAAAGAAAAAATCATAAGCTCTCATAGACAATGTTAGAAAATTCTTTTCAAGCAAACTAAAAATATTGCATAAGCAATAATTTAGAATTAGTTTATCATTAGATTAAAGATATTTTACATAACTTGATCCATAATGAAAATATAAGTATACAAGTTTCAACGTTACGAAACCTTTAGATGGATAAACTTTTTATTCTCTTTCTTACACTAATGATTTTTCTGTACAAAACTATTGTTTGAATAAAAAAAATTATCGTTATTTCACTTTCTAGTCATCTAAAATTTAAGATGAATTAGTAAAACAAAATGATCCTATCAAGAGGTCCACAATTCAAATCTCCTAATTACTTTTTTTTTTATTTTTTATCTCCTTTGATATCCATAAATCTAATATATTTCGGACATATAATAAAAGCACTTTACATCATCTGAATCTATTTTATATAACTTGATCCATAATAAAAATATTAGCATACAAGTTTGAACTTTACGAAACCTTTAGATGGATAAACTTTTTTATTTCTCTTTTTTACACTAATGATTTTTCTGTATAAAACTATTGTTTGAATAAAAAAGTTATCGTTGGCTCACTTTCAAGTCATCTAAACATTTAAGATGAATTAGTAAAATGATGTGATCCTATCAAGAGGTCCTAATTCAAATCTTCTAATTACTTGTTTTATCTCCTTTGATATCAACATATTTAATATGTTTCGGACTTCTTATAATCACAATACTTTATATCATCTATTTAGATCTCTCTGATGAAACATATTTTTGCACCCATGGATTTTATTAAACCTCTAGCACCAAAATTTACAATATATGAGATAAAGGAAGAGAAACCCAAAAGGAAGAAAATTTCAAACTCCATAACTTGGACCATAAAGAACATTTCACCACCAAAACCACATCTTATAACCTTTGAGAAAATCGAGCAATATTCTTTTATCTCTTTATCAGTTTGTTTTGGCAAATAAAATGAAAAACGACAAAAACAAAAACAATAGAATGCAAAAAGTACTTCATTTATTTCTTGACCAGATCATTCTGGCACAAATTTATAAAAATGTGTGTGAGTGAAATGATACTAATTGCCTAGTCTTTTATATCTAATGAGAAATGCTTATATTGTATATTTTGTCATTTTATTATTTACGGAAGACTATTTTGACAATTCTATACGGAACTTACTAAACAAGAGGATTTGTTGATTCAATTAATAAACAACATAAAAAACAACAAAAATTCTCACTAGCTATCAAGGTCAAAACTCATTAAATCAATTTGTTATGGTAGTTTTTGAGTTTTACCCTCAAAATTTTGACTGTAACATAATATACATGCATACATATATATATATATATATATATATATATATATACACACGTCTTTGACCTTAAAAATTGTATATCCGTTAGTGTATATTAAATATTGCTTTCACTTTCGAATTCCTAATTGTAAAACCCAATTAACTTAGAGCTACAAGCTTATTTTGGAGAAAAAAAAATGATAATTAGTAAGGATTGATGAGGTCTTTCAATTTTCAGACGTAGAATGAGTTGTTAGATTTTTATAAGACTTTTTCATATTTATGCTACATGTAGTATTTAAGGCCACCTCATTTTAGCTAGCTAGTAAACAGCTTTGCTGATGTTATTCTTTCCTCCATATCTTATCATGTTCTATCATAACTTATCATGATCTCTTCATATCCCATCGTAAGCTTATCCATCCCGGTATTCAACATTTTCCTTATGTGGACAAAAGTTCCCAGCTATGATCATAACGGGATGGAGTAATCCTTTACAAGCACCAGGAGTATCATTCTCCCACATGATCATTGACGAGGGATACTTACTTCACACGTAAGATCTTAACTAATTCTAATCAAAGGAAAATAAATTAACTTACTTGGGCACTTGCAGAAACGATGTGAAGCAAAGTGAGGTAGGCTGGCAGGATACCGCTCTGATACCAACTTGTGACGCTCCGACTTCCCAAGCCGGGTCGACACCATACATACTTGTACTTAACTTACTTGAAAATTTGAGACTAAATTTTTTTTTCCTTTTTAACATAAATACATAGATTATCTTGAAGAGAAAAACTTGTCATGTATGCATACCATACTGAAAAGTTCATAACTTAATTAAACTTGCCCATCTGGGTAAACTTCTCCATGCCTACCCATTACTTGCTAAGCCGATTAAAAGGTAACATAAAACCTTTTAAACCGGACTTTGAAATATTCCATACATAACATGGTACATATAACTTAGTCATACATGTACTAGTTCGTAATTTAAAGAGTTGTGGAAAAATCTACGTAGTGATATCCCACACCGCCCTTCACTTGCTGCATCGTCTCCATGGCCCACTAAATAAAGCTGCAGGCATCTTCCCTGCAGTATGAAATCTACTGATGAGCTTTCGCCCAGCAAGTACAAACATAATCTCACAAAACATTTTAAACCTCTTAAAAACATGCCAATCATTATGTAATTTATGCATGATCCATTTATGATCGATTTGAATGTCTTATGCTTCATTATAGACTCAATTTTTAACTTATTATCTTGTCTCAACATGTGGGCCCATAGTGTACGTACCAAAAGCGCGCAGCTTCCAGACAAAACTAGGGTTTGCAAGGCCCTAACAGTTCTGGGAATTATAACTTGACCCTTCACGATCACGGAAGGTAAATATCACAACTGAAACATGTAGCCTCCACGATCACGGGAGGTTGGTACGACACCTTACTTGATTTATCTTACCATGTGGCTCAGCATTAGTGAACATGCCTCATGATGTCACTATGTCATATCATACCTAACACTTGCCATAACATGGCATTCTTGAAAACATGACATTTTTGAAACCATGACATTTTTAAAACATGGCATTTTTGTCAACATGACATTCTTGTAACATGGCATAACATGTCATAACATATCTTAGCATATCATCGCATGGCATGACATATCTTAATATAACATAGCATGTACACTTGAAAATATGGTGTAAATAGCATAGCTTAACTTAGCATATTTGAAAATAGTATTTACTATTTTCATACTGTAGGTGAGGTTTGATACTTGCCTGATATGCTATGTTCCGGGTTTTGTTGCTTCAACTCAGGTTGCAACTGCAGGTTACTTCCTGCTATTAAAAAGAACATAGGATAAGGATCCTATAAAATGTTGGTGACCTATCCAACATTCATACACAATCTTAGTTATATGTCCCCCAATTATACACATGATAACTTATTGGGTTACATTGGGTAACCTTTGAGGTGGTCAAACTTAGTCAACCAAAGTCAACATTTTTGGTCAACTATGGTCAACCCTCTATGGGTCAAACTTGGGATTTGGGCTTGGCCCAGTAACTCGGGCATCCTTCCCGATTACCATATGTTATTATTGTTTTTCTAAACTTTGGCTTAAAAAATCATTTTCTTTGTCTTGGAAAATTTGGTAAGTTTAAATCTAAAAATCTAACTTATAAAATTCATGGTTCTTAAGTGGGGTTTTATAAAAATTATTAAGGGTTGAAAACTGTCATTGGAACAGTTTTTCTCAGTCAAAACATTGTTCTTATAAATTCATGTGTAGGAATTTCCTGTTCCCTGCACAGTCTTTAGAAATCCGTGTCAGTTTAAAAATTCAATTTGAATTTGAAAAAGTTGACTTCACGAAAGTTTTAGCTCTCGAAAAATCCTAAAACTTTCGTGTTTTAAAAAAAATTTAATTCGGACTCTAACATGTTCATATTGCCGTTTGAACTCACCTAGCCGTGCATAAATCCTGGGCACGGTCAGGCTCGGGTTTTTGCAAAAACGAAGGCCTTTGGAGCCTTATTTTCAAAAACTGGGCACGGTCAGGCTCGGGTTCCGTGCTACCCGAATTCCCATTTGGGTTTACATACAAGTTGTATGATGTGAATTGAATGTATAATAAGGAAAACGATAGGAAATACGCTGCATGCTTGTTGTAGGCTCACGGTTTTAACCGTTTGAGGTAGTGTGCACGTAATTTTTCGTAAGAACCAACATAAAAGGAAGCTGCCAGTTTCGGACCAAAACAGGGCAACAATCTGGAAACAAGGTTTTGAGGCCTTTAGAGGCCGAATTTGAGGAAAGTTAAAACTACAAAGTTGTAGAAAAGGAAAAATCCTAGGGGAATCACTGAAATTTTTTAAAAATAAGGCTCCAACGGCCTCAGTTTTCATCAAAACTCGAGCCTGGCCTGATCAGACAAGTGTTCAAGGCCAGACAGATTCAACAAGGTAAATGGGTAGGTTAAAGGCTGAACTGAGTTTTAAGTAAAACAAGAAAGTTGTAGGAATCCTTGAGATCTACAACTTTCATGAATGAAACTTTTTTGAATTCGGAACCAATTTTAAAATAAAATTGAATCTTAAAAACTGGGCAGGAAAACAGGAAATTCCTGCACAAGATTTTCAAAGCAGTGCAGGATTAGGCAATTCCTGCACATACACTGATAACTGAGATTATGAGACTATTTTCAGAAATAGTCTTCAGAATTTAACAAGTTTTGCTATCTTTCTAAAAAGAATTAGATAAGGACTAAGTTATATGGTGATCATAATAAGACACTTAGTAATCGGAAAGGTTACTAAAAATTTAATTGGACCAAGTTAATTAAAAGGATACTAATAGTAACCAAAAGGGGTTACTAATTTTTATATGTTAAGTTTTGGGACCCAAGGTTACTTATGGTAACCGAATGGGATACCATTTTAATATCATTGGACTTAAGTAACCAAAAAAGATATTAATTTAAAAAGTGATTGGGCTATATACAAGGTTACTCATAGTAACCTAATCAGATACTATTAGACCTTGTAACTAAGATTTATTTTAAATAAGCAAACAAATATTGTTTGGTTGTTGACTGGATCATGAACCTAAGGTTACAATTAGTAACCGAATTAAGTATCAATTTTTGTATGTAGGGGGACACATAAATAGGATAATGGATAAATGTTGGTTAGGATACCAACATTGAATGTAATAAGTTATGGTAAGATATGATAATTCTTATCTTATGTCTTTTTGGAAACAGGTACATAACTGTTGTTGCGATCTGTTGGAGTAACAAACCCCAGATTTAGTAAAACCAGTAAGTAGAACTCCGCCTATAGCATAGGCAGATTGTTTTATTGACTACATGTTTTTAAAGTCATACATTTATGTATAAATGTATATGATTTATGATTCTTATTGTAACATCATGAAGCATGTTCACTACTGATAATTTATATGGTAAGAATAAGATTAAGTTTCAAGTAAGAAACTGTTTTAAGAAAATGTTGATTATGAATGAAATTTAGTAAGTTGGCAAGTTAAGTTGCCTTGTGTCCTACCGACCTGCACTAGGTCGGGTTTGGTCCATGGTTTGAGTTGGACTGGGCTGGCCGCCCCAACCACTCCATGGCAGCGCGCCACGGTACGTGCACTTATGTTATGTAAGGGCCCAAAAACAAGCTAACTTAAGAAAGCATAATCAAAGCATAATTGGTTCATGCATGATTATACTATGAGATGTTTTGTGGATTAATAGTTGTACTTACTGAGCGAAAGCTCACAACTTACGTCTATGCTATAGGTATGCTCCCTACTGGCAATGCTTGATACAAGACGGTGGAGCATGACATGGCTACCTATGAGATTACGGGTTGGGAACCACTGTTCGTTTTGTGCTAGTATATATATTGATTATTTAATACAGTTTTCCTATATGTCAACATGAATTTCAAACTCAAGTGCTTGATTACGTACGTATACATATCTATGTATAAATATGTTTATAAGTAAGTGTATGAATCAAGTTGAAAAAAAAAATATAGTTCTTATTTCCGCTACTTAAGTAAGTTGAGTAATTATATAAATTATGTATGGTAACGGCCTACGTAATGTGGGTTGTTACATTAGTCATGCCAACACTTTGCTGCTATCAGTTAATTTTTTTGTTCTGACGCCATTGTCTTGGAATAAACATGTAATAATTACTACCTTAAAGGCGGACTGAAAAAATAATTAGAAAATTAATAAAATAAAAATACAAAGATAAAAGAATATTATGAAAATTTAGAAACCGATCGAGATTGCTTGGAAGGTTCATGGTAGTCCAGGCGGATACAACCTAATTATGGGTCATTATCTTTGAATCATTCTTGTGCAGACGGACGTAAAATCAAAAAGGTTGATCTTGACATAAGAATATCTAATTATGCAAAGCTTTACGACAATTTTCGGAGAATAAAGCTTTTACTGGCCAACATATTTTGAGGCCTTAAGCAAAATTTTTAAATGAGGTCTGTACGGTAAGGGATGAGTACCATTCACCGAACTGGCGGAGGATCGAAATCTCAGGCATAACGGGAAATTAAAAGATTTGAAGGTTGGATGATCTGAGCGTGCATGAGTGGGAATACACTTCTAATTGCAAACCTTTTGTATGCTTTTTTTTTTTCAAATGTTTTCTTTTGATGATTGATTACATTAGCCAACAAATAATTCCAATATTCTTTGCTCTAGGAAATTAAAACAGATGACTGGCTAGTTTATTGCATTAAACATGTAATAAGGGGCAAAGTCAGAAAGTTTTTTTGATTAGAACATTTTGAAAATAAAATTTATTGAATAAAGACATATTTATATGTTTCAATTATTAAGTGGGGGGCACAATTAGAAAATTTGTTTTCCTAAGAATGGATAACAACAACATATTTTAATTTTTGAATAGGACACAAACATAATTTTTCTTGTATATTAGGAACAATACTAGAATTTTTACAAATTTTAAAGAGAAAAAGTAACTTTTAAAGTAGAGTGGGAGCACATGCCATCACTCACAAAAGATTGGACCTCGTTGTATTAAGTACTGCAATTATCAATTCATCTCTAATATCAAGGTCCAGAATTTAAATCCCACACTTTGAAGTTAAAAAAAATAATAAAAATAATAAAAATATTAATAGCTCTTGAATTGCTTGGATCAAAGAGCTATCTTCCCTGAAACAAAAATGTGAAGATAGAGTCACAAAGGGGAGAAGTAAATAAATGAATAATTAAATATACATATATATAGGAAGTGTCTTGTGTGCAACGCCGGACTTATCCGACACTTTAATTATGACCATGGGATAAAAGTTGAATGGTGGGATTTGTTGAAGCAGTACGAGGGGGCACCCTATAGCAAATACTGACAGGCTCATATGCTAGCTTTTATAATAGAAAAATAATAAGGGTGAATTACTCATTTAGTATCTAAACTTTTAATCTTGTGTAACTTTGGCCCCTGAACATTTTTCGTATGTGGAATATCCCTAAACTTTTAAAATGTTGCTAAAACAGTTATTCTGTTAATTTTTGGGCGAAATCTATTATTAATTTAATCAAAAAGTTATGCTAACTACTGATTCCATCAAAAAATTAATGGAAATAACTATTGTAACAACGTTTTTAATAGTTTATGGTCATTCCAGCTACAAAAAGAAAAAAAGGAGCATAAAATGCCCTTCAACTATTAAAATATTGTTATAATAATCATTTATATTAATTTTTAAATGGAGTCTAGTAGTTATTAGGTGAAAAAGTGATGCTTACTAATATATTCCATCCAAAATTAATGTAAAAGGACTATTCTAGCAATATTTTAATAGTTTAGGGGCATTCCAGCTACCGAAAAAAAATGTTCAGGAATAAAGTTACACTAAGTTAAAAGTTGAGGGACCAATTTAGCAATTTAAAAGAAAATGGTCTTTTCATTCAACTACAGTTTGATTAACCCGTCGGGTATAAGTTTCACTTCTTTACATCAACATATAAATATATGAAATGGTCTTAAATTCAATATCAGATGGTATCTGGCAATTTCTAAACATATATATATTTCCCATGCATTTTGTTCCCTCGGGTCTTCTACCTTACAAATTAAGAAGTCAATTGTAAAATGTTCATTATCACTCAGGTTTCATAATTAACTTTTCAAAGTTTCTCATTTCAATTTCATTTCATCACGAGCTTAAAATAGTCGTGTAAAGACATTATGGCCATATATATTTTTGAGCTCTTAATTAACAATTGCCTTGTGATTTTATCGCAGAGATACTTTCTTTCATAAATTTTTAATTCTACAATTTTCCCCTTAAATTTTTAAGAAACCACCCCATTGGTAACGGTGTTAATTTTTTAACAAAAATCGACATTTGACTTGCATATGAGTTATTAACTAATGGCATGAAAAACCGTTTTTATATATTTTTACTCAAACTATTGATGTTAGGATCATCAATTAAAGTTTTATCAAATTAGAGAAATTTAAATTAACTTGGTCATAAATGTAAATTTGAGTTTAACAAAAATCATTTTGTACTCTTAATTAACGACCTAAGTGCAACTCATACCAATTTTTATTAAAAAATTAACATCATTTTCAATGTGACTGATTTGCTACAAATTTTCAAATACAAGGACTAAATTGTTAAAATTAAAAATTTAAAGGCAAATTACAAGTGTGTGATAAGATCAGAGGATAACGGTGCAAAAAAGCCTATAAATTTGGCCGCAAAGTATTCTCCTATTTAAGTATTTCTATCATGGGCATACCATATGTAATATCCAAAATTTCTACGAACTCATGATTTTCTTGTATATAAGAAATCTAAAGCTCGTATTATGTGTAATTTTATGAAAATTATGAATATTAATACAAGATTCATGATTTTATCAGTATGAGGTTGAATTCTCGGTAAATTAACTATGAGACTCCATAACAGGCCTTTTTATGGAAAAAGGTATGGCGGAATTTCATGAACTCATGTTGGTCAAAGTTTGATAAAAAAAAAAAGTCAAAGTTGACCAGAATAGTCAAAGGTTGACTATAGTAAGACGGTACTGTGATATGATAAGCAGTATAGAAAAATACTGCGAAAACCGTCTTCATGATAGATGTGACGACCCGCCTTGCACAGACCGTCACTTGACTTAACTTACTTGAACTTAAACTTGTTTTTATCCCATTTTTCTTTATCATGAAAATAGTGGGGATTTATTTTTTTTTTTTTTTTTTATATTTAGCGGAAGCATTATACTGAGAAAATATTTACATACACTCATACATAAATAAAATAACTGTCTGTTTTCTCAAAATAGATATATTAATTAAATCCTTCTAAGTTGCGAACCCCAACCCGTTCATCATTTCACAGCCACCGGCTTCACTCTCCACCATGCAGTTAATTCAAATCAGGCTGTTTACCTACAGCATAAACTTCAAACAATGAGCGAAAGCTCAGCAAGTACAACTCTTATACCGCGAACCCATTTACATGAAATATACATAACCTTTTACATGACATCTTAAACATGAAAGCATAAACATGGCATCATATCATCGATTTCTTCATCTTAAACATGACATTCTATCGTGAAATGCATGAACCGTTTATGTCCAGTTATGCTTACTTTCTTGTATCATACTTTATCTTGTTGATTTTACTTGTGGGCCCGTTAACTTGATGTGCACGTGTACCCGGCGCGCAGCTTGAGGAGATTGCCCAAGCTTTCGACCCGATCGTCATCAGGGGGCACGACACTGGCTCTTATGGCCTTTTCTCAAACGTTATGTTTGTATGTCTTTCTTGACATTTTTCCTACTTGATAGATTAGTGAACATACTTGTATGATGTCTCCTAATCTCATGTTCTATCAATGCATGAACATACATACTTTTCAAGTAAGCATAATAACAATACTTGAAACATACTTTTAAAGCATGGCATTAGCATTTGAAACATTCATCATACAGTAAGCATATTGCAACCATCGAGCAAATCATCAAATAATACTTAAACAGTGTAAAGCAAACATGTTGGTAAACATACAACTCTAGCCTATGCTGTAGGCGGCGTTGTACTTACTTTGTCTTCGTTGTTCGCGTGATCGAATTTCCTTTCCCGAGCACGCTCGCAGGTCACCTTCCTGCCCATGGACGTTTACACGTGAGGTCTCTATTCTAAGATCATTTAATGTAGGATTAAACCAACATATACATTTTTCGGTTATATGTCCCTCTACTAACACATGTGAAGGGGTCACACGGAGTAACCCACAACGGAATTATTAATTAATTAAGGGTTCATGTAGAAAACCATAATCTTAACTTAAACCTCAATCCGCAAGGTTAACTCTGGGCTTGGCAAGGCCCTAGTAACTCGGAATAATTTTCCGGCTACTAACGCAGTATCTTATTCATTTTAAATCTTGAAAACCTTGAACTTGCTTAAAATATCATTTTCTTGTTTATTTAAGTAAGTTTGGTGAATAGCACCCAAACTTGTCTTGAAAATTACAAAACACTTGAAAATATTACTATAAAACATTTGGGGATCGAAAACCGCCTTTGGAATGATTTTCGGGTTTGAAAATGATGTTTGAAAGTTAGAAAAACGTTTTTCCTAGTCATTGGTCTAGAAAATCCTGTGCATGAAATTTTGTTCACTGCACGGCTTTTGTTTGAAAATTCATAACTTAAAATTTAAAACGAATTTGGAAACACTTTCTTCACGAAAGTTGTAGCTAACAAAAATATCTAAAACTTTCATGTTTTGAACATTTTCTGATTCTGGCTCATTTGATACCAGTTTTTGTTTGAACACATGTGAATCGTTGGAACTTGGTCACCCTGACCAGTTCTCGGTTTTTCTTAAAAACAAAGGCCATTGAAGCCTTATTTTTAAAATCTGTTTGTGAGCCCCTTAGGAAACACCCTAACGAACAACTTTCGTGTTTTAAGTTTTTACCCATTCGGCCTCTAAGGACCTGTAAATCCCACTTTTCCGAGCTGCCGGGTGTTGGACCCGAGAGCAGTTTTGGTGTTAGTCCAAATTTTACGTCCCTATGCGTCGCTCTAGCTCGACCGCCCAATGCGGGACCTACTAACACATGCACGTCTTCTAACGTCCCTCATACACATAAAATTTTAAATCCCGTGTTTCGGATGCGATTCAAAGCCGAGACCCCTCGGTCCACGGTTTTGAGAGAGAAACATACATACACAAAACTCAACCATATCACCATACAAACCCTAAAACATGCATCTAGAAATTTGATAAACATGTTAGGGACATAAAACCCTTAAATAGAAACCCTAGCATGCATCTCTAACACACAAAAATCATAGAGCATATATCCAACCAAACATGCAAAATAATCACCTCAAAAACCTAAATCAAGCATAAAAATATAACCTAAGCTATTTAGGGCTAAAACCGAAAATTATGAGCTTAAGCTCTTACAACTTTTGTGCTTGAAATACACGGTAAAACCCTTGAGAAAATGAACCAAAAATTTGAACCCATAAGCTAGGGTAAAGTTCGGATTTTTACCTCAAAATTCCGAGGGTTTCACTAGCTTGCTCCTAGTTGAGATTAAGCCTCCAAGGTGCACGGTTTGGACCTCAAAAATGGTCACAAAATTTGTTAACTTCCTCCCCCTACCAACCTCGGCAAAAGAGAAGAAAATGCCCAAAAATCTTACCTTAAAAATTTCGTGGATCCTTGAGCACCAACTCACAAAAAAGTTGGTTTTTCTTGGCTCTAGATCACACCTTCTTCCAACCCTTGCTTCTAGCCAAAACCCGAAATTTTTTTTGATTTTCTCGGCTCCCAAACACTCGGCAAGATGGGAAAGAGAGGGGAAAATTTTTTGAACAATCTCTCCTTTGGAACTCTCAAGAAAACCGACTACTAAGGGGGCTTTCTCTCAAAATTTTCTTGGCTTGAAATCTCTTGTTCTTCTCTCTCTCTCTCTCTATCTCTCTTCTCTCTCTCTCTTCTTCGAATTTTTTTGGAGTGGAAATCCGAATAGCATGGCTGGGAATGGGTTAATGGCAGCTGACATTTTGGGGTTTGAAATCCCTAGGAATAGTGTCTCTAGCTAGGGGAAATCCTAGGCTCTCTTTTCCAAGATAATTTGGTTCAACTCTTGCTATATGGTCCTCCAATTTTTGCAAGCCATTGCCCATAAGGGCTTGAGTGTGGCCGGCTGATATGGGGAGAGGAATGGTGAGTGGTTGACAACTCATAGATGAGGTGTCACATGCTCATTGGTCCATGTGGGTGGAGGGTTAAGTCCTAACTTAGCTTAATTGTGATGTAATTAAGCTTAAAGGCTTGTTTGGTTCAATCTTTTTGAAAAATTGTGTAATTTCAACACATTGCAATAAATTTTAATACTGAGTTGCTTAAATACCCAGTATCGAAAATTACATTGCATTTAAAAATTTCGATCTGTGAAAAACTCGTTCGGAAAAATTTTTCTCTTATTTTTCCGAATCCTTTCGCCCTGAACTCTAACTTAGTATGCTTGATTTTTCTAAGGTGATTTTAATTCTATTTAAACTCATCTTGATCAAGAAATGAGTTTTTAGCAGTAATTTCACTTGTACTGATATCTTAAAATTCTTGTTTGACGTTTTCGACCGTTTTAGTATAACTGACTTATTGGTCAACGTCAACTTGTCTTGAAATGTGCAAATACGACCTCCTTTCACTCATAAAGGTCTTTTGCGAGTTCATGCAATTTGTTTTAGAGTCTTAATAAATCTTAAGAACTCGTTTAACAAAATTAAGTTCTAAAACGAACTTCCTCATGAAATACCGATTACGGTAAATATTTACACGACATGTCTATAAAATATGAACCGAAGAAATTCGGGTGTTACAATAGAGATAGCATGAATAGGTTTTAAAAACCACCTTAGAAAATCAAGCACCCCGAGTAGGAATTAGAGACGAAAAAGGACTCAGGAAAATAAGAAAAATTTTGTACTGTCCGTTTTCTTTTCAACAAATAAATTTTAGTTAAATAAATACTGTGTTTGAGTAAACACAGTATTAGAAATATCTTTATTGGCTTAAAATGGATTGCTTATTGGAGGAAGTAGCCAAACAAGGCATAAGGTGAATGACATCACCTTATCCTTAATTATGACATCATGATTAACTTAAGATAAGCTTAAAAAAAAAAAAATCAAAACTTGGCCACCAAGTTCACCTCTAAGGGGCGGCCACATGGGGGGGTATTGTGCAAATTTTTGTGCAATTAGTTTTCCATCAAGGACTTATGAGCAAAGGTGAACCAAATATTTGCAAAAAAGTCCAAAAATTTCACCTATAAATAGGTTGCCAAGGGGGACGGTTTTGGCCTCAAAAAAATTCAGAAAAACAGCCAAACTCTTGCCATTTTCTCCCTCAAAAAATCCGGACTTCTAAGTGTGAGCAAGGAAGGAAGAAAATTTTGCAAAACCGAGAGCAATCGGAGTGTAGGGGTGGTCGGATTTCTTGTGTGAAACCAACAAAGTTTTGAAAAAACTTTTGAGACCCATTTTGGCCATTAGGGCCGGTTCTAGGAGGAGCCAAAGGGAAAGGGGGGAAATTCCAAAAGCCAAGCCAAACTCTTGATTCAAATCAAGGTAATTTCTTTAGACTTTAAACTTCTCAATTTAAGTTTCAATTGAGAAATTTAAATGTATTTTCCAAAGGTTAGTAAGAGCGTAAGCTCGATTTAAGTTTTTCCTAAGTTGGATTTAGGGTTGTGCTTGATTTAGATTAAGGGTAGTTTGATTTATGAGTTTAAATTATGAGCTTGCATAGTTTTATGCTTATGCTTGATTGATTTTGTTGAATCGCATGCTAGGTATTCGATACGTTGTATGTCCCCAATTACGTTTAAGAATGATGGTTTGGAACGTTAGAAACCGCTGCATGTGTGTATTAGAGCTCCCGCGGTGGCTGGTTGAGCTAGGTTCCACGTCTAGGACGTAAAACGAACCCTAAACCGAAAACTGCCATTTTCGGGTAAAACCTGACCAGTTTCGGGAAAAGTGAAATTTGAGGCCTTTAGAGGCCGAATTTGGAAAAAACTTAAAACACAAAAGTTGTTTGGAACAATTTTTCCTAGAGGACAACGTGAGCCGTTTCCCAAAATAAGGCCCCAATGGCCTCCGTTTACCCCAAAACCTGTGGCTGATCCCCAGACCCAGTTTTCACTCAGTTTTTCGGGGTCAGCCAGTTTCAAACAAAAACTGGGACGAATCTAGGCCGAATTGAAATTTTTGCAAAACACGAAAGTTTTAGTATTTTTTGAGAGCTACAACTTTTATGAAGAAAACTTTTTCAGATTATGAACCGATTTTAAATTAGAATCGTTTTTCGATGGGTGCGCAGGGAATCCGAAAATTCCTGCACCACTAGTTTTACAAATGTTTCTAGAAAACTGTTTTCTACTACAAACTATTGTTTTGATTATGAAAAACTGTTCCAAGGGCAGTTTTCAACCCCAAATGATTTTATAAAGCACTAATCCAAGAGTTTGGATTTTTACGATTTAAGTAAAGGATTTTTATAAGTTAAGAATGAAGTTTTGGGATTAATTTCCCTAAATTTTCTAAGTAAGGGAAATGAATTCTTCAAGTTAGAATATAGCAAGCGACTAGTTTACGAAAGGTAGTCGGGAGTTATACCCGAGTTACTGGGCTTAGCCTCAAAGCCCAAGGTTGACCATTAGTTGATCAGATATCGACTTTAACCCAACATTTAATTAAGGGTTACCCAAAGTAATCCTATAGGATACAAGACATGTGTGGGGGGACATATAACTAGAATGTTGGAAAGGTTACCAACTTTTTATAGGATTCTTATCCTATGTTCTTTTAATAGCAGGAAGGAACATGCAGTTGCAATCCGAGTTAAGACAACGAAAACCGGAATCTAGCAAATCAGGCAAGTATCAAACCTCACCTACGGTATGAAAATAGTAAAGACTATTTTCAAGTATACATGCTATGTTATGCCATGATGTGTGATGCCATGCTATAGCTATGAAGTGCTATGTTTATAAAAGTGCTATGTTTTATAAAAGTACTATGTTTATAAAAGTGCTATGTTTATAAAAGTGTTATGTTTTACAAAAGTGCTATGTTTATAAAAATGTTATGTTTATAAAAGTGTTATGTTTTACAAAAGTGCTATGTTTATAAAAGTGTTATGTTTATAAAAGTGCTTTGTTTACAAAAGTGTCATGTTTACAAAAATGTCATGGTTTCAGAAATGTTATGTTTTCAAAAATGTCATGGTTCCAGAAGTGATATGTTTTCAAGAAGGCCATATTATGGCAAATGTTGAGTATGATATGACATAGTGACATCATGAAATATGTTCACTAATGTTAAATCATATGGTAAGATAATCAAGTAAGGTGTCGTACCAACCTCCCCTAATCGAGGAGGCTACATGTTTAGTGGTGATAATTACCTTCCGTGATCGAAATCCGTGATCGTGAAGGGTCAAGTTAAAATTCCCAAAACTGTTAGGGCCTTGCAAACCCTAGCTTTATCTGGAGGCTGCGCGCTTTTGGTACGAACACTATGGGCCCACATGTTAGGACAAGATAATAAAGATTGAGTCTATAATGAAACATAAGACATTCAATCAAACATAAATGGTTCATGCATAAGTTAGTAATGATTGCCATGCTCTACTGATGCTTGAAATATTTTGTGAAATTATGTTTGAACTTGCTGGGCGAAAGCTCACCCTTATATTTCATACTGTAGGTAAGAAGCCTGCAATTTAATTGGTGGGCTATGCGGACGATGCGGCGGGTGAAGGGCGGTGTGGGATACCACTACGCATAATTTTCCGCATCTAATTTTCAGTAATATGTTAATATTTCAAAAATAAATTATGTTTTGTTATTTGTAAGAAGTTTAAAGACACAAGAAGATACTGTCAGTATAGTCTGTATGTATGACAAGTTTTTATCTATAAGATAACTTATGTGTATATGATTTAAAAAAAAAAAAATTTATCTCAAATTTTCAAGTAAAGAACAAGTACGTATGGTGTCGACCTGGCTTGGGAAGTCGGGGCGTCACACCATATATCTGCAGACAAACAAAGAAAAACAATGGCAATAATACCTGAAGAAGTTGATTTGTTCACTAAGTTGTATGAAGCATCAATTGAAGGATCTTTGCTTACCTTCAACTCATTGATTCAAAAAGATCCATTAATCCTAAGTAAGATTTCACTAACCACCTTCAATGAAACTCCTCTACACATAACAGCTTTACTTGGCCACCATGATTTCACTAGACAACTTTCTTTTCCACAAGCCGAAACTTTCATCCGAGTTTAATTCCCGCCTACGCTCACCTCTTCACCTGGCTTCAGCCGAGGGCCACACAGAGGCAGTTCGAGTGTTTTTACAAGAAAACGGTGACGAAAACATATGCTTAGCCAAAGATCAAGACGGCAATATTCCTCTCCATTATGCTGCCATGAGAGGTTGATTCGACGTGATTAAGCTGTTAATTGGCACGAGAAAGGAGTCGGTTTTGGAAGTGATGCCTGATAGGCAAACAGTGCTGCACTTGTGTGTTAGATAAAACCACTTGGAGGCTACTCAAAGAGAACTGCCGGTTCCTTAACTCCAAAGAGCCCACTGATGGGAATACTATTTTGCATTTACCTGTGATGCGAAAGCAAATTGAAGTAAGTATTAGGGAAACTTATTATTTCATCTTAGGGAAAATTCTTTTTTTGAATATAATTATCTTCATTTGGAATTTGGAATTTATTTTTATTTTTTTTAATTTGGAAAATTTATCGACTATAGGTGATTTATTAGCATTAGGCAACTTATACCTGACTTTTATATATTGTAAGTTTTATTTATATTGAAGTCTATTCATAGTGTTTCTTATTATAGTGAATTTTTCTCTTCGTTCCTAATCTATGTATATAAGCACATACACATAAAATATCTTTATGTCTCTTCTCTGCTTTTGTCATAAAACTCGTAAATGGACTGTTGTTCTTAAGTAATGTAGCTGCAGAATCATCTCCCTTTGAAAGCCTTGAACTCCAATTAAAACTCGCCGGTGAATTTACAACGGTTTCTTTGGAAACTTCACTCTGCCTTGCCTTGAGCCATGTGTCCCGATGGCAAACGACTTGCATCATCAGCCAAAGAAATTGCATCTTCAATCTGGGGATGCGCCCCGCGCCCCCACCACCCCCCCCCCCCCCCCCCCCCCAACCAAAAACTTTTTTATTACCATTATTTTTGTCATCGTTATTATTACTGTTAGTATTATTGCTTGTATAGTGTTATATTTTCACGATTTTACCGTCGGTAAAATATTGCTATCTTTGTAGGATGCAAAATGTTGCTAAATAATTTCGCTATTTTAAGACTAGATAAACTCTTTAAATTCAAACTATTGTTTCATGTAAAGTTTGTTAGTGTGGTGTACAAGTTTAACAGGTAGCTAAAGAGCAGAGTAAATCATTTACTCTTTTTCCCGACTCAAGTTTTTCCTTTCATGCTTTACTAGACAAGGCATTTACTGAGTGATCTATTTAATTCCTTTGCATATATAAGGAGATTAGATTTTTTTTTTCTGTAAGTTGCTTTAATTATTATTATTAGCTCCTTTGCATATTAGTTTTTTTCCCCCCAAAAAATATAAAAAGAGGAGTAGCCAACACAGGTTTCTAGAGGAAAAATTGGTTTCTACATGATTTTTCCCAAGGGAAATGATTAGATTAATGTTTTGTCAAGTAAAAAAATTTAGGATACTTTTGCCGACGAAATTGTTTTGCTATGTGAAAAATTAATAATTAAATTCTACTTTTCAAAGTAACTAGTTATATGATATGCGTTTCACGCATGCAAAATAGATAAACAAAACAAAACAAAAGCAAAAAAATACATAAAAATAAATACATAATTAAAATCCACATGATAATGATGTGACAACACGTGGCAACCACGTTACCATCATATGACAAGCAAGGAAGTCATTACCAAAAAAGCCATTGGCTATTTTTAAATATAGGTAAGAAATGAGTTTGTTTGACAAAATTATTGTTTTACCTTTTGGTCATATGTAGGAGAAGAAAAGTAAAAAATGTGGCTTTTTAGTCTAAGTGGTTGGGTCCACATTTTGAAAAGCAATTAATGCTTCAAAATGGTTTTTAAAATGTTCTAGTAAACAAAAAAAAATATATGCAAAAAAATCGCTAATATCCTTGATCATAAGACATATAATTGTCACTATAAATAAGAACTAAAACTCCAACAGTATTAATTAATATTAACATAATAGAAGTAAGTGGAACCAAATAGTCATATTTGAAAGAAAAGTCATTATTTATAGTCCAAGACCATATAGATAGATAGATAGATAGATAGAAGGTTTATTTATTTATTGAATAAGTAGAGAAGTTGAATAAAGCATACTTAACAATAAAACACTTGAAAACACCCATTATATATATAATTTTACTGAAATTCTATTACAAATTTTAGAGATGTATGTTTTGAGAAGCTACATTTTTCTGACTAGATTGGAAGCTCTTTTGGTCGGAAAAAGTTCTTCGAATAAGTTATCCCAACATTTTTAAAAGGTAGTTTTTAGAGATAGAGAGTCAACAACAACTTCTACCAAACAAAACCAAACAAGCCTGTAATGACCTATAAGATAACATATAGAAGCGGCAACAGCAAAAAAATACCCAACTAACTAGAAAAACGTCATTAAAATGATAACGACAAGAACCTTTAAAAACAACAATATTAACATAAAAAGAACAACAAGCAGGAAAACTACCCAAATCTAAGGGCATGAAAGTTATTCCCTGTTCTCAATCAATAAATACCAATGTGTTGATGATCCGTCTAATTGTTTCCTTTTTTTTTTTTTTTTGGTTAATAGAGAAGATCTTCTCAATGAATAAGCAATGAAAAAAAAATAAAGAGAAAAAGAAAAGCATATGAAAAGTTTGAAGACACTAATTCATGAGAAAGGATATTATGGCCACCAACTTTAATCCCAATTTTTATTTACATGATGTGACATGGGAGTTATCCTTCTTATATTAGTAATTGTTTAAAAGATTATGACATTAATTTAAAGATAATTAACAACTCATTACTACATAAGTTAATTAATTCAGAAAATTTGATATTAGAATTAGTTTTCTTAACATTATGCATTAAAATAAGTAAAAAAATCTCAAAAGCATCCAACTGAAAATAGAAAAGCCGAATCAATGACAAAAATCTTAATTTCAACTACTCTTCTTTACCTACTCTAAATCAATTTAAGGGAATTATTTCTAAAACATATAACAGAAGAGCTTTTGTTGCATTCGATCTTAAACTTCATACATATATATGTTTGATATATACGATACGGACCCTAAAACACCTTTATTTAAAAATTACAAAATAAGAAATCTCATGGCTGCATAATTTGAGTGTTAAGGATCTCTAATCGCCTTTTCAATTCGTACGGAGTGGTGGGATGCTTTGTTCGTTCGTAAAGAAATTAGTTGGATCAACTCTAGTTTTCACCTGAATCAACCTGTAGAAATTATTCTTGAAATACTTTGTACCCCAAATGCTTGCTTGTGTTATACTTGTGGTGCCACCCTCATATTTTAGGTTATTCGTCCCAATGTCAAGGTCTCTAAATGTAACGACCCGCCTAGCACGGACCGTTACCGTATATACATACATGCTTAACATACTTACTTATTTAACAAAAGTAGTGGAAATTTTTTTTTTTTTCTACTACTGTAGTACTATTTGGAATAATATAAACATAAAATATTAAACATAAATTTACGGAAGACATAGCGGCTTATCCCTTCTTTCACAGTTGCCTCGCCAACTCCATCATCTTGTATCAAAATTCGCCAGTAGGTTGTTTACCTACAGCATGGACGTAAGACGTGAGCTTTCGCTCAGCAAGTACAACTTTATTTTCCGCAACACAATCAATTATAAACTTAACATAGCAAATCATAACATATTCTAATTATGCATGATCCAATTATGCTTTATTATGCGTACTTGTTTATGGGCCCCTTATCATGGGTGATCGTACCGGGCGCGCAACTATGGAACGGTTGGGGCGGCCAAACCATTTCCAACTCAGTCCACAATCCTACCCGACCTTGGACGGGTCGGTACGTCACAGGCAAGCTCGCTCGCCATTATACTTATTTGTCATCTTGACCTTGTTCTTATTAATTGTGAACATACTTCATGATGTCACATGAATATAACTGGTAATCATATCTTAGTCATGCCATCTACTTGATAATTTAAATCATATACATTGTATCATGTCACAACCAAAAAGCCTATGCTGTAGGCGGAGTTGTACTTACCTCCCTTACTATGTCCCTTTTTGATACCGTTCTCTTACTGGTACAGCTGCAGGCCCTTTCCTGCTTGAATAGGGACATAGGTAAGAGTTCAATTCTCATTGTGCAGTGTTGGTGTCCTAACCAACATGCTTACTAATTTCTAGTTGTATGTCCCCGATACTTGATATCTGGTTTGGTCACAATATTAATCCTACTGTTTGGGAGAATTCATTCTTTAAAAGATTACTTTGGACAATCCCTTGGGCTAAATTTTTGACAAAATGCTGGGTTTCTTTAAAACCTTGGGCTTTGGGACTAGGCCCGGTAACTCAGGTATCATCCTTGATTACCGTCCGTAATCGGCTTGATTACAGATTTTATCTTAAAAGTTCTATTTTCTTATCCTTTTGCCATTTTGGGAAATTTAGCTTTAAATCCCTTTAATATTTTTGGTAACAATTCCAATTTTTAAAACAAATCTTTATAAAGGTCGTTTAAGATTGAGAACTGCCTTTGGAACAGTTTTAAGCAAAAATACAGTTTTCTTTTTCTTTTTGAAACTGTTTGTAAAACTTATGTGCAGGAATTTTCGGTTCCCTGCACACTCTTCATAAAACAATACCAGTTTAAAAATCCATTTGTAATTTGAAAAACTTGTCTTCACGAAAGTTGTAGCTCTCAAAAAATGCTAAAACTTTCATGTTTTACGAAAAATCCAGTTCTGCTTGTATTTGCGTCAGTTTTTGTTTGAAACTGGCTGATCCTGCAAATTGGGTCTGGGCAGACCAGCCACGGATTTTTGTAAAAACGAAGGCCATTGGAGCCTCATTTTTGAATTCTGCTCACGTTGTCTTCTAGGAAAAATCGTTCCGAGCAACTTTCATGTTTTATGATTTACCCAATTCGTCCTCGAAATGCCTCTAATTTTTATTTTCCCGAAACTGACCAGTTTTGAATCCGAATTGGCAGTTTCAATTGTTAAGTCCGGTTCACGTCCTATTTCGTGAAATCTACCTCGACCGATCACTTCGGGAGCCTACATGGCAAACACACAGCATTTCTAACGTCCCACATGAACCCTTAAATCGTCCAATTGAAACCATGCAAACCAAATTCAAAAGCCCTAAGCCTAGGTTTGACTTTTTGCATACATCACATACAAGCATCAAACTTTGCTCCTTAAACTAGCATGCTTCAAGCACTGCCCTAGGGCAGATTTTTGGACCAAACTAGGGGACACACAACTCTAAGCATCAAGCATGAAAATCAATCATAAACAAGCACAATAATGCAAGAATTTAAACCATACACCCCTAGATCTACAAATCAAGCACATACCACAAACTTAGGGCATATAATGGGAAATGGACTTATGTCCTTACAACTAAATCGAACCACCTTTTTACCTTTAATTTGAATTCAAATAAGAGAGTTAGAGCTCTAGATTTTTACCTTAGACCAAAGCCAAATTTTGGTCACCAAATTCCTTCCTTCCCCTAGCTCCCTTGGCTCACGGCCACACCACCAAATTGGCACCAAAAATTTTTCTGGTTGGTCTCCTTGGTAGATCCACTCCAAGCCGAGCACTTCACCAAGGTTTGGCCCCAAAATTTTTTTAGCCTTTCTCCTTCCCTCACTCACACGGCCACACACCCCAAGAGACCTAAAAAAATTTCTAAACTTCTCTTGGTTTTTCCCTAGCTCAAATCCGAACTCCTAGGAACAAAAACCCCAAGAAAATTTTGATTTCTCTCACTCCTTTCTCTTCTCTAATTTCCGGATTTTTGTGGAAGAGTTTGGCAAGAGTTTGGCTGTTTTTCTCTAATTTTTCTCAGCCAAAATCCGCCCACCCAATGGCCTATTTATAGGTGAATTTTTGGACCATTTTGCAAATAACTTTTGTTCACCTTTTTCCTTCAAATCCTTGGGAAAAATTTAATTCAATTTTGGCCCCAAAATGACCGGCCACATCATGCTCTAGAATGATCCAAATGTTTTTTTAATTACCATAATGATGTCATTAATCAAAAAGGTGGTGAGGTAATCACCATTAGGCTTGTTTGGCCTTAATTCTTGATAGGCAGTCCAAATTTATGCTAACATAGATATCTTTAATACTGTTAACTATTAATAACAGTATTTTATCTCTAAACTGCAGTCCAAATTTTATCTGCATAAAATTTGACTGTATAAAATTTTTCTTATAATTTGAAGCCCTTTTTGCCCAAGATATTCTAATTTATGTGCTTGATTTTTCTATGGTGATTTTAAATCTTAATCTTAACATCTTGTCCGAAAAATGGTTTTTTCGCAGTATATTTTCCATACTGTTTGACCATAAAGCAGTATCATCATATGGTTGACTTTTCAAGTCAACTGTTGACTTTTTAGGTCAACTGTTGACTTTTTAGGTCAATATTGACTTTTTAGGTCAAGCTTTGACCACCATGCAAAACCATGAAATCGTGAAATTTTCTACTTTTTTGACTCAAAATGATACATACTTGTTTAAGCAATCATTTTTAAGTCTCATAAGATCATGAGAACTTAAAATTTCCAAATAAAACCCATCTCAAATTTTCATGAGTATTTTCAGAACATAGCACAAGTTTCTTTACAAGAAAACGTAAGGTCGTGAAAATTTAGTTATTACACTAAAGTTAAGATATGTAGCCCTAGGATTTTCGGAGACATAAGGAGTCGTGTAATTGTAAAGCCTTCTTACCCAACTCACATGCTTTTCTTCTTCTTCTTCTCCTTCCCATTGCACGAGGTGATGAATCATGTAGAGGTTTCCCGCTCGGTGAGGGAATGGGATTGCGGATTCTGAAATCTCGTTCATTTTCCCTCCATAAGGAAATACATAGATCATTGCTCTTCCTACGTCTTCTTCGTACAACATTCCCAACATTGTTTCGAACACGTTATCTGGAATAGGCTTTTTCACAAAATCAGATTTCGCTTTGAAAGATAACAAATTGAAATTAGATGTCCTATTAAGCAGAGCGTCCAAGGATTCTCCATTTCTGAATAGATTAAAAAAGAGAAAGGATTCCACCCATCTCATTTCAGAGCACTCCTGTCCTTGCAAGCCCAACTCAGGAAACTCCTCTTTCATCAACTCAAGTAGCTTATCCACGCCGCCATGGAACGTACACCGGACATTAGCTTCTAGCACAATTTTCGAATCATTTGAAGGCGTTTGGAACGTCATGTAGACTGTTAGATTCTCATCGACTTTGTCTGCACGGCGTTGCCACCGATGAAAGAGCGTCTTAGTCGCATTGTGTTCCATGTTCCTCCAAACATCAAATACAGCTACCGTCTTTGGCACTGGAACTAGTCGAATTTTCCATTCTACAACGATTCCAAAGCTTGCCGGTCCGCCACCACGTATGGCCCAAAACAAATCTTCCCCCATAGATTTCCGGTCAAGAATTCTTCCTTCAGCGTCGACTATTTTTGCGTCAAGAATATTATCAGCCGAAAGGCCATATATTCGCGTTAAATAGCCATAGCCTCCTCCACCGAACTGTCCACCAACGCCCACAGAGTGGCAATCTCCGGCGGGGAAGCCAAGATTTTCACTTTTCTGACAGATCGCATAATAGAGTTCACCTAGCGTTGCTCCGGATTGATTGAACCCAAGCCGATTTGCTCTCCACGTCAATGCTAACCGAGCTTAGGTTTCTCAAGTCAATCACGACATATCTTGGGACATGAAAGTAGGACACATATGAAAGGCCCTCATAATCATGGCCACCACTTCGGGTTCTAATCTGAACGCCGTGTTTCTTGGCGCAGTAAACCGTGGCCTGGACATGGGAGACTTGAAATGGTGTAATGATAACGGATGGTTTAGGGGTTGAAGGAGAAGAAAACCGATCGTTTTGTATCGATGAATTCAGCACAGTTGAATATGCCGAATCATTTGGAGTGTAGAAAATGGGTTCATGAAGGGAGGCAGAGTAGGATACATGACTAGCAAGGCACTCTAGGAAGTCTTGTGGAGTGTATGCTGAAGCTTCAACTGGAAATGAAAAGAGAGAGACGAAAATTTGGGCAAAAGATAAAGGGATTAATGGGAAGAAATTCATTTTCATGCGAGCGTGAAAGGATATACTAATTGCCTCTCAAATTTATAGAAGCTAATAAGTAATATGCTTCCATTGTATATCTTTTATATGTCATGAAATCAATAAATTTCCAAAGAAGTACATAAAAATCAATTTGTATGACGTCATTGGGTTTGATGAATGAGAGTATTAAAATTTGACATGCATGCGCTTACTTGACCAAATGAACTTCTCTATATGTGGGACATGACAAACGTAAGGATTTATCCAACTAAATATATGAAAACAACTTAGAAAAAAAAATTGATAGCTATACGTCTAGAAAACTCATTTAATCTGTTTGCATGACATCATTGGCCGGTTTTATTTAGAGCTCTAATAACCTAGCTAGCTGGTTTAAAAATTCTACACACGCTTTCTTCAATGATATTTTGAAAAATATCAGTTTAGAGATTAGGGAAGAAATTAAAGAAAACATAAATTTCATATTCGAAGAGATAAATTCAAATACGTTTTATTCTTTTCATACATACTTTCCTTACCCAAAGATATAGGACTTCTTGCGATGTTTTATATTGTATATATTTAGTTGGGCTGTACGCGCTTCATATATCTACAATATAGACAAAACAAAACAAAAGCAATAAATAATAAATAAATTAACTAGATTAAAATTAAAAATATTTTTTTTACAAAAAGAAAAAAAAGTTTGTAGGATAAATTTTTCTTAACCGAATTTATATCCAGTTCCTCAAAATGTGAAAATATGCTAATTTCTCCCAACAACCCGAAGCAACAATTTCTACCTTAACCGAATTTATGCTTGTTTTCATTAACCGGCACATTACTTATTGTTCGTTTTGAACCTCATGCCCACACGGTTTTGCTCTTGAGCTCACTCTAAAAGGCCTCATACCATTAGGATATGAATTTTTTTACTTATGGACTATCACATATATCAATCCTTAAGTGATGTGGGAATAAACAATTACTCTTTTTCTTACAAGGGATGATGATTGTCATAATCACCCTTCTTTTTGGGGTCCAACGTCCTTGTTAGCCACACTTCAGTTGGGTATAGGATCTGATACAATTTGTAACGACCTGTGGCTACTTTTGGTATGATATTATTCGTTTTGCACCTCGTGTCCACACAGTTTTGCTCTTAGGTTCACCCTAAAAAGGCCTTATATAATTAGAAGGTAGTCTCTTTACTTATGAACCATTACATATATCAATCCTCAAATAATATGGAACTGCATAGTTACTCTTTTCCTTATAGGGATTGATGACTATCATATAATTTATAGGATTAAGGGCTTCCCGGCTTTGTTTATATGACATCATTGGCCGTTCTTACTTGACATCATTCAAAGAAAACTCATTTTATACATTTGCATGACATTAATATTGGCGGGTTTAATGTCAAGAGCTCTACTTAGCTAGTTAGTTTTGAAATTCAACATACGCTTCTTGAAATAAATTTGGGTATGCACTAAATCATTGGTATAAATAAGATGTTCGGATGATATTTCTACTATAAAAATTTAGTTCATCTTGAACCAGACCTAGAACTACCCTCAGTTGTTTATGCCATAAATCCTATTTTATATTCATTGAGATCTGCTGATTTTGTATACCATTCCGCTGTAAATAAATGATCTTAGAATAGATCCATTATGGTCTTCAAAATATATAATAATGTAAACAACAATGCTCGTTTCCATCTTAATATTTGGTTTACCTATAAGTTTTAGTCTTTATCTTTCTATTTCTATTTATGGAATGTTAAAAAATCATTATATAATAATCCAAAAATTGAAATAGAAAAGAAAAATGAGAGGTTTGTGATGATTTTTTGTTCTTTTACACTAGGTAGTCTAATATCCTTATGCATGAAGATAGGGGGGATTCTTTTTTCTTTTTTTTGGTTAATATATACCTTGAATTTTTTTTTATGCTCATTTCCTAATTAAAATTATAAGTATGTCCTCATTAAATTTAATTTCAAAATTCCTTTAAATAAAAAATCAAGTAGTTTAAGTTAAAAGGCCAATAACACTTCATTATATTCGAAAAATTGTAAACTCGAATATTAATATCAATCAAGTCTAATTCTCTATTTAGAAAGATTATATATATAATTATATATATATATATATATATACCCATAAATCAAACATAAATAAAGAATATTGAAAGTATGATTGGAAAAATAAGTAAGAAACTGAATTATGCAAAAAAGAACCCTGAAACGTATAGTGACTAGTGATTAGGAAAGAAAGAAAGCGCAAATTTCATATTTGAAAAAACAAACTCAAATAAGTTTTATTCTTTTCTTACTTTCCTCACTCGACTACATAAAATTTCTTGTTGTCGGGGTTTTAGGACTTCTTCCTGTGACATCGCCATTAGTTATCTTTTGTAGCTTTTTTATGAATAATAAACTACAGATTTAGTAGGAGGAATTAAAGACTTAACTCAAATTGATTAAAAAGAGAACAGATTGTAATAAGATGACACAAGCAAATTTCAGTTGACGTGAGATTAGGAAAGAAAGAAAAAACAAATATCATGTTTAGGGAAATAAACTCAAATATGTTATAAGCATTTGTGAGTTTAAAAAAAAAAAAAAAAAAGAACTTTTCCGCAGGTACCATCTAAACTTATCACACAAATTTTATTTGTATTATGGACTTTTAATTTTGACAATTTATACCGTAAGTTATAAATCTGTAACAATCTACCTCATTTAATAATAATGTTAATCTTTTGCAGGAAATTGACGTGTGATATATGTCAATAATTTGTCAATTAATGGAAGAAATAATCATTTTAATGTATTAAAGTCTAAATTTTTAATTAAGTTTTATCAAAATTTAAAATTTTGAATTATATTTGTTTTCTATATAATTTGGGTTAAGTACATTGATAATCACAAGACCCTTTGTGCTCTTAACTAATAATTTATATGCAAATCAAGTGTTAATTTTCATAAAAAAAATAAAAATAAAAATAAGTATGGTTATCAATGGGGTTGATTGTTATAAATTTATAAGTTTAGATTGTGAATTGTTAAAATTAAAAATTTCAAATCTGTTCAATAAAATAAGAGAACACCGGTGTAATTTAGCCAAAAAAAAAAAAAAATCAGTTGACTATAAATTAGGTAAGCTCGGTGACTGATTTTGTAAGTAATTGACCAAGCAAATTTGGTTGATGTTACACGCAATTTTTATGCCTAGTACCAAATTTGATTTGACCTTTGATCAAAGTATCTCTCTCTCTCTCTCTCTCTATCAATGACATGAAAAATGACAGATTTCGTAAGTAATTGACCAAGCAAACTTGGTTGATGTTACACGTAATATTTTTACCTCGTACCAAATTTGGTTTGACCTTCGATCTCTCTCTCTCTCTCTCAAACCCAGAACAATTCTAGTATATTGGACCGAGTCATTATTAGTTGATTTTTTTGAGGTTTTAAACATGTTTAAAATTTTTATTTTTTTATACATTTTATTTATGTTCATGCCTCTCCTGAAATATAGCCAGTGATCTACCACAGACTGGTGCTGTGGTAATTATCTTTGAATTGATATGTCTGTAGCTTGAACTAAATTTTGAATGGTAGAGTTGTCAGTTTTTGAAATATTGGATCGTTCTCGCAAACATTTCAAAATTGAGCTACATGGTTAGCTTAGTTTGGAGAAACAAAAAACACATCACTAACTAGGTCAAGTTATAAGTCTAATAAATAATAGGATCATCTTAAAAGTGGTCTTAGAATTATACTCTCAGTCGTAAGATAGTCCTCAAAATTTTTTACTATATCAAAATGACCCTTGTATCGGTATTCTAGAGGGAGGGAGAGGGGCGGGGGAATCTTAACATAAATTGAGTACATTCTTATTAATTGAGTTTAATTAAAGTTAGAATTGTAATTAATTATTTTTGGGAGGGAAACTGTGTGTTTAAAATAGCTATGTGACGCTATATATCTTTGATTAAAGTACAGTTTGCTTCCAAGACATCTCTGATTACAGTACAATTTCCTTTAAAAAATATTTAATTATAACTTTAGTTAATAAATAAAGCTCATGTGATCATCACTTGTTAAATTTCTATCTAATATTTCATAATATATTGAGAGAGAGACCGTTGCTGTAATAGTAAAAAAGCTTAGGAGAATGTAGTGTGTAAAATTAAAAGTTAAGGCCAACATGAAACGTATTATACAATTGGACAGCCATTTATAAAATTAACCCTAAAGAATATTCAGGTATAGTCTTTGACGAATTATGGAGAATTTCCAACCCATTTTTCTTATGCGTTAAGTGCACGTATTAACCTAAACTATTAATCTTGATGAAATACATTTTATAGGCTTGCGTGTTAAGCTACAGTGACTAGATTTGGGGCTTTGGTTAGTTGGCATTTAACCATAAGGAAGAAATAAGATGAAGTAATCATCATTTTCAAAACAACACAAAAGTTGCAAGGTTAGATTAATTGTCCATTTGAGCAAAACTAGATGCCAAAGTTCCATACGAACCATACTAATATGTGGCTTTAGAGTTCCTTGCCAAAGCAGGCCAAAATGTGAGATACCGATAAGAAGAGGAAAAAGATAAGAAAAGGAAATGGAAAGGAAAAGATAAGCATGACTTAAAAAATATTATATTTTCAAGATATGTTATCAGTTATGATATTACTACTCTTATTATCATACTTTGAAAAGGTTTAAAAACATTACGTTAATGTATGATGTCAAGTCTTGTGCTTATTTGTACGAGATTAACATCACATCAGAGAGTCATAAGTTAAAGTTAAAAGGAAATATTTTTAGTGTGGAAATACATACATATATATATATATATATATATATATACACGGTATATTTGTTTAGCTTTCACTCATCAGTTTATAGAGGTTGTAAGATCACTTGAACTACACTAAGCCAAAGATTTCAGAGTCCTATGACAAGATTAGAAATTTTAAGATCTTGGCCTTGCGATAATAAAGACTATAATTTGTTGTTATTTATATATAGTTGTAATCATAAACGCTGAGGTTTTACTTAGTTAATACTCTTGTCAAGCTGGCGGAAGAGTTTATAGCTGCTAGCTCGTGAGGGGGTTGAATTATAGTATCAACTTAAATACGTAATGATCTTACGACATCTGCAATATGTCATGGGACATTGGACAACTAGTAATTTCCTTTTGATTTGCTCATAGAACCCATAGGGAATAGATTTTTAGCACCATATAAGTTGAATTACTAGAGTTGATATCACTCAAAATTGAGCTACAGCTTTGTTAAGTATCTTTAATACAATTAATAGATCAATTATCTAAACTCTTCTCTTAATATTAGAAACACACGTAAGACAACAGCTTAGATATGTAGTCCCTTTTTTTTTTTTTTTTTGGTCTTATTGTTTGTCCCTCCTGTTAAATTTTCGTACGTTAGTGAATTATTAGAATTTAGCTATCACTACTACAAAAGTTGGATTACACGACGGTTAAACCAAAACCGTCGTGCAACCAAATGATTACACGACGATCCAAAAGACCGTCGTGTAATCCCTCCCTCGAGGAGGACATTACACGACGGTTCCGGGGAACCGTCGTGTAATCCGCCCCTCGGGGGGGACATTACACGATGGTCCCGGGGGACCGTCGTGTAATCCCACCCTCGGGGGGGACATTACACGACGGTCCCTGGGGACCGTCGTGTAATCCCTCCCGCGAGGGGGACATTACACGACGGTCCCTCGGGACCGTCGTGTAATCCGCCCCTCGGGGGGGACATTACACGACGGTCCCGGGGGACCGTCGTGTAATCCGCCCCACGGGGGGGACATTACATGACGGTCCCGGGGGACCATCGTGTAATCCCACCCTCGAAGGGGAATTACACAACGGTTCTAAATAGACCGTCGTGTAAAATTAAATTTGAAAATTTTGAAAATTTTCAAATTTAATTTTTCAAAATCCGCGCATCAAAACCCATAACTTAAATACAATTTCCTCCTCATTTTTCTTCATCTCTGCATGAATTTCTTAAGTTCTCTCTTCACACTCTCTACATTTCTCAAGTACCCACATGCTTCACCAACCCGCTGCCACCACTCTTTTAGAATCCGCTCAAGCCGCCGTTGCCGTCGTTGCCGAAGCCGCCTCCCTCTTCGTGTGGCCGTGCATATTCTTTTTCAAAAAAAAGCAAGGTGACTTCGTATATAAACTAAAACACATTTGCTCTTTTGTATTGTTGTTTTCCATTAAAGATCCATTTTTGATCATGAATGTTTTTGTTTTTAATGTTGCTCTTTGTAGATGAATGGTTTGTGATTAGTTTTGGCACTTTACACACATTTTTCAACATGAATTTTTTGCGCCCACAACATACTCGATGAAATGCCTAAATGAGTTTTTCTTTTATTTAATCTTAATTAGTTTGAACTTTATCAATTTGCTAGGGCCCTAACGGATTGGAAGATTATGACCAGAGAAGGGATTAGAAGAAGGAGACGAGACTGTAAAACAAAAATCTTGAACCGTCCTTGTCCTCTCCAAGAGGGAAGTGTTGAATGTGGTTATTTTATTTTAGGTTTTATGAGGGACATAATGTTGAATGGAATTGATGTACTTGAAAGTAAAGAATTTTTTACTTCTGAGGGTTTGGAATTGATTAGGGGAGAATGAGCTAGCTATATAATGCAATTCATTAATTATGATATGTGAACTTGTAATATAAAAATTGACATGTAATTTTACTTTGATCATTGAAGTTACTATCTTGGATCGTGTATTGGATAATATACAGGTTAGACCAGCTGTGAGAAATCACCAAAAAACCATAATTTTTTTTTTAATAAAAGAGACATTACACGACGGTTCGGCCAAGTACCGTCGTGTAATGTCCGCATTACACGACGGTTCGGCCAAGACCCGTCGTGTAATGTCTCTATATTACTTGTATCCACTACGGTATACCTTGTTTCGATGACGGTTTTTAACCGTCGTGTAACATTGAGATATCACGACGGTTCAATAATCGTCGTGTTATCTTCCACGACACTGGATTACACGACGGTTGGGTAATCGTCGTGTAAACTTTACACGACGGTAAAAAACCGTCGTGTAATCCACAATTTTTACTAGTGTATTATTTACGGATTGGGTCTTTTAATTTAGATCATATGATATATGACCAAAAAAAGTGAAGAATGGATAAGGAGACAGAAAAATGGGAACAACATATTTAAAATTGCGTCTCTGAATGGATACATATGAAGGCATTTGGAAGAGGCATAAAGAATTTATAGAATAGCAAATGTCTATGCAACCACTATTCAAGAATTGGAATTCTGAGTTTGAGCAAAAATATAAAATTATAAAATTATAAAAAATGAAAAGGCTGAGAAATTTAGGATTACACAATTCACAGTTAATCAAGAGTCGTTATGAATGCTTGGGCTGGGAATGTCCAGTGAAACTTGCCAACATACATAGTAATTTCTCGCAGGACATATGCAGTAAAAAAGACGCAACTAGAATTCGGACGACAATCCACCGAAAACGACAGTAATTTAAAAAACGACAACGACAGAATAAATAAATGAAACTAAAACGATGATAGACATGATCACTTGAAGACAACAGAAAACAACGGCAACAACAATCTAGATAAACGTCATCAAGGTTTAAATGACGACAATCGATATAAAGGAAACCAACTCAGAGTAACATTAATAACTACAAACATAATTCGAATCTGAAAAACGGCAAGCAAAAAATTTTCAATATTGCAACAATTACTCATGAGCTTTTTCCACCCACGTTTCTCAGAAAAGGACCAAAAATTATTTTCTCTTACGTCTACCTTCTTATTTGAATCACGATATAAATTCAATCAATTTTGTTTGAAATTATTGTAGGTGGCAATTTTAAATTGTAATTTGTACATGCGATTCTAGACCAAAGGCTATTTTGCCGCTTCTACATGTTGAACATGATAAACGAGATAATTTATTTATTCAATTAAACATGACCAAAGGTATTTGAATTTGTCTAATACCCATCTCAAAGAACTACCAAGTTCGGTTTGTACACTATATAATTTGCATCAGACGTTGTCGTTGTCAAGTTGTGGAAAACTTGAACAATTGCCAACCAACACATGCAGTTTAATCAGCTTGTGTCATCTTGTGATCGGAGGCACGTCTTTAAAAGAGATGCCGCCACAAATATGCAAGTTGACGAATCTCCAGACTTTAAGTGATTTTGTTTTGAGCAAAAACAATGGATCTAGGATCAAAGAGTTAGGAGCATTACAGCTTTTGGGTTGTGGGCTTCTAATTTCCAGACTCGAAAATGTGGTGGATGTTTTTGAAGCTGATTTGAAGAATAAAGAGTATCTTACTAAGCTTATTTTGGAATGGAAGCGAAGTGAAATTGAAGATACATCCAAAGAAAGGGAAGTACTTAATGCACTTGAACCCCATAGGACGCTAAAAATAAAATAAAAAAAACTCAGAATCGGAGGTTACAGAGGTACAATATTTCCCCGATTGGGTGGTAAATCAGTCATTTGGTGACGTGGTTGAAGTTTGTTTACAAGATTGTCCAAACTGTTGCTTGTTGCCACCATTTGGGCAACTTCGTTCCCTGAGAGAGCTTGAGATTAGTGAAATGTGTGTCAGAGATATAAAATGAGTGCAATGGTTCTTCATTGACTAAGCCATTACCATTCTTAGAAAGGCTATCCATGGGATATATGTGTATGCACTGGAGAGGTGGCCCACAGGAGCTAAACAAGGCGGGATTTTCCCTTGTCTCAAGCACATTTATTTAACAAATTGTGACAAACTAAATGTGGGATTACCTGCTGGTTGTCTTCCATCCTTGGAAAGTATTGAAATTAAGAAGTGCGAAGAAATGGTGAATGTATTTCCAACAATTCAAGAGATTGACATGGCACTGTGAGAAAGTGGAGTCCCAATTTAAAACGTCTTCAAATTTCGTATTGCCAAAAGCTCATTGCAAACCGCAGGAACTGGAATTTCCAAAGACTTTCCCGTCTTCAAAGCTTTATGGCTCACCTAGTGTGAAGAAGTGCTAGTGAATTCGTTCCCTTACGAATGACTGCTTCCATCTGCTTTGAATTCTCTTGAGATCTTGGGATTGATAAACCTTAAAGCACAAAATGGAAAAGGCTTTCAGCACCTCACCTCCCTTCAATATTTACACATCAGTTACTGTGAAGAAGTAGAGTGCTTGCCAGAAGTAGGTGCAAGACAGAAACAGGGGAAGTTAGGCCCAAGATTCAGCATATCCCCACTATAAAAATCAATGGCATAAAAATATGAGAGAAACAAAGGTATCTGAAACCAAATGGGTTTCTCAAACTTTCTAATCCAGGTATTTTTACTTTGCTTACGTCTTATCTATTATGATTAATACTGAAATAAATCAATTTGAAACCAAAATTTTCTTAAATAGATATTTACTCTGCTTTTAACATACACCCATTTTAGTTTTGTTTCTATTTTACTAAATAATGTCCTGTTTTCAGAATAAAACGACCCCATATATATTTATTCACACACACACACATAAACAAACATGTATTTGATTACATATCTTAGGACTAAAGAAATTGTAAATGTTTCACTTGTCGTGTTGCTGCCCCAAATATTTAGTTTATTCATATTTGCTTTCCACTTCAATTAACTTTTGCAGGTCGAACCAGAAGTTTTGTTGTGAATTGAATCTTGCACTTTTGCTTCCTGGTTATGATATTGATTAGGGAGCTCAGGAGTCAATTTAACTAAATTTTGTTGTGGTATTTCTGTCCACCTAACGAGCATAACCAAGGTACTAAAAAATATATATAAATTGTTCTTCCGCTATTTTGATCTTCATCTAATTTTCAGTACATATTTTCCTGCTTGGTTAAACTGTTGGTAGCAAGAATTCTTCACGAAAAATTTATTTCACATTACTTGTTTTGGGCTAGAATTTAAAATGGTTGGTCTAACTACATTGAAATGGTATGTTCTTCTGTCGACATGAGTGACCAATCTGTTGAACTCTGTAAATACTTAAATTAGTGAGCTATGACCTTGTTATTTGTTTTTCACTTCTTGAATCACTCAATCGAATTGTGTTTGTAACTCTGTCATCTAGTCTTGGCCGTGTTGCGGTTGCTCCTGTACAGGATGTGGGGACTAAGATCGCTGGAGATGTCACAATTTTTATCAGAAGCTCAAATTATTGTCGTCAATCATAAAGGAGACTGGAATTCTGTTTGTTTCTTTATCAGCAATATGGAGCAACCAACGTAGATAGTCAACACAGTGCATGAGCAATTTCCTGCAATTATCCACCTGAGAAGTTGATTGTTTATCTGTGTGCAATCATCCACCTGAGAAGTTGATTGTTGAACCTGAGGCCTAGTTTGCAAAGCACTTTTATCACGCTAATGGTTGTCGACTAAGCTTAGTATGAGTAAATTTAGAGTTTGGACTAGTATATCATTTGTCAAACTTTAAGCTAAATATTTGAAAACGTGTCAAATAAGAAAGGGGGGGGAAAAAAAAAGGACCTAGCAGGGTGATTATCTTGTAAATCAAAACGGGCTTGATTTGTAATGTTTTTGTTTTTGTTTTTTTGGTTTTTTGTTTTGTTTATGTTTTTTTGTTTTTTGTCAGATTTAGTTCATGGAAGGGACACAAATACGGTGATTATTGAAGAAAGTCAATTGCTGACTTTGCTGGACATGGAAATTATAAAAGCGACCTAGTTGGCGTCTCAACTTCAAAACTAGCGCCAAGAATAGAGCATTCGTAGGCTTGCTTGATTGCTTACTTCAGTTTATTTCGTATATTAACCTAAGCACAATGCTTTTGTTTGCATACGTAAAGTGTAGAAAAGATATGATATTATGCATAGAGGAAAATTTGTGTAATAACCCGAAATTTTGATGACTTGTGATTCCCTGAGATACAAGGAGAATCTAAGTCTGAATCATTTATGTAGATATGAAGCTCATGATCTGAATTGAATATCAGTATATATTTGAGTTCTTGGTTAATTAGCTACGAAACTCAGTAATAGTTTGCTTAGTAAAGCATGAGGATTTTTGATAAAAGAGACAGAATAAGGATTTTTGATATTATTCTGGTCAAAGTTTGACTAGGATAATTTAATATATGATTAAGATGGTACTATAGTGTATTAAGCAGCATAAGAATTATATTGTGTTTGACCGTCATTACGGATGAAGAAATAAGAATAAGGTATGTGATTGCTCTAGAATAATCAGAAATAATATTTAGAGCAATGAGGACTTAGTAGTTTTAAGTCTTAAGAAAAAAATCCATACGCAGTCCGGTGAAGTGCAGATGAATTCTAGATTGCAGTATAGCAAGCAATATGTAAATTATACTATAAAAAAACATCATCACAGATGAAATAGTAAGAATAAGGTTCAAGACCACCCTAGGAAAATCAAGCACATTATGTAGGATAATAAGGGCTAACTAGCTCCAAGTTACAAGAAAAATTTATACTTAGTCTAATTTTATGCAGATGAATTATGGACTGCAGTCTAGTATGACAGTACTGGTTTTAGTGAAAAACAATATTAATATTATCTGAGTTAGTTAAAAAATGGACTGCATATTAAGAAGGAATGCCAAACAAGGCATTACTTGGAGGCCAAGTAAGTAAGGATAATTATATGAATTTTGGGATTAATGGAAATTAAAAAGAAATGTGTGGAAGGTTTTGATTGCATGATTTGGTGGATAACTTTGAAGAGAATTTGGCCCCAAAATTCAGCCACATGGCTGGCCACCTAAGAGGTCCTTTTAGCAAATATTTTTTTTAAGGTTAGATCTGCAATTTGTGGAATAAAAATAATTCTAGAAATTTAATTATTTTTCACCTATATATAGGTGATGATGGGAGGAGTTTTTGGATCATTTTATTTGATTCTACCCCAAAACTCTGACTCATTTCCAACTCATTCTCTCTCCCTCCCCTAGGAACCGAAACCAAACGAAAAAAAGGGTGGGTCAGATTTTTAGAAAGAAAAGCAAGAAGAAAAATTTGTGATCAAATTTGTAGATCCAGTCTTAAGGAGTTAAGGTAACTTTCCTAACCCCCTAAGCAATTCAATTAAGTTTTCATTCAAGAGTTTATGTGTATTTCAAGTTGGGTTTGTAAGAGCATAAGCTCACCCTATATTTTTCCATGTAAAAGCTTAGAGTGCTTGATATGTGCTTGATTAGGGTTTAATGGTCTTGATTTATGCTTTGATGCACGTTTTTGATGATATGCTTAAGAGAAATTATGGTATAAGTAGGTGTTTGTTATATGTCCCCACATGCTTAAAAAGAAGCATGTTATGCATGAATGATAGAAATGAGATTGGTATGTGTAATACCCAGAATTTTTACAGACTCATGATTTCGTTATAAGTAAAGAAATTTAAGTTCGTACCATGTGTTTATGTGATATTTCATGAAAATTATGAATATCAATACAAAATTCATAATTTTATCAGTATAGGGTTGAGTTCTCGATATATAGGCAAATATAGGCCTTTTTGGGAAAAAGGGCAAAATAGGAATTTTGACTTTTATTCCGGTCAAAGTTGACCAAGGTTGACTTTAGGTTGACCAATTTTGACCAAGATGATACTGCAGTATAATTTATCGGTATAGAAACTATACTGCAGAAAACTGTCGTTACGGACGATTAAGCGAGAATAAGGTTTGAGACGACACTAGAGAAAAATCAAGCACAATATTTGGAGCAATATAGGCTAAATGGTTTCAAGTCCCAAGAAAAATTTATACGTAGTCCAATTTTATGCAAATGGATTTTGGACTACAATTCAGTATGATAATACTATTTTAGGACAAAACAGTATTGATATTATCAAAATTAATAAGGAAATGGATTGCATAATTATATTAATGGATTCTTGGAATCAAGTGGATAATTATGCAAGAATTGGAAGTCAAGTAGCACTACATTAGCCGATCACCCGCAGGGACTAAATTGCAAATATTTTGTCCTTAGGGGCTAAAGTGTAATTTTTGGAAAATATGAGATAAGCAAGTGATGTCATCAAGATGATGCAAGCAAGATGATGTCATCAAGGTGAGGTAAGCATTGGTAGCTTGGTGAACAAGGCAAACAAAGCTTGTTGAACAAGCCAACTTTTGGCTCACACCCATTGAATGGCCGGTTGTTAGAAGCTTGGTGAACAAGCAAAAATTTTGGTTCATGCACCTTGTATGGCCGGTCATTGAAAGCCTTGAAGAGCAAGTAATTTTTGGTGATGATGTAGGCCATGTGACATAAGCTTGATGAGGTAATCTTGATGAGGTAAGCAAGTAGCTTGGTGAGCAAGCAAATTTTGGTTCACACACATGGCATGGCATGACCGGTGGAAGGTGGATAGGAAAGCCTTGGTGAACAAGCCAAATTTTTGGTTCATGCCCTAGTATGGCCGGTTGTCTTATGGCTTGGAGAGCAAGCAATTTTGCTTGATGATGTCAACAAAGTGATGTAATCAAGGTGACACAAGCAAGGGTGAGGTAAGCAATGCAATAAGCTTGTTGAACAAGCCAATTTTTGGTTCACAACCAATGGCTTGGCCGGCCATTCCATGAATAAGGAAGGGAAATTGGAAATTTCCACTATAAATAGAGAAAGTTAGAGAACTTTCCAAACTTTAGTTCCATTCCAAGTCTTTCTTTTCTCCTCTCCCTTCCATTAAAACCGAACCCCAAGTGAGAGAGAACACCATGTGGTGGTCGGATTTCTTGAGAAGAAAGAAAGAAGAAGAAAAATTTTGGAAACCCACCAATCAAGGAATTAAGGTAATTGTAATCTTCCTAAACCCCTTTAGTGCTTCATTTAGGTTTTGATTCAAGTTTTTGTGTATTTTCTTATGGGTATGGCCGAAATATTGGAACCCCATCAAGCTAAGGGTGACTGAGAATTTGGAACTCCATCTAGCCATGAGAGGCCGGTTGTGGTGTAGAAAACAAGGGGGAAAAAGTTTATATCCAAACCAAGCATCAACTCTTGAGTTGATTAAGGTAATTTCTTTGGTACCCTAAGCCTTTCTTTTAAAGTTGCAATTGGAAATTTAAGTGTATTTCCAAAGTTGGATTGTAAGAGCATAAGCTCAATTTATTTTCTTATGCCCTTATTTAGATTTTTAAATTTGTGCTTGATTAGGTTATTTGGTGATTTTGATTATGTGATTATGTGATTATGGTTGCATGGTAATATTAGAAATTGTGATTAAAGAAAATCTACGCTAGAAAACCGCTGCATGTGTGTATTAGAGCTCCCGCGGTGGCTGGTTGAGCTAGATTCCACGTCTAGGACGTAAAACGAACTCTAAACCGAAAAACTGCCAGGTTCGGGTGAATCCTGACCAGTTTTACGGCAAGCCGATTTTGAGGCCTTTAGAGCTCGAATTAGAGAAAATTTAAAACATGAAAGTTGTTCAGAAGGGTTTTTACTAGGGGGCTTCATGGACGGATTTCCAAATTGAGGCTCCAATGGCCTCCGTTTTTACAGAAAACCGAGACTGGTCTGCCCAGACCTAGTCTACACGTCCAGCAAGTTCAAGTTAAAACTGACGAGAATACAAGCAAAACTGGGTTTTTCTCAAAACATGAAAGTTTTATGATTTTTCAAGATCTAAAACTTTCATGAAGACAAATTTTTCAAATTCAACTCAGATCTTTAAATTGGCACAGTTTTATAAAGACTGTGCAGGGAACAAGAAATTCCTGCACAGGATTTTCTAAAAACAGTTTGGAAAAAATTGTATCTTTCTCCAAAACCACTGTTTTGATTATGGAAACTATTCCAAAGGTAGCTTCCAGCCCTAAATGATTTTTACAAAGACCTATTTCAAGAATATGAATTTTTGTGAGTTAAGTAAAAGATTTTTGAAGTTAATTTACCCAAGTTTCCAAAGAAATGGAAACTAGATTTTTAAACAAAAGTTTAGTAAGTAAAGCGATTACGCATGGTAACCAGGAAGGATGCCGAGTTACTGGGTCAAGCCCAAGGCTCAAAGGTTGACCCAAAGAGGGTTGACCATAGTTGACCGTAATTGACTTTGGTTGACCAAGAGTTTGACTACAATTAACCTCAAGGGTTAGTCAAGATAACCCTAAAGGATACCAAGATTAATAAATTGGGCTAAGATAAAAGGTTAATTGAGGTAACCCAATAATTATGGACAAGAATAAAGCCCAAGGGTAGGAAGGTAACCTAACCCTGACGGTATGTATAAAGGTTTAGTACATGAGGTTATCCAACGTAACCTCTTAAAGATTAATCCATATTGGGTTGTTTTTAAAATAATAGGGTTACTATTTGTAACCCAGTAAGACATCTAGTATCGGGGACAACATATACCTAGAATTACCCATAGTTGTTGGTTGGGATACCAATATTTAATAATTATGATTTATAGTAAGATAGAATGTAAATTATTCTTATCTTACACCCTGTTTGGAAACAGGAGTAGGAACTATTGTCGTGCTATTTTGGGACGATAAATCAAGAGCGTAGGACTACAGGCAAGTATCGAACCTCACCTACAGTATGAAAATAGTAAAGACTATTTTCAATTATATTTTCAAGTATACATGCTATGTTATGCTATGATATGTGATGCCATAATGTGTGATACTATGCTATGATGTGCTAAGTTATGTTATTACATGTTATGCCATGTTATAAGAATGTCATGGTTTTAAAAAAAAATGCCATGTTTTCAAGAATGCTATGTTATAGCAAGTGTTAATTATGATATGACATAGTGACATCATGAAGCATGTTCACTAATGTTAAATCACATGGTAAGATAAACAGTAAGGTGTCGTACCAACCTCCCTTAATCGAGGAGGCTACATGTTTAGTGGTGATAATTACCTTCCGTGATCGAAATCCGTGATCGTGAAGGGTCAAGTTAAAATTCCCAGAACTGTTAGGGCCTTGCAAACCCTAGCTTTATCTGGAGGCTGCGCGCTTTCGGTACAGACACTATGGGCCCACATGTTAAGACAAGATAATTAAAGATTGAGTCTATAATGAAGCATAAGACATTCAATCAATCATAAATGGTTCATGCATAAGTTACATGATGATTGGCATATTTCTAAATGTTTGAAATGTTTTTGTGAGATTATGTTTGTACTTGCTGGGCGAAAGCTCATCAGATATTTCATACTGTAGGTAAGATGCCTGCAGCTTTACTTGGTGGGCCATGGAGACGATGCAGCAAGTGAAGGGCGGTGTGGGATACCACTACGCAAGATTTTCCGCAAATATTTTTAAGTATGAAGTTGTATATGTATGATTAAAAAAAAAATTTATTCTGAAATTTTCGATAAGACAAAGATTTAAGTTAAGTAAGTAAAGTAACGACCCACGTCTACGTAGTCGGCCATACGTGGATTGTCGGGGGCGTTACAGATGGTATCAGAGCGGTATCCTGCCAGCCTACTTCACGTTGCTTCACATCGTTTCTGCAAGTGCCCAAGTAAGTTAAATTTTTTTTTTCTTTTTCTCTTACGATTAGAATTAGTTAAGACATGGCTTACGTGATAAGCATATATTATCAATGGTTGCACGGAGGATGATGCCCGTGATACTTTGGATTTTGTGGGATGCATTAGAGCGATCCTAAAATTTACCATAATGTGTATGTGAGGGATAAGCTTATGGTATGATATGAAGAGAACATGAAGAATCCTTAGAGATCATGATAAGTTATGATGTTTCCATGATAGGACATGATAAGATATGAATGGAAGAATGAGTATTAGAAATGAGAGGAATTAAGAACTAGAATTAGAAGATAGTTCGCCAAATTCCGCAAGAATCTAATCCGGCAACTGTAATGGCTAAGTTGCAACGATAATTGCTAGAATAGCAATGAGAAATGAATAGGCTTCGAGATCAGATAGCCTATCACCTTACCTTAGTATGGTGATAATTAGGAACTTTTCATTTTAAGGAAAGGATCAATACCATGGAAGTTAAGTTTCCTGGTTGTGAAACTTTTGCCCCAAAAGAGTAATATTAGATACGGGAAAAAGTATGGTAATGCCTTAGCTTAGAATAGCGAATAGGCAATGTGCCAATATGAGTTGGACATTACCAACATCAATTTAGCAGACAATGATAATGACTATGAGTCTGATGATGACGTTAATGAGGGTGAGATCAATAGCAACCTTTTAAGTAATGGAAATTATGTAATGATGGGAAGTTTTAGATATTCCTAAGAATTATGATTGTGCCTTTGGGATATAAAGGAAATATTGAAAGCGAAAAAGGAGATTTTAACTAGCTAACAAGTAGCTAGTTGATACAAGGATACCTTTCACTGCATTACTTGAACGATATTATGTAAAAAAAAAAAAAAAAAAATGTTTTCAATACTACTATTTAGTATTGTTTTCCATGATTCACTTGGAAAAAGATTCCAAGAAATTTTTTTTATGTATGGTGCTTGATCTTATGCTTATTAGAACCAACCCATGTTATAATATGTAAGGGCCAATCCTTGAGGAAGGAAAAAGTTCCAAGAGAGGGGCCACCATGAAAAGTCAAGGGTTCTAACAGCACAAGATTAACATTGTACCAGAGGGTCCTCAGCTTCAGCTAAATTGAAAGAAAAATATTTTCAATATGATATATTCGCTGAGCCCTCATTTAAGTTAAAGAGAAGTATCTTAAATATAAGATACAATATGTTTTTCAAGTATGGAAAAGTTAAATATGCTTTTCAAATATGGCAAGTTATATGAAATACTTGCTAAGAAATTTTATGAAAAAAGTTTTTGTGATGCAGTGTGAAAGGATAAAAGTATAATGAAAGTATGTATGAAGGTATGAAATTATGATAGAATATGAAAGAAGATTATGGTTCTATATAAGAGACCTAATCTCATTAAGTTATTAAAAGGGAACAAATTGTATGGATTTATGGTGGATTTGAAGACAAGCCACCTAGAATTATTCTGATTTTCGAGGACGAAAATTGTTTAAGGAGGATAGATTGTAATACCCAGAATTTTTACAGACTCATGATTTCGTTATAAGTAAAGAAATTTAAGTTCGTACCATGTGTTTATGTGATATTTCATGAAAATTATGAATATCAATACAAAATTCATAATTTTATCAGTATAGGGTTGAGTTCTCGATATATAGGCAAATATAGGCCTTTTTGGGAAAAAGGGCAAAATAGGAATTTTGACTTTTATTCCGGTCAAAGTTGACCAAGGTTGACTTTAGGTTGACCAATTTTGACCAAGATGATACTGCAGTATAATTTATCGGTATAGAAACTATACTGCAGAAAACTGTCGTTACGGACGATTAAGCGAGAATAAGGTTTGAGACGACACTAGAGAAAAATCAAGCACAATATTTGGAGCAATATAGGCTAAATGGTTTCAAGTCCCAAGAAAAATTTATACGTAGTCCAATTTTATGCAAATGGATTTTGGACTACAATTCAGTATGATAATACTATTTTAGGACAAAACAGTATTGATATTATCAAAATTAATAAGGAAATGGATTGCATAATTATATTAATGGATTCTTGGAATCAAGTGGATAATTATGCAAGAATTGGAAGTCAAGTAGCACTACATTAGCCGATCACCCGCAGGGACTAAATTGCAAATATTTTGTCCTTAGGGGCTAAAGTGCAATTTTTGGAAAATATGAGATAAGCAAGTGATGTCATCAAGATGATGCAAGCAAGATGATGTCATCAAGGTGAGGTAAGCATTGGTAGCTTGGTGAACAAGGCAAACAAAGCTTGTTGAACAAGCCAACTTTTGGCTCACACCCATTGAATGGCCGGTTGTTAGAAGCTTGGTGAACAAGCAAAAATTTTGGTTCATGCACCTTGTATGGCCGGTCATTGAAAGCCTTGAAGAGCAAGTAATTTTTGGTGATGATGTAGGCCATGTGACATAAGCTTGATGAGGTAATCTTGATGAGGTAAGCAAGTAGCTTGGTGAGCAAGCAAATTTTGGTTCACACACATGGCATGGCATGACCGGTGGAAGGTGGATAGGAAAGCCTTGGTGAACAAGCCAAATTTTTGGTTCATGCCCTAGTATGGCCGGTTGTCTTATGGCTTGGAGAGCAAGCAATTTTGCTTGATGATGTCAACAAAGTGATGTAATCAAGGTGACACAAGCAAGGGTGAGGTAAGCAATGCAATAAGCTTGTTGAACAAGCCAATTTTTGGTTCACAACCAATGGCTTGGCCGGCCATTCCATGAATAAGGAAGGGAAATTGGAAATTTCCACTATAAATAGAGAAAGTTAGAGAACTTTCCAAACTTTAGTTCCATTCCAAGTCTTTCTTTTCTCCTCTCCCTTCCATTAAAACCGAACCCCAAGTGAGAGAGAACACCATGTGGTGGTCGGATTTCTTGAGAAGAAAGAAAGAAGAAGAAAAATTTTGGAAACCCACCAATCAAGGAATTAAGGTAATTGTAATCTTCCTAAACCCCTTTAGTGCTTCATTTAGGTTTTGATTCAAGTTTTTGTGTATTTTCTTATGGGTATGGCCGAAATATTGGAACCCCATCAAGCTAAGGGTGACTGAGAATTTGGAACTCCATCTAGCCATGAGAGGCCGGTTGTGGTGTAGAAAACAAGGGGGAAAAAGTTTATATCCAAACCAAGCATCAACTCTTGAGTTGATTAAGGTAATTTCTTTGGTACCCTAAGCCTTTCTTTTAAAGTTGCAATTGGAAATTTAAGTGTATTTCCAAAGTTGGATTGTAAGAGCATAAGCTCAATTTATTTTCTTATGCCCTTATTTAGATTTTTAAATTTGTGCTTGATTAGGTTATTTGGTGATTTTGATTATGTGATTATGTGATTATGGTTGCATGGTAATATTAGAAATTGTGATTAAAGAAAATCTACGCTAGAAAACCGCTGCATGTGTGTATTAGAGCTCCCGCGGTGGCTGGTTGAGCTAGATTCCACGTCTAGGACGTAAAACGAACTCTAAACCGAAAAACTGCCAGGTTCGGGTGAATCCTGACCAGTTTTACGGCAAGCCGATTTTGAGGCCTTTAGAGCTCGAATTAGAGAAAATTTAAAACATGAAAGTTGTTCAGAAGGGTTTTTACTAGGGGGCTTCATGGACGGATTTCCAAATTGAGGCTCCAATGGCCTCCGTTTTTACAGAAAACCGAGACTGGTCTGCCCAGACCTAGTCTACACGTCCAGCAAGTTCAAGTTAAAACTGACGAGAATACAAGCAAAACTGGGTTTTTCTCAAAACATGAAAGTTTTATGATTTTTCAAGATCTAAAACTTTCATGAAGACAACTTTTTCAAATTCAACTCAGATCTTTAAATTGGCATAGTTTTATAAAGACTGTGCAGGGAACAAGAAATTCCTGCACAGGATTTTCTAAAAACAGTTTGGAAAAAATTGTATCTTTCTCCAAAACCACTGTTTTGATTATGGAAACTATTCCAAAGGTAGCTTCCAGCCCTAAATGATTTTTACAAAGACCTATTTCAAGAATATGAATTTTTGTGAGTTAAGTAAAAGATTTTTGAAGTTAATTTACCCAAGTTTCCAAAGAAATGGAAACTAGATTTTTAAACAAAAGTTTAGTAAGTAAAGCGATTACGCATGGTAACCAGGAAGGATGCCGAGTTACTGGGTCAAGCCCAAGGCTCAAAGGTTGACCCAAAGAGGGTTGACCATAGTTGACCGTAATTGACTTTGGTTGACCAAGAGTTTGACTACAATTAACCTTAAGGGTTAGTCAAGATAACCCTAAAGGATACCAAGATTAATAAATTGGGCTAAGATAAAAGGTTAATTGAGGTAACCCAATAATTATGGACAAGAATAAAGCCCAAGGGTAGGAAGGTAACCTAACCCTGACGGTATGTATAAAGGTTTAGTACATGAGGTTATCCAACGTAACCTCTTAAAGATTAATCCATATTGGGTTGTTTTTAAAATAATAGGGTTACTATTTGTAACCCAGTAAGACATCTAGTATCGGGGACAACATATACCTAGAATTACCCATAGTTGTTGGTTGGGATACCAATATTTAATAATTATGATTTATAGTAAGATAGAATGTAAATTATTCTTATCTTACACCCTGTTTGGAAACAGGAGTAGGAACTATTGTCGTGCTATTTTGGGACGATAAATCAAGAGCGTAGGACTACAGGCAAGTATCGAACCTCACCTACAGTATGAAAATAGTAAAGACTATTTTCAATTATATTTTCAAGTATACATGCTATGTTATGCTATGATATGTGATGCCATAATGTGTGATACTATGCTATGATGTGCTAAGTTATGTTATTACATGTTATGCCATGTTATAAGAATGTCATGGTTTTAAAAAAAAATGCCATGTTTTCAAGAATGCTATGTTATAGCAAGTGTTAATTATGATATGACATAGTGACATCATGAAGCATGTTCACTAATGTTAAATCACATGGTAAGATAAACAGTAAGGTGTCGTACCAACCTCCCTTAATCGAGGAGGCTACATGTTTAGTGGTGATAATTACCTTCCGTGATCGAAATCCGTGATCGTGAAGGGTCAAGTTAAAATTCCCAGAACTGTTAGGGCCTTGCAAACCCTAGCTTTATCTGGAGGCTGCGCGCTTTCGGTACAGACACTATGGGCCCACATGTTAAGACAAGATAATTAAAGATTGAGTCTATAATGAAGCATAAGACATTCAATCAATCATAAATGGTTCATGCATAAGTTACATGATGATTGGCATATTTCTAAATGTTTGAAATGTTTTTGTGAGATTATGTTTGTACTTGCTGGGCGAAAGCTCATCAGATATTTCATACTGTAGGTAAGATGCCTGCAGCTTTACTTGGTGGGCCATGGAGACGATGCAGCAAGTGAAGGGCGGTGTGGGATACCACTACGCAAGATTTTCCGCAAATATTTTTAAGTATGAAGTTGTATATGTATGATTAAAAAAAAAATTTATTCTGAAATTTTCGATAAGACAAAGATTTAAGTTAAGTAAGTAAAGTAACGACCCACGTCTACGTAGTCGGCCATACGTGGATTGTCGGGGGCGTTACAGTATGTGAATCTAGGACAAAAACTAACCCTAAAACCCTAGTTTGGTACAAGATTACCACACGGGTTGCATGGGTATGAACCAATGCATAATTGTTGAAAACTTACGTAATGCACTGCATGTTTGTCGTAGGCTCACGGTTGCAACCGTTTGAGGTAGTGTGTGCGTAATTTTACTAAAATTTGACCTAAAACGAAACTGTCAGTTTTTGGATAAAATTGGGCAGCTTTCTGGAAACATGATTTTAAGGCCTTTAGAGATCGAATTTGAGAAAAGTTAAAACTATAAAGTTATAGAAAATGGAAAATCCTAAGGGTAACACTAACAGATTTTGAAAAATAAGCTCCAAAGGCTTCCGTTTTTGTGAAAAGCCGAGCCCTGGTCTGCCCAGACCCTGTGCACGGCCAGCTGGTTTCAACCAGCCATATGAGCAAGTTAAAGGCAGAATTAAGTTTTGTGTAAAACATGAAAGTTGTAGTATTATTCGAGGTCTTATCCAACTTTAGTGAAGAAATATTTTTCAAATTCTGAACAAATTATTAAGATAAAATTAGATCTTAAAAACTGTATAGGAAACAGGAAATTCTTGTACAGGATTTTAAAAAAACAGTTCAAAAGCCGGAAATTCCTGCACATGCACTAATGACTGAAATTAAGAAACTATTTTCAAAGATTGTTTTTAGAGTTTGACAGTTTTTAACTATTTTTGTTTAAAAGTTACGGTTTTATAAAAAAATTTACAGTTTTTGCTAAAAGATTGAAAGTTTACAAAGGATTTTATACAAGGAAAATTTGTACAACAAATACTAGGTTTTATCAAGAAAAGTAAAAAAATAAATAAATAAGCCAAAGTCTATCTTGAAAACATAGTAACAATATGATGACCTGTAATACCAAGTATTTCTACAATAATACGATTTCTTTTGTTTTAAGAAACTTGTACAAAATATGAAGATATGCATGAAAAAGCCGGTTAAGGTTTTTATTACGTTTTGTGAGTTTTATGATTTTATAAGACTCGAAAATGATTACTGAGTCAAGCAAATGACCTTTTAGGCAAAAAGGAGCTAAATCGCCAAAATTTATGTTGGTCAAAGTTTGACCGAAAAACGCCGACGGTTGACCAAAAAGTCAACTGTTGACCACGGGAGTCAAAGTTTGGCGGGAGAGTCAGCGGTTGACAAGAAAGTCAATGGCGGACGAGAAAGCCAAAGATTGACCCAAAAAGTTATAGAAAAAGGCTGTACGATTAAATAATTCGCAGTATAGAATTGTACTGCATAAAGCCGTTTTTATGATTAAATGATATGTTTAGAATTCAAAACCACCATAGAAAATCAAGCACAATAATTAGAATAACTTGGGCCAAGAGGTTTCAAGTTATAAGAAAATTTTTATACAGTTCATTTTAACACAGATGAATTTTGGACTGCAGTTCAATTAACTAATACTGAGTATAAGTGAATTCAGTATTGGAATTACCTGTGATAGTTAAAGAATGGACTGTTTAATGGTAAAAAGTGACAAACAAAGCCTTAGGGTGGCTTACCTCATCTACTTTTTTCATTATTACATCATTTAACCATTTATTGAAAAATTAGAGAGTATTCTTGGTTGCTTTAGGGGTGAGCTGTCCGGACACCTAATGGGGGAGAATAAGCTGATTTCCAAAGATTTGGAAGACCAAATGTTGCAAATTTAAGGACTTCCCAACCTCTATAAATAGGGGTGTCCATAAATCAAGAAAAAATAGAGAAAAGCAACTAAACTCTTGTCAATTTTCTTGAGCAAAAACCGAATTGAGAGAGTGAAGAAAGGAAAGAAAGTTCAGCCAAGATCTAGGACAAAAAAAAAGAGTGAGAGGGTTGGTTTTTGTGAAAGGAAAGCAAGGAAAAAAATTTGGAAATTTTGGCACACAAATTCTAGTGGTGGCCGGTTGTGGAGCAAGACTAAGGCAAGAGAGAAAAAGTGAATCTAAGAGGTGAATTAGGGTTTTGAAAGCCTGCAATTTCATCTAGGATACCACCCAAGAACCCAAGAAAATTTGGTGCCCAATCTTGACCAAGGGGCCGGTTATGGTGGGGAAAGAAACAAGGAAGACCTTAGGCAAGGGAAACCGGATTTTTGGAGCCAAAGTGTGGCTGGATTTTAGCAAGTTGGTGACCTGAAATTGGGCAAAGGAGCTGGACATTCTAGGGAGCCAATTACCCTTGGAAAGCCGGCTGTGAAGGGAGGAAAAAGGAGAAGTGAAGCAAGCCAATTTTGGACCCGAAATTGAGGTAAAATCCTTGGATCTATAAGCTTTTCATTTAAATTTCAATTGAGGAAATTTAAATGTATTTAAGCAATTGATTGTAAGAGCATAAGCTCACTGTTTATTGCTGCCTTAGTTTAAAAATTTAGGGTTTGTGCTTGATAGGTTAGGGTTTTGTTGGTGGTTGCAAAGAATATGCATGTTAGGTGTTTGATGGTTGGTTAGGGTTTTATAAATTTATGTATGATGTTTATGTTGATGTGAATGATAAATGTTGAACATTAGAAACACCCTGCATGTGTGATTTAGGCTCCCGATGCGTTCGGTTGAGGTAGGGTGAACGTAATAGGACGAAAGACGAAACCGAAACCGAAAAACTGCCAGGTTCGGGTGGATCCTGACCAGTTTCGGGAAAAGTCGATTTTGAGGCCTTTAGAGGCCGAATTGAGAAAAACTCAAAACATGAAAGTTGTAGAACACAGTTTTTCCTAGGGGGAAATGTGGACATTTTTCCAAAATAAGGCTCCAATGGCCTCCATTTTCATGAAAACCCGAGACCAATGTGCCCAGACTTCATACACGACCAGTCAGTTTCAAATGAAAACTGACAAAGATACAAGCGAAACTGGGTTTTCCTCAAAACACGAAAGTTATGGGGTTTTTCGATAGCTAAAACTTTTGTAAAGAAAACTTTTCTAAAATCTGTTTAGATTTTTAAATGGAAATGGATTTCAAAAACTATACAGGAAATAGGGAATTCCTGTGCAGAATTTCCCAAAACAGTACAGAAAGAGGAAAAATTTTATATGAACTGGTAAAATGGCATTGTGAGACTGTTCCAAAGATAGTTTCCAATAGTCAATAATTTTTATGAATTTTATTTTATGGTTTCCAATTTTGAAGTAAAATAAAGGGTTTTGTACCAAAAACATAAGGTTTTCTAAAAAGAAAACAAAAATGAATTTTGAAATTTAAAGTTAAACTAAAATAAAATAATTCGATTAGAATAGATTTAAATCCTAGGGTTACTCAATGTAACCAAGTAGGATAACGTAAAATTAAGTAAGGGAATATAACTAAGGTTATATAAGAATGTTGGTTATACTGCCAACATTTCTAACCCTTACTTTTGTTTAATCTCAGAATATAATATACGACGGTGTCCCGACGAACTCAAGCTAGACAGTGGACACATCAATCACAAACAAGGTAAGTACAACTCCGCCTACAGCATAGGCTTTGTTGTGTATACTTGCCTAAGTATGAAATGTTAAGTGCTATGAATTATGAAATGTTATGAAATATGTTATGAAAGGTAAAATGCTATGAAATATGCTATGAAAGGTAAAATGTTATGAAGTATGTTATAAATAATGTTAAGGTTAAGATATGCTATGATTTAATTATGTGAAACATCATGAAGCATGTTCACTACTTAACAAAGAATGAGATCAAATACAAGCTAAAGAATGTTATGATGGCAAGCAAGTTGCCTGTGTCGTACCGACCCGCGTTAGGTCGGGTTGGACTGTGGATTGAGTTGGAATTGGACTGGCCGACCCAACCAATTCATAGTTGCGCGCCCGGTACGGATACTTATGGGGCCCATATGTTAAGATAAGTTAAGAAAGCAAGTTATGAATGATAAGAAAGCATAAGAAAGCATAAGTGACTCATGCATTTGTAGGAGAAGTTACGTTATGTTAAGCTATATGATGTTATGTAATGATTAAATTATGCTATGTACGTATGTTTTAATGTGTTGTGTCGCGGTATAGGATAGTTGTACTTGCTGAGCGAAAGCTCACTGTCTTACGTCTATGCTGTAGGTAAGCAACCTGTTAGCAATTGTTGATACAAGATGGAGGGGCGATGCTTGGCGGACTGTGAACCGTGGGAATTATAGAACCACTACGCGTTTTGAATTTATTTTATTTATGTTTATTAAGTTAAGATACGCCAAACGACTTTAATTAATATTTGTTATATCTTATGTACGCTTTCGTGTGAGTGTCACACTGTATAAAAAAAAAATTTCGTTGTTTATGTCAAATAAATAAGTACGAAATATACGTATGTATGTATGGTAACAGCCTGTGCTAGGCGAGTCGTTACATGACCAACGGTAGCCGAGTAAAATACCTAAGCTATTGGGTTGGGCCTAAAACCCATGGTTACCAATGGTAACCTAATAAGAGTATTACTTTACAAGTAATTGGGCCCTAATAACCCAATAGGGTATCATTCAAATATGATTGGGCCTTACCCTAGGGTTACCAATTGTAACGACCCGCCTAGCACAGGCCGTTACCATACATACATACTTAATGTGTCTCTTATTACGTACTTACATAGCGAAAACGGCAGAATTTTTTTTTTACACGGTACGAACTTACATGCGGAAACGTTCGTACGAAATAATGGTTACTAAATAAAATTGTTTGGGCGTAAAATAATGTACGTAGAATAACACACATAAAATAACAAAACGAGTAGCGTCACTTATTCTCTCATTTCACAATTCGCCATGCCACGCTCCCCTATCTTGTATCAGGTATTGCCCGTAGGTTGTTTACCTATAGCATAGATGTAAGACGTGAGCTTTCGCTCATCAAGTACAACTATAACATCCACGACACAAACAATTAGTAACACAACATAGCATAGCATAACCTAACTTAGCATAGCTTAACATAATTATGCATAGCATAACATAACATAGCATAACATATTCATGCATAAGCCGTTTATGCTTTATTATGCTCTCTTATTCTTTCATAACTTATCTTGCTTATCTTAACATACTTATGGGCCCCTTATCATAAGTGTCCGTACCGGACGCGCAACTATGGAGTGGTTGGGGCGGCCAGTCCATTTCCAACTCAAACCATAGTCTAACCGGACCTAACGCGGGTTGGTACGACACAGACAAGCTTGCTTGCCATCATAACTTTCATCATCTCATAACTTGATCTTATTCTTATTAATTGGTGAACATGCTTCGTGATGTTTCACACAATTAACCCATGATTGTAACTTAGCCATACCATAACCGTAACATAACTTATGTCCTAGCATAACATGATTCTAGCATATTTCATAGCACATAACATACTTCATAGCATATAGTATTTACCATAGCATATAGCATACATCATAGCATATATCATACTTCATAGCATATAGCATACAGCATACATTAAACATACTTGGATAAGTATTCACAACAAAGCCTATGCTGTAGGCGGAGTTGTACTTACTTTATTTGCTGTGTCCGATACCGAACTTGATCCCGTCAGGATACTACAACACTCTACCTTCTGTTGTAATATAAAAGAAAAGGTTAGAAATGTTGGTGATATAACCAACATCCATATATAACTTTAGTTATATGCCTCTTAATTAATCTCATGTTATCTTACTTGGTTACATCAAGTAACCCAAGGGTTTAAACTTACCCTAATCGGATTATTTCAACCTTGGTTCCAAAAACCCTTTTTTTTTTTTTTTTTTTTGGAAAAACCTTATATTTTAAGTACAAAAATCCTTTGTTCATCTTTTGAAAATTTGTAACTATTGAGTAGGATTTGTAAAAATCGTAGAGTGTTGGAAACTACCTTTGGAACAGTTTCTTACTGCCAGTTTATCTGCGTATGTGCAAAAATATCATTTTCCTGCACTGTTTCCAAAAATCCTGTACAGGAATTTCCTATTTCCTGCACAGTTTTTGAAATCCAAATCTTATTTAAAAAGTTGTCTTCACAAAAATTTTAGATCTCAAAAAATACTACAATTTTTGTGTTTTACTCAAAACCTAATTCGGACTTTAACCTACTCATTTCCCCTGTTAAACTCACCTGGCCGTACATGAAGTCTGGGCACGGTCAGGCTCGGATTTTTGTAAAAACCGAGCCTGTTGGAGCCTTAATTTACAAAACGGTCTATGCTGCCCCCTAGGAAAATTCCTTCTCTACAAATTTCATGTTTTACGTATTTCCAATTTCAGCCTCTAAGGGTCTCAAAACTAGGTTTCCAGAAAACTGGCCAGTTTCCACCCGAACTGGCAGTTTCCTTGATTAAATTGATTTTATGTCCTAATCGTGCACCCTACCTCAATCGGCAGCAGCCGAGAGCTAAAGGTCAAACATGCAGCGTATTTCTAACACCGAGTTTTGTCATCCAACAAAATTGGGAACACACATTATCATCATTAATAAGCATTAAAACCCTAAATTCATGCAAGCATCAAAACCAACCATAAACCCTGACATCAAGCACAAGACCTAAAAATATAATCTAGGACAATAAATTAAATTGAGCTTATGCTCTTACAAATTCAACTTGAAATACACTTAAATTTCAAATTGAAACTTAAATTGGAAAGTTTAGGGTGCTAAAGGGATTTTACCTCAATCAACCTCCAAGGTTGAGCTAGATTTGGTTCACCCTTGATCCTCCTTTGTCACCAACTAGAACCTGCCTTCTCCCTCCAAGGGCCACCAAAAATTTTTCCTGCCACTCGGTTGGTTCTGTAATACCTAGTTTTTCGATATTACTGTTTCCTTTTTAAAGGAATTAAATGTGTGCCATGAAGGTATTTATGAAAAAGCTCGATTTAGAGTTTTTGTAAAGTTTTGTGAGTTCTTATGGTTGTATAAGACTAAAAAATGATTGCTTAGACTAGCAAGTGACCCTTTGGGGAAAAAGGGGGAGAAAAATTCTATAATTTTATGTTGGTCAATGTTTGACCGAAAAAGTCAATGTTGACTAAGAAAGTCAAAGGTTGACCAAGAATGGTCAAAGGATTGACTATGCAGTATTATGATGAGCAGTATGGAAAATATATTGCGATAACTGTCTTTACGGTTAAGATAGCATGAATAAGAGTTAAAACCACCATAGAAAAATCAAGCACACCAAGTTATGAATAAACGGCAAAATTGCTTTTGAGAATAAGGAAAACTTTTGCTCCGTTTGCCTCACCATCTCAACTCAAACTAAACAACTCAAATCTCATCATGTTTTTTGTCTTTTCTGAAAAAGTTTTTTGTCTTTTCTGAAAAAGTCAACAAAATTTACTATGCAAACTTAAAAATCTCAACTCAACTCAAACTGAACCTGCGATCCAAACGAACCCTTTATATAGTCCATTTTTACACAGATAAATTTTAGACTGCAGTTCAGTGTAAAAATACTATTATTAGTAGATAGCAGTATTGAAAATATATGTGTTAGCATAAAAATGGACTGCATATCAAGAGAAAGGCCAAACAAGGTCTTATGATGACATCACCTCACCTTGGAATTATGACATCATTTTTGGATAAAGGAAAATGATGAAAAAAAAAATTATGGATGGCTCTAGAACCACCCAACATGGCCGGCCACTTGGAGGGTCAAATTGCAAATGTTTTGTCTTTTGGGGCAAAAAGTGCAATTTTGGAAAATATGATAATGTAAGTATGAGGTAAGCACATGATGTCATCAAGATGATGTCATCATGATGAGGTAAGCAAAACTTGGGCACCAAGGGAGCAATGGCCGGCCACCACATGTAGGGACTAATTAGCAAATATTTTTGCTTCAAGGACCAATATGCAATTTTAGAAAAATAATTAAATCCTAGTTCAAGGACTTTTTAACAATTTTGAAAAGTTCAAAAAACCTATAAATAGAGGTGACGGGGGTGGATTTTTAGTGGAAAAAAGAGAGAAATCTAGCAAAACTTTGCCCATTTTTCTCCTCAAAATCCGAACTAGAAGAGGCAAGAAAGAAGAGAGGTAAATTAAAAATTCAAAGGGAGAACCCTAATGGAGTAGTCGGATTTTCACCAAGAACCCAAGAAAAAGTTTGAAAAATTTTTGGTAACCATTGGAGGGTGAAAACCGGTTAGAAGGAGAACAAGGAGGAAGGGAGAATTTTTGGACCCAAACCCTAGCCTTGCCTTGATCAAGGTAACTCTCCCATAACCCTAAACTCTTAAATTGAGCATTAATTTGAAATTTATGCGTATTTTAAGTTGAAATTGTAAGAGCATAAGCTCAATTTAAATTTATTGCCCTAGTTTAGAATATGTAGATTTTGTGCTTAATTAGGTTAAGGGTGGTTTGATTATGAGCTTGCATAGTTTTATGCTTATGCTTGTTTTCATATTAGGGTTTGTATGCTAGATGTTTGATAAGTTGTATGCCCCCCAATTATGTTCAAGCATGATTTAAAATGGCATGTTAGGTTGCTAGAATAGAACTTGAATGAATGGTATGGTTTGATGCAACCTAGAACCATGCAAACCCAAGGTTAAGGCAATTTCATATATGGTTTGCATGGAGGTGAACGGATCTCATGAATGTTGGTTAGGGACGCTAGAAAACACTGCATGTGTGATCCTAGGCTCCCGCGGTGGCTGGTTGAGATAGATTTGTGACAATAGGACGTAAAACGAATTTAAGAATGAAAACTGCCAATTTAAGTACAAACTGGCCAGTTTTCTGGAAAGTGAAATTTGAGGCCTTTAGAAGCCGATTTTGGAAAAACGTAAAACATAAAAGTTGTAGAGAAAGGTTTTTCCTACAAGGAATCGCATACATTTTTTCAAAATAAGGCTTCAACAGCCTTGGTTTTTATGAAAATCCGAGCCTAACCGTGCCCAGGGTTCATGCACGGTCAGGTGAGTTCAACCAGGAATATGGGCACGATAGAGTCCGAACTAGGTTTTCTGTAAAACATGAAAGTTTTATGATTTTTTGAGATCTAAAACTTTTGTGAAGACAACTTTTTCAAATTCAATTCATATTTTTAAACTGACATGGATTTCTAAAAAATGTGCAGGAAACAGGAAATTCCTGCACAGGATTTTCTAAAACAATGCAGAAAAACTGTATTTTTGCACAAAACCAATGTTTTGACTGTGGAAACTGTTCGAACGACAGTTTTCAGTATTCAATGATTTTTATGAGGCTTTATTTTAAGAACCCCGAATTTTTATAAGTTAATTGAAGGTTTTTGAGCTTAATTCACCAAATTTTTCCATGATAAGGAAAAAGGGATTTTAAGCCAAAAATTTAATAACATAACGGCGACGGAAGATAACCCGGATGGATACCCGAGTTATGAGGGGTTGACTTTTGTTGACTAAGTTTGACCTATAAGGGGTTGATTTTTGTTGACTAAGTTTGACCTATAAGGGGTTGACTTTTGTTGACTAAGGATGATTTTTTTTTTTTTGACCGCCTCAAGGGTTATCCAACATAACCCATTGGATTATAGAATAAGAATGTTAAGGCATAAGCCCAAGGTTAGGATGGTAACCTAACCCTATTTGTATAAAAGTGGGCTTAGTATCTAAGGTTACTCTATGTAACCTCATAAGCTATAATCCAAGTAAGACAGATTTTAAACTCTAAGGTTAGTTATGGTAACCAAGTAAGACATCTTGTGTAAAGAGGACATATAACTAGGATTATGTATGCATGTTGGTTAAGTCACCAACATTTTATGGTTAAGAATCCTTACCCTATGTCCATGGAATAACAGGAGATAGCCTGTTGTTGCGCCCGAGCTTGGAGCTGCACAATATTGGACATAGCAAACGAGGTAAGTACAACTCCGCCTTCAACATAGGCTTTGTTATGAATACTTACCCAAGTGTGCTTAATGAATGATACATGCTATAATGTATGCTATATGCTATGGTAAATGCTATATGCTATGAAGTATATTATGTGCTATGATGCATGTTATGTGTTATGAAATATGCTAGAATCATGTTATGCTAGGACATAAGTTATGTTACGGTTATGGTATGGCTAAGTTACGATCATGGGTTAATTGTGTGAAACATCACGAAGCATACTCACCAATTAATAAGAATAAGATCAAGGTATGAGACGATGAAAGTTACGATGGCAAGCAAGCTTGCCTGTGTCGTACCGACCCACGTTAGGTCAGGTTGGACTATGGTTTGAGTTGGAAATGGACTGGCCGCCCCAAACACTCCATAGTTGCGCGCCCGGTACGGACACTTATGTTATGGGGCCCATAAGTAAGATAAGTAAGATAAGTTATGAAAGAATAAGAAAGCATAATAAAGCATAAACAGTTCATGCATGAGTCTGTTATGCTATGCTATGATACGACATATTATGTTATGCTATGTATGATTATGTTATGCTATGCTAGGTTATGATTAAGCTATGCTATGTTATGGTTAAGTTATGTTATGTATGGTATGTTATGATGTGATACGTACGTATGTTATGTTTATGTTGTGTCGCGGTATATAGTAGTTATACTTGCTTGAGCTCATTGTCTTACGTCTATGCTGTAGGTAAGCAACCTACTAGTAATCAGTGATACAAGATAGAGGAACATGGCAGGGCGAGCTGTGAAATGTGGGAATTAATGCCGCTACGTGTTTTGTCTTTGATTTATATTATTCCCGTTAGGACATCTTTATTCAATAAGTACATTATCCGCTCGTACGCACATTGTATAAAAAAAAAATTTTCGCTGTTTTCGCTATGTAAGACACGTTACGTTATGTATGTATGTATGTATGTATGGTAACGGCCTGTGCTAGGCGGGTCGTTACAGGTTCTCACACCAAATCCGGTCTCTTTGGGAGCTTTTCCCTCTCACTTTTTCTCTCTCCCCCACAACCGGCCCTTTGGCCACCAATGGATACCAAAATTTTTCCAAACTTTTCCTTGTTTTCTAGCTCAAATCCAACCACTCCCCTTAGATTTTCCCCTTTGAGTTTTTGATTTTCTCTCTTCTCTCTTGGCTTCTCAAGTTCAGATTTTGAGAAGAAAAATGGGCATAGTTTTGCTAGATTTCACAAATTTTGTGAATAAAATGGGCACCCTTCATCACCTATTTATAAATGATGGAAAACTCTTTAAAATTGTTAAAAAGCCCTTCAAGAACCAAATATTTGCACAAAAGGGTGCATAGGTGGCCGGCCAAGTGGAGTCTAGAACTCTCCATAATACTTTCCAAATTTTGTTTAATTAATTATGATGTCATAATTTGAGGATTAGGTGATGTCATCCTTATTAAGGCCTTGTTTGCTCATTTTCCTTAATATACAATCTATTTTTAAGCTAACACAGATATCTTTAATATTGGGCTTACTAATGCACAGTACTGTAATACTGAACTACAGTCCAAAATTCATCTGTGTAAAAATGAACTGTATAAAAATTTTCTTATATCTTGAAGCCCTTTGGCCCTTAATACCCTAATTAATGTGCTTGATTTTTCTATGGTGGTTTTGGATCTTAATCATACTATTCTGTCCATAAAAATGGTTTTTCATAGTATAATTTATATACTGCTAATTACATTACAATACCGTCATATCTTTGACTTTTCTGGTCAACTATTGACTTTCTTGGTCAAATGTTGATTTTTTTTGTCAAACTTTGACCAACATAAAATCATAATATTTTATGTCCTTTTTACCCAAAAGGTCATCTGCTTGGCTAAGCAATCATTTTTGAGTCTTATAAGATCATAAGAACTTACAAACTTAATTTAGTCGGGCTCTTACATAATTACCTTCATGGTACAATCAAATTCCTTTAAAAAGGAAATCGTAATACTGCAAAAAGCTAGTTATTACACCAATGGTAACCTAATAAGGGAATTACTTTAAAAGTAATCGAGCCTTAATAACCTAATAAGGTATGGGTCTAAGATCCATATATGATTGGGCTTATACCCAGGGTTATTAATAGTAACCTAATAAGATGTTGATTACTATTCACATATGTTTGATTAGGCCAGGTGCCTTAGGCAAGGTTCCATTAAGTAATCAAACAATATCTTGTTTGATTAGGCCAGGTGCCTTAGGGTTACATTTAGTAACTAAATAAGAGATCATTGTAATATGTGGGAGACATGTAACTAGGGTTACTGATAAATGTTGGTTAAGGATAACAACATTGAATGTAATGATTTACGGTAAGATAAGATGATCCTTATCTTACGTCTTTTATGAAAACATGAATTAAACTTGTTGATGTGCCTTGTTGGAACATTAAACCAAGAGCATAGGACATCAAGTAAGTACAAACCTCACCTACAGTATGGAAAATAGTAAATACTTTTTTCAAGTATGACATGTTTACATATATGCCATGATTCCCCGTCAGGGGGGACACTGAGAGGCGCCGGGGGGGGGGGGGGGGGGGGGGGGGGGGGTTGGTTGGGGGGGAGATCAGGGGAGGGGGACCTGGGGTGAGAGGGGGGGGGGGGTGGCTTGGGGGTTGTGGGGGGCCGGGGCTGGATGGGGCGGCCAGAGAGGGAGGGCTGAGGGGGGGTTGCCGGGGGCCGGGGCCGGGGCTGGGTGAGGGGCGGCCGACAACAGAGAAGACTTTGGGTGGGAAGGTTAATATGAGATAAGATGTATGATAAATATGGTACATCAATAATCTTTCAACTGTTTGATTAAATCTCAACGGCCTAAAAATAGGTTCTACTGGTAGAGACCCTCTCTACCACAGTTTCTCCCTTTTTTTAAATTGCAATACACCTATTTTTTTTTTTTTTTAATTTCAAAAGATAGTCAACTTAAATTGAAATCTTTTTAAAAGTTTTTTTTTAATTTTTTAATATTTTTTAAATTATGATGCCAAACATACCATAAGCTACCCCTTGCAATAATATACGATCAGAACTATTTTCAGCTTCAAATAGTTTAGAAAATGAGTAGGATTATCATCATCGTCATCCGTCGTTATTATTATTATTTTGAAGTTTTCGTCAACTACGCTGAATAATTGGTCCTAGAACCACAAGTTCTAGGAACCATCAATAATTTCTATCGAACGTACAAATTGGACTAGAACTAGAAGTGAAAAATAATAAATACAAAGAAAAGTAAAGAGAATTCAGGGCCGGATTGAGAGTTGAGTCAACGTTTTCAGATGGCAAAAGTCATTTGGACATTAAACTTTTAATTTTACATTAAATTTTCTCTTTTCTATTAAAACAAAACTAAAATTTTAAAAACACGTAAATTCGTCATTTTATATCATAATAAGATGATTTTTATATCAAAATGCTTGTATGACGAGATGAATAAGATAATATTTATTTTGTATATTTTTTTTTCCGAATACATTTTCAAATTTGTACTATTTTTTATATTACAAAACTTTTTCAAAAGTTTTCTCTCAAACACACATTTCTAATGTAACTTTCAAAACACCATCTTCAAACTACATACTGTTGCATTGCAATTGAGATCACTACCCATCATCTATGAAATCTTTGTAATTGGTCCCCCATTGCAAGTTCGTGGAACCATCAATACGTAATTAAAAAATAGTACTTTACTTGGCTAATGATCTGTGGGTTTGAACTTTACAACTCAATTAAAGACGGGTAGCACTAAGCTTTAATTTGCCATCATTGTTAAAAAAGAAGATTCAGTTCTGATTTGGAGGAAAAATAAGACCCTAATAAAATATGGAGTTTTGAAATAAAAAGAAAAATAAAAGGGCTTTGCCCCTAGTTTCATAGGCACACCAAATAAGAACAGTCAATCCCCCTAATGTTCATTTGCTATGATGCCATTACCTCTGTACTTTAAACGAAATTTCCATGAAGCACGAATGGTTTCTGCGCGAAAGTTTCAAATGATGTAAGAAATATTTTGATCATGTTTTGGTCATTCTAGCTGGAGGGGGAAAAAAAAAAAAGTCCTTGTTATTACCAAAATTATGTGGTATGGAAAAAGAATAATAACCAATTAATAGAGTAAACTTATATCAGAATTAATCAAAATTGATTGAATTTGATTATGGTCTACCGATCAACAGAATACAATATTAGATCCGTCCACAAAAAAAAAAAAAAACAAAAAACAAAAACAAAATACAATATCAATACATATATTTTTATTATTAAACTTCCATTTGAGTTGAAATTTTTAACTCTTTTTTTTTTTCCTGAAATTAGTAAAAAGTATAACTAATTTTCTAAAAATCAATCGATTCTAATTTAAAATTTGTATCTCCAAACCAGTGAACTAAATGCACTCTAAAAAATGAAAACTTCTGGATTAATTGATAAACATGGATTGTCTACTCATGCACCCATAGAAAATAAAAATAAAATAAAAAAAAAAAAAACCTTGTGCAATAGGTCAATGTAAAAGACATGCATGCCTGTGTGATAGATCGGTGACAAAGCTAACGTTGACTTTTATTTCACTTATTGATCGACTTGGAAACGTAAAGCCTAAACTGAGGATGGGCCATCCAATAGTACATGAAAAATTGTATACAGCCGAAAATAGAAAATAAAAAAGAAGAAGAAATTATGAATGAGAAATTAAAAATGAAACTGATAGGTAGGGTCCTTGTTGTTGGGTAGAGCATTCCAGCTCTTCTCCTCCCATCAATAGAGAAACTTGGTCCAGATTGTCACCTTTACCATTTTTTCTGGCTTTATCTTTGTTATAAATTAATTATTTGTTGATATAGATTATATATAACTGATAATAAAACAAACATGTTAATTAGCGACCCTAGTGCAAGTCACACGCCTATTTCTATTAAAAATTAACACTGTTTTCAATGGGACTGGTTTTCTATGGATTTGCAGATTCCAGGTCAAATCGTCAAAATTAAATGTTCGGAGGGAAATTACAAGTATGCGATAAGATCAGAGAACAACTGTGCAAAAAATTCTTATATACTCTTGGCCCACAAATTATGCTCCTATTTAAGTATACTAGTCTAAAGATATTTGAGAAAATTTAAATAATAAGTAAAAAAAAAAAATATGCCCACAAAAAAAAAACAAAAATAAATAAATAAAGGATCTTAAAATAAAAGAGTGACCCATGAAAAATTAAAAAAAAAAAGACTAAAGAACTAAAATGAATTAAAGTTGACTAATACAAAAAATAAATAAATAAATTAAGAGGACTAAATTGTTAAAAAAAAATTGAAGGACCAAAAACTAAATACAAAATTTTTCGTACAAAAGATGCTCAACAGCGTCAATTTTCAGACACTTGTGTATATATAGTTATAGATTTATTCATGGGCATACATATATCTGCCCACAAACAAAGAAAAACAATGGCTATAAGACCTGATCAAGAAGTTGATTTGTTAACTAAGTTGTATGAAGCATCAATTGAAGGATCTTTGCTTACCTTCAACTCATTGATTCAGAAAGATCCTTTAATCCTGACTAAGATTTCACTAACCCCCTTCAATCAAACTCCTCTACACATAGCAGCTTTACTTGGCCACCATGATTTCACCAGACAACTTCTTATCCACAAGCCGAAACTTTCTTCCGAATTGGATTCCCGCCTACGCACATCTCTTCACCTGGCTTCAGCAGAGGGCCACACAGAGGTAGTCCGAGTACTACTGCAAGAAAACGGTGACGAAAACATGTGCTTAGCCAAAGATCAAGACGGGAAGATTCCTCTCCATTATGCTGCCATGAGAGGTCGACTCGACGTGATTAAGCTGTTGATCGGCGCGAGAAAGGAGTCGGTTTTGGAAATGATGCCTGATGGACAAACAGTGCTGCACTTGTGTGTTAGATACAATCACTTGGAGGCTCTCAAAGTGTTGGTCGAATCGGAAGTCGCATACGAGAACTGCCCGTTCCTCAACTCCAACGAGAGTGCTGATGGGAATACTATTTTGCATTTAGCTGTGATGCTAAAGCAAGTTGAGGTAAGTATTAGCGAAACTTAAATTTCATCATAGGGAAAATTCTTATTTTGCATTTAATTATCTTCATTTGTAATTTGTTTTTATTTATTTTAATTTGGGAAAATTATTATTTTGTGTTTAATTATCATCTTTTGGAATTTATTTTTATTTATTTTAGTTTAGAAAAATTATCTACGATAGTCTATAGTCTATAGGTGATTTATTAGCATTAGATAACTTATATCCGATTTCAATAAATTCTAAGTTTTATTTATATTGAAGCCCATTTATAATATTCCTTATTATACAGTAAATTGTACTCTTCATTCTTAATTCATGTAAATAAGTATATACAAATTAAATATCTTTATGTCTCTTCTTTGTTTTTGTTTTAATATTTTCTTATTTAATTTCTACAATAAGTTTCTTTATATCCAATCAAAGGTCTCTCTGGTAGCACCTAATATATATTTTTATTTTTATATATTTCTGTAGTTTGTCACAAATGTTTTAAAAAATCTTAATTGAAGAATAATTATTGTTAGTTCATTTTTCTTTTGGTAAAGAAATTTTTAGGGGCCCATTCAGGAGATTTTTGGAGATGGAGTTTTGCTGTTGGGACTTTTGAAGTTGAGATGAGTTTTGAAAATGAGGGTTTAAGATACAACCTTTGGGGTTTTGTTTTAGTGGAAGAATAATTCGAAAAACAAGTTTTTTTTTTTTAATGATGAAAAATATATGCTTTGAGATGTGTATTTTGTTGATTTTCATATGTAAAAAAAAAAAAAATTTGTGAAAAAAAATTGTGAAAATAGTAAATTTTTGGAAAAGACTTTTTGAAAAGGCAAAAGTCCTCCAAATGTCAATTTGCAAACCAGATGGTGAAAAGTGCATCCAAGGGGGACTTTAAAGAAAAATACTTTTTAGTATCAATGTATTGAACATCACAATTAATAAAAGGTGGGTCATATCTCTATTAGTGCATAATGTTTAACCTCACTAAAGTTAGCTAGCATTGATGGAATCACAAATTCTAAAAGAAAATTTATAATTTCACATTAACCATGCAGACTGTGAAATATTTGCTATCAATACCTGGAGTAAAAATAGGAACAGATGATATAGTGAACCATAGTGGTCTCAAAACCTTCGAGCTCCTAGAGCATTTTTCAGGAAACGACTTCATCAATGACATAATCCGACATACATTTAAGGACCTCGGTTTTGAAAATTTGACTTCAGCAGCAATAACCCGAGATCATAATGACGTTGCTCACAAGAAATCAACAACCAAATCATCAAAAGGCAAAGCCAGAAAGTGGTTCGGGTTCCTGAAATACAAAGGAGATTGGATGGAAGACAAGCGAGGCTCTATCATGATTGTGTCTACGATGATCGCAACCATGACATACCAAACAGCCATCAACCCACCAGGCGGAATTTGGCAGGAAACCATAGGCGACGGAAAGAGCGACAATTTTAATTGCAGCAAAGAAGATAAGTGCTTAGCTGGAACCTCAATTCTAGCGCGTTACGATTCGGGAAATGTTTACAACGTTTTCGAGGTTTGTAACAGCATTTCTTTCTTTGCGTCGCTCAGCGTCATTCTTCTGCTAATCAGTGGTGTCCATATGAAGAACAAGTTCTTTATGTTCCTTCTGACTCTCACTATGTGCGTGGTGGTGACAACACTTGCAACTACCTTCTTAGTAGGTATGATCATGGTGACACCGGACAACTCCTACCATTCGGTGAGCAAGATCTCGAATGTATCGAATTTGGCGTGGATGCTGTTGCTTGCTTTCGTCATTTTGTTCCATGCCGTACGATTTTCCTATTGGATTGTGAAGAAGCTATGGCGCAAGTATAAAGCAATGAAGGAGGGAGGGAGGGATGGGCCGCCGACTAACTTTTAATGTTATTTTTATTACCATTATTATTGTCATCATTTTTATTATTATTAGTATTATTGCTTGTATAGTGTTATATTTTTACGCCATTTCCGGTTTGTAAAATATTGCTACCTATGTAGGATGTAAAATATTGCTAGATAATTTCGCTCTTTTTAAGACTAGATAAGCTCTTTAAATTCAAATTACTGTTTCAAGTAAAGTTTGTTAGTGTGGTGTACAACTTTAGCAGGTAGCTAAAGATCGGAGTGGATCACGTATTCTTTTTTTCCTTACTCAAGCTGTTCTTTCCATGTACTAGGTATTTATTGAGTCATCTCTTTAATTCCTTTGCATAAGGAGATTAGATTTTTTTTTTTTTTGTTTTTGGAAGTCGCTTTTGTTGTTATTATTATTATTTCCGAACTCTCAAAGATTGAAGATCCATCGTTTCCAAGTTGGGCAAATGGATATTATGAAATTCAGTTTTACCTTTTGAAATGAAGTAAACCTACAGTTTTCATTTATGAGGAACAAAAAATCTCCCAGTACAACCAATTCATTAGAAAAGTTGAATAACATCTTGTTGATGGGTAGCCAAGATCTCCAGGATGACCTGATTTACCAAAGATGATTTGCGCACCCGCGAACCTTAGACTAGTGGTTTTAGATATTTGAATCTCAAATATTATTCAACAATATTAGATATTGGTAGCCAAAATCTACTATTTTTAAGATTATCTCTGCATTCAAATTCAAATATAAAGTAATTGTATTTTAAATATTAGTCAAAGGGTTATCTCTTAGAAACTATAAATACATGATGAATGGCTTTCGGAAACCCAAGAATTCACATTCTATATATTACATCACTTGTAACTTGGAAAAATATAGTGAAACCTAAGTGACGAGAGACAACATAATTAGCTTATTGGTGGTGAACCTCTATATATTTTTGTCAAATAAAAACATTTAGGATACTTTTACTGACGAAATTGTTTGTTGTGTAAGATCAACAATTAATTATACTTTTTAAAGTTTGTTTGGCCAATTTTTTATTTTTAATTTTGGTGATCAGTCGAAGAAGAAAGTAAAACTTGTAATTTTTTAGTATAAATGGGTGGGTCCACATTTTTAAAAGTGTCTGAAGGGTCAAGAATGGTTTTTAATATTCTAATAAATAAACAAATCATGATAAAGTAATTTATACGGTTTTATTGAAACTCCTATACAAATTTTAGAGTCCATATATTTTGAGAAGCCGCATTTACTAATTATGACTGGAAGCTCTTCTGGATAAACAAAGCTCGTCTAATAATTTATTCAAATGCTTACAAATTAGTTTTTAGAAATTAGTTTTTAGATGGAAGATTCATCTCCAATACGCTGTCATGAGAGGTCGAATTGACATGATTAAGCTGTTGATTGGTACGAGAAAGGAGTCGGTTTTGGAAGTGATGCCTGATGGACAAACAGTGCTGCCCTTGTGTGTTAGATATAACCACTTGGAGAGTGTTGGTCGAATCGGAAGTTGCATATGAGAACTGCCCATTTCTCATGGGAATACTATTTTGCATTTAGCTGTGATGCTAAAGCAAATTGAGGTAAATATTAGGCAAACTTATTATTCATCTTCGGGAAATTTATTAGTGTGTATTTAATTATCTTCATTTGGAATTTATTTTTATTAATTTTAATTACTTACATAGCCAGTGCTGTGCGCCATTTAGAATTTTTTGCCACTGTCGTACAACCATTTAATTAACTTTCAGTTTTTTTTATTATTTTTTGTGTGCTAATATTGTTTTTCGATTTTGCCCTTGGCTGAGGTTCATTCTTCTAGTTTCCATATTTCCCTCTCTCTAACTTTCTCTATTCTTATCGGTCTAAGAGTGCTTTAGTAAAATAGCCTTTCAACTTTTTTTAATTAGTAAAATAACCTTTAAAAAAATTTAATTAGCAAAATAACTTTTCTTGAAAAAAAATAATGTAAAAAGAAAAGAAATTAATATAAGGGTTAAAAAAAACCTTAAAAAGGAAAAAAAAAATCTTGGGCATTCATTGTTCTGTTTGTTCGAAGGAGTCTCTGCTTATTAGCCCAAAGCTACCATTCTTCTTCTTCTTCGTCCAAACCAAACAAAGTTGTTCGCGGTATAGAATAGTTGTACTTTAGGACATGTATGGTATGTTGAGTCGCGGTATAGAAGAGTTGTACTTGCTGAGCGAAAGCTCACTGTCTTACGTCTATGCTGTAGGTAAGCAACCTGGCAGCAACCCTTGATACAAGATGGAGGGCGTGGACTAGCGGACTGTGAAATGTGGGAACAAAACCGCTACGCATTTTCGATAATATTATGTAATTATATTATGAGTTTTATTTTACACCCGAACAACTTTATTTAATGTCCGATATGCTTACGTTTATATTTCGTGTGCATGTACAGTGTAAAAAAAAAAAAAAAAATTCCGCTGTTCAAGCTAAGTAATTAAGTACGATGTGTATGTATGTACGGTAACAGCCTGTGCTAGGCGGGTCGTTACATGTACACTATATAATTTGCATCAGACGTTGCTGTTGTCAAGTTGTGGAAAACTTGAACAATTGCCAACCAACACATGCAGTTTAATCAGCTTGCGTCATCTTGTGATCAGAGGCACGGCTTTAAAAGAGATGCCGCTACAGATATGCAAGTTGACGAATCTCCAGACTTTAAGTGATTTTGGCGAAAACAATGGATCTAGGATCAAAGAGTTAGGAGCATTGCAGCTTTTGGGTGGTGGGCATTGTATTTGCGGACTCGAAAATGTGGTGGTTGTTTTTGAAGCTGATTTGAGGAATAAAGAGTATCTTACTAAGCTTATTTTGGAATGGAAGTGAAGTGAAATTGAAGATACATCCAAAGAAAGGAAGTACTTAATACATTTGAACCCCATAGGAAGCTTTTAAAAAAAAAAAAAAAAACTCAGAATCGGAGGTTACAGAGGTGCAATATTCCCGGATTGGGTGGCAAATTAGTCATTTGGTGACATGGTTGAAGTTTGTTTACAAGATTGTCCAAACTGTTGCTTGTTTGCCACCATTTGGGCAACTCCGTTCCCTGAGAGAGGTTGATATTAGTGAAATGTGTGTGTCAGGGATATAAAATGAGTGCAATGGTTCTTCATTGACTAAGCCATTACCATTCTTAGAAAGGCTATCCTTGAGATATATGTATGCACTGGAGAGGTGGTCCACAGGAGCTAACCAAGAAGGCGGGATTTTCCCTTGTCTCAAGCACATTTATTTAAGAAATTGTGACAAACTAAATGTGGGATTACCTGCTGGTTGTCTTCCATCCTTGGAAAGTAATGAAATTGAGAAGTGCGAAGAAATGGTGAATGTACTTCCAATAATTCAAGAGATTGACAATGCATATCCCTCTCTGGAGTCCATTGAGAAAGTGGAGTCGTTTTCAGAAATGGGCTTGCCCTCTCCTAATTTAAAACGTCTTCAAATTTTATATCGCCAAAAGCTCATTGCAAACCGCAGGAACTGGAATCTCCAAAGATCTCCCATCTTCGAAGCTTTATGGCTCACCGAATGTGAAGAAGTGCTAGTGAATTCGTTCCCTAACGAATGACTGCTTCCATCTGCATTGACTTCTCTTGAGATCTCGGAATTTAGAAACCTTAAAGCACTAAATGGAAAAGGCTTTCAGCACCTCACCTCCCTTCAATATTTACACATCAGTTACCCTGAAGAAACAGGGGAAACAGGGTAAGATTGGCCCAAGATTCGACACACCCCCACTATAAAAATCAGTGGCATAAAAATATGAGAGAAACAAAGGGATCTGAAACGAAACGGGCTTCTCAAACTTTCTAATCCAGGTATTTTTACTTGCTTACATCTTATCTATTATAATTAAATACTGAAATAAATCAATTTGAAACCAATTTTTTCTTATTTAGTTAATTACTCTGCTTTTAACATGCACCCATTTTAGTTTTGTTTCTATTTCAGTAAATAATGTCCTGTTTTCAGAATAAAACGACCCCCCATATATATTTATTCACTCATGCACACATAAACAAACATGTATTTGAATACATATCTTAGGACTACAGAAATTGTGAATGTTTCACATGTCGTGTTGCTGCCCCAAACATATAGTTTATTCATATTTGCTTTCCACTTCAATTAAATTTTGCTGTGGTATTTCAGTCCACCTAACGAGCTTAACCAAGGTACTTAAAAATATACAAATTGTTCTTGCGCTATTTTGATCATCATCTAATTTTCAGTACATATTTTCCTGGCTGGTTAAACTGTTGGTAGCAAGAATTCTTCACAAAAAAAACAAAAAAAAAAAAATCCAGATTACTTGTTTTGGGCTAGAATTTAAAATGGTTGGTCTAACTACATTAAAATGGTATGTTGTTCTGTCAACATGAGTACTGACCAATCTGTTCAACTCTGTAATTACATAAATTAGTGAGCTATGAACTTGTTTTTTGTTTTTCACTTCTTGAATCATTCAATCGAATTGTGTTTGTAGCTCTGTCATGTAGTCTTGGTCGCGTTGCAGTTGTTCTTGTACAGGATGTGGGGACCAAGATTGCTGGAGATGTCACAATTTTTATCAGAAGCTCAAATTATTGTTTAAATCTTAAAGGAGACTGTGGAATTCTCTTTTTTTCTTTATCAGCAATATGGAGCAACCAACGTAGATAGTCAACACGGTTGCATCAGCAATTTCCTGCAATTATCCACCTGAGAAGTTGATTGTTTGTCTCTGTGGCAATTATCCATTTGAACCTGAGGACTGCTTTGCAAAGCACTTTATCACGCTAATGGTTGTCGACCAAGGTTAGTATAAGCAAATTTAGAGTTTGGACTAGTACATCCTTTGTCAAACTTTAAATTAAATATTTGAAAAAGTGTCAAATAAGAAAGGAAAAAAAAGGACCTAGCAGGGTGATTATCTTGTAAATCAAAACGGACTTAATTTTTTTTTTTTTTTTTTTTTTTTTGTGATTATCTTCAAATTTATTGAAGGAAGTCGATTGCTGACTTTGCTGGACATGGGAATTATTAAAGCGACCCAGTTGGCGTCTCAACTTCAAAACTAGCGCGAAGAATGCAGCATTCGTATGCTTGCTTGATTGCTTACTTCTGTTTATTTCGTATACTGACCCAAGTATAATGCTTTTGTTTGCATACGTAAGGTGTAGAAAGGATATGCAATTATGAATAGAGGAAGCTTTGCCCGAACTTGGAAATTTGTTTGTGTGGTACTTTAACTGGTGAATGTTGGAGATGAAATCACAAAAAGCTTACAGAATTCCTTCATTTTACTGGTTGAAAGATCATGCCATCGGACTTGTCGTGTCATATTTGTGTGAGAACAGAGAATGGTAATCTTGTTTGTAAAGACTTTCGGTTATGCAATTTGATTAGTAACTACAATGTGTTAAAAGTCACCGGATGTCTAATTCTGCCAGCATTCATCCGAGAAGGATGGAGAGTTTGTTCTGAACGGTTTGTCGATAGAGGTTTTCACATACCATAATTGCATCTCATGCGTGCTTGTTTAAGTGTTGAGTACTGAGTTGAAAAGCATTAGATTGTCTTCATTTTATAGAGAATCGTTTGCCATCGGGACGCATGGCTCAAGGCAAGGCAGAGTGAAGTTTCGAAAGAAGCTGTTGTAAATTCACCGGAGAGTTTTAACTGGAGTTCAAGGCTTTCAAAGGGAGATGATTCTGCAGCTACATTACTCAAGGACAGCAGTCCATTTACGAGTTTAATTAGAATCCACAGCTACAAGGAGTGAGTACCATGGTCTCTTGTCAACAAGTCCGAGCAGTATTATTAAATGCAAAGTTGCAAACAACAAACAATCAGATGCAGAAGTGAAAATGGCTAAAGGAATTTGAAATTTTATTCTTTGTGTTTTCCCTAAAGTTCATAGGCACCATAAATCAGAATGGTGAATCCCATAATGTTCATTTGATGTATTCACCCAAAAAAAAAAAAAAAAAAAGAGTTCATTTGATGTGACGCCATTACGTTTGTATTTTCAAAGAAATTCCCGTCGGTATTTTCATAGAAATTTCCATAGAGTACGAATAGTTTCTGCATGGAAGTTTCAAATAATTTATCGAAATAAAGGGGAAAAAAGAAGAAAAAGGCTTGTGAATTTGGTTCTATAATATGGATGGTCTTTTTACATTAAGAACCTATAATATTTTGATCATATTGTTTTTTGTCATTTTTTTTAAGTCCTTGTCAATTGTCATTACCAGAATTTATATTAGAATTATTAAAAATTAACCGAAATTAATGTTGATGTAACTGTTAAACATAATGCACTATTAATAAATATATATATATATATATATATCTATATCTATCCGCATATATATTATAATAATTACACATTGATATATATTCATCGGTGAAAATCTAAATTCATCGGTGATATATAATAATTATAATAATTACATATTGAAAAATCTAAATTTCGAATCTTAATTGCACACTCACACACTCATGCATCCATTAAAAAAAAAAAACGCGTTTGATCAGCTCAGTGTAAAAAGACATGCTTGTGTGATATAATATTGATCGGTGAGAAAGCTAAACATTAATTGATTTTGTTTTCACATCTTGACTGACTTGGAAAAGGGAAACCTATTCTGAGGATGGGCCATCCAATAGTACATGAATAATTGAATATAGCCAAAAAAAAAAAAAAAAAAAAAAGCATTTATGAAAGGTGAAATAGAAAACGAAAGTGATATGTATGGTCTTGTTGGTAGGTACAGCATTCCAGCTCTTAATCATCTAAGTGTAAAAAGACGTGCATGTGTGATGTATATTCATCATCGGTGAGAAAGCTAAACATTGATTTTGATTTCACATCTTGAATGACTTGAAAAAGTGAAACCTATTCTGAGGGACGGGCCATCCAATAGTACATGAATTATTGAATACAGCTTAAAAAAAAAAAAAAAAAAGGGCAATTACTAAAAGAGAAATTAAAAAACCGAAAGTAATATGTATGGTCCTTGTTGGGGTAGAGAATTCCATCTGTTCTCCTCCCATCAATAGAGAAACTTGGTCATGATTGTCACCTTTACCATTCTTTCTGGCTTTATCTTTCTTAGGAATTAATTATTTGTCGATTTAGATTATATTTAAATAATATATAAACAGACATGTTAATGCAATATTTAAATTGTATATTTATTTTATTACTTATTGAAAAAATCTGACGGAACAACTTAGTTCCGTTAGGATGGATTCTCTAATTTTGGAAAGAAAAATTATTTTATTTAAAATGAAAAGCTTTTTTATTTTAGAATAAGACGATGTTTGGATGTGTAAAAAAATTTTCTTTTTGAAAATAAAAAGTTGTTTGGAATGAAAAAAAAATGATGTTAAAAATTGTGCATTGTGAGAAGATTTTAAAGATTATTATTTTTTTTTCCTAAAAGAGTACTGTATAAAATAAATTTAAAAAATAATATTTTTTTTTAAATGAGAGAAATGATAAAACATAATGGAGACAAAATGTTTTTTTTTTTTTTTTGGCAAAAATTTTTCAATTTCTGAATTAAGGCCTCGTTTGGCGTTTGAACTCAATTGTACTTTTTCATCTTAGTTTTTTTTTTTTTCTAAAAAAGTTTGTCTTTTATAAAAAGTCAACAAAAATTTTTAACTCAAATTATACTTTTTCAACTCAAACTCATTCACCAAATAGACCCTAAACCTTCGATCCAAACAAAGGGTTATGACAACTATTTTCGGACCTAATTATGACATTTTACTAGTACATATTTCATTTCCCAAGTTCATTATTTGGTTGGTTTCCAGGTAATATACTTATTACGAAGTTAAGATTTATACTCTTTTATTCTTTTAAATTTATTCTTTAATTTTAATACACAACATTATAATCATATTATAAACTGAAAATCTGAAAGCTTTATTAACAAATAATAATACAATAATTCTTATAGTTATTATTGGACTTCAGTGTAATGTTTATCTGGTTAGCTAACTATTGAAACGAAGTTATTTAAATTACTTGTATGTTTAACTATTTTACAATAATTAACTCAAATTTAATATAATTTTTCACTTTTTATAAATTCGTTCCATATTTATTTATCTACTATTACACTACTCAAATTTAATATTGATAAAAAACTATTTACATATATGGCCAAATTAGAGGTATGCTTTTAAAAATGTCTACAACCAAACTTATTTGCAAAATTGAACAAAAATTAAAACTAATCATAATATGTTGACAAAATTTCCCTTAAATATAATTAATAAAAAAAAAATATGACATAGTTCAACTTAAAAATAGATACATTAATTGTGTTACCTATTTTGCTTATCTGAAAATTAGAAATTCACTATTCTAAAAACATTTCCTCTTTATATTTTTATTAACATATTTAAGAATACATTGTTAATTATTTGTAGTTATTGTCAATAGCGTATGGATGAGATCAATATCATATGGATGAGGTCAATTTGATATGAAACTATATTTGGTGATTTTTCTTTCTTTCTTGTTTTTGTTTTTTTTGTTTTTTTGTTTTTTGTTTTTTTGCTTAATAGCACGATCAATATGATATTGATTCGAAAAAAAAAAATGGTGTACGAAGTTCTTCCATTAAGTAATATAATCATTGTAATATGGACCTTATAATTAGATGTTACCAATTAATAATATACAATATAATGATAAGGTCCTTATTATAAGATCACAGTAATGAAAGTGGTCGAGTTTTTATCATATGATTACACTAATATTTCCACCATATTAAAACATTAATTGCTATAAAATAATATGGTCATTATCTTAATTAAAAAAAGAACTTAATTGCGAATATAATCGTTTGTAGACGTTCAATAGAAAACAAAATACAAGTATACGGAAGGAAGAACATTTTTTTTTTCCTTTTAAAGCAAAAGAGCATGCGTCTTAAGTATTCAAATGAAAAAAAAAAAATTACAATAATAAAACGTTTTCTTTTAAAATACATGTTTCCTATCCATAAAAAATAATTAAAAATTTTTTTTATAGATAATATAAGAAGTTTAAAAGGAAAATGTTTCCTCCCTTAAACTAGCTAAAACATTTATGATACATTTAAAAATGAAATCTTGTATGGAAAATTTGATTCAATTAAATTTTTTTTTTTGATAGCATGAAATAAGGATAATTTATTTTTTCCCAAAAAAAAAGCACACATGCATGAATTTTTAGTAAGTTTATATTTTCAAAGGGGTCCTCAAAGTTGGTCATTTTGTGTAAAACTTTATTAATAAAAGCTATTCAAATATACATTTAATTTAAATACACAATGTAAAATTCTACATTATATGAAAACATTCAATTTCAAAAAATATTTAAATGCATTCTATAATTCAGTCGGCAATTGAGCATATGTTTGGTGGATAGGTTGAAACTGAATTTTTTAAGTTGGAATTGAGTTGAATTAATGCGCATTTGGTGAGAAGTTTGAATTGTTGAAACTAAAAAGCATAAAAACTTGAAAAGTGTTATAAAAAAGTATTATTAGAACTTGTTTATTTGTCTCGAATTTCTATACAATTTAAATCATCCTAATTTGTCTTATATATGCTAATATTAAAAATTAGGAACTTTTGATGTTTGAGTACAAAAACTATAAATAGTAAAATTAATGTTGACTTTCCAAAAAAAAAAAGGATAAAAATGAACACAAATTTTTTTTTTATTTGGATTGAATTAGACCTTAAACACCAATTAATGGCTAAAACAAGATGAAAAGTAGATCTCTTTTTCACTACGCAATTTCTAGGAAGTAGGAATTATCATCAATAACTTTTTGTGAACAAAGAGAGAAAAAGAAAAATTAAATTAAATTAAAAAGTGCCAAAACAGATAGAGAGCTTCTTCTTCTCTAATGAACAAAAGTTGTTTGCTCTGAGATTAAAACTACATTTGCACTCAATCCCTCCTTTCTTTCTGATATGGATTTACCATAGATCTAGAGAGAGCTTACCTTAAATTTCCATGAACTTGTTACACATACTTAAAATAGTCGTGTAAAGACATTATGGCCTTATATATTTTTGAGCTCTTAATTAACAATTGCCTTGTGATTTTATCGCAGAGACAATTTCTTTCATAAATTTTAATTTTACAATTTTCCCATAATTTTTAAGAAACCACCCCATTGGTAACGGTGTTAATTTTTTAACAGAAATCAACATTTAACTTATATATGGGTTGTTAACTAACGACAGCAATAATTATTTTTGTATATTGTAACTCAAATTAGTGAGGTTAGAGTCAATAATCAAGCTTTATCAAACTAGATAATTTGAATTAACTTTGCCATTCGAGTTAAAAAAAAAAAAAACCAACAACAACAAAATCATTTTATGCTATGATTAATTAACAATCCAAGTGCAAGGCACGTGCCAATTTCAATTGAAAAATTACATTATTTTCAATGGGACTGGTTTGATACATATTTACAAATATAAGGTCCTAATTGTCAAAATTAAAAATTCCGAGAAAAATTACAAGTATACGGTATATTTATAAAAAAAAACGGTGCAAAAAAGTCTTGTGGCACTTCTGGCCCACAAATTATGCTCCTATTTAAGTATAATATTCATGGGCATATAATGTATCTGCACAAAAACAAAGAAAAACAATGGCAATAATACAGAATCTTACCAACATCTTAAAAGGAGAAAAAAGAAACGCATCCTAATCGTCAAACCAGCTTATTGCTAGTAGATCATGCAATTGCTTAAAAATAGACATTAATATAAATTGTACTCTGTGTGTGTGTATGTGTGTAAGATGTACCTTAGTTTTGAACAATGTTCTCTTTTAACGTTTATGAAACTACAAGAAATGAGATAAATTCGTTACTGATAAAATATTAACTTCAATGACTCAGATGAGACATGCAGTTCTGAGGGAACGGAAAACATTTAATGATCAAATTATTAACCCCGTCTGGTATAAAGTCACACTTCTTTACTTTTCTTTTTTCAGTTTGTAATTAATCACTTTTCATTTTATTATTAATTAAATTTTCATCCTATCAAAAAAAAAATATCAGTCACCTCCCAGTAGAATAGTTATAAATGAGACAGTGATGAGTTGGAAAGGAAAGCATAATGTCATGGTTGTTATAAATAATATCAACATATAAATATATATATTTCCAATGCAAACTCTTCCCTCGGGTCTTCTACCTTAAAAATTAAGTAGTCAATTGTGGAATGTTCTATATCACTCAGGTTTCATGATTGACTTTTCAAAGTTTCTCATTTCAATTTCATTTCACGTACTTAAAGTAGTCGTGTAAAAACATTATGGCCATATATATTTTTGAGCACTTAATTAACGATTGGCTTGTGATTTTATCACAGAGATAATTTGTTTCATAAATTTTTAATTCTACAATTTTTCCCTTAAATTTTAAGAAACCACCCCCATTGATAACGGTGTTAATTTTTTAACAGAAGTCGACATTTGACTTGCATATGGGTTATTAACTAATGGCATGGATAATATATTTTTTTTTTTTGTATATATTTTAACTCAAACTAATGAGGTTAGAATCATTAATTAAGTTTTATAAAATTAGAGAAATTTGAATTAACGTTGCTATAAATGTAATGATTTGCTATAGATTTACACTAGGTCCAAATCGTCAAATTAAAAGTTCGGAGGGAAATTACAAGTATGCGATAAGATCAGAGGACAATTGTGCAAAAAGAGGCTCAAGAAAAAATGAAAAAAAAAAAAAAAAATAAAAATCAAATGAATAAAAGTTGACCAATATCCAAAAAAAAAGGACTAAATTGTAAAAAATAAATAAATAGGCCGAAAACAAGAAAACAATTGAAGGACCAAAAATTAAGTACAAAATTTTTTGTACGAAAGATGCTCAACAGCATCAATTATTGACACTTCTATATATAGTTATAGATCTACTCATGGGCTTATCATATACTGCACACAAACAAAGAAAAACAATGGCAATAAGACCTGATCAAGAAGTTGATTTGTTAACTAAGTTGTATGAAGCATCAATTGAAGGATCTTTGCTTACCTTCAACTCATTGATTCAAAAAGATCCATTAATCCTGAGTAAGATTTCACTAACCCTCTTCAATGAAACTCCTCTACACATGACAGCTTTACTTGGCCACCATGATTTCACCAGACAACTTCTTTTCCACAAGCCGAAGCTTTCTTCCGAGTTGGATTCCCGCCAACGCTCACCTCTTCACCTGGCTTCAGCCGAGGGCCACACGGAGGTAGTCCGAGTACTGTTACAAGAAAACAGTGACGAAAACATGTGCTTAGCCAAAGATCAAGACGGGAAGATTCCTCTCCATTACGCTGCCATGAGAGGTCGAATCGACGTGATTAAGCTGTTGATCGGCGCGAGAAAGGAGTCGGTTTTGGAAGTGATGCCTGATGGACAAACAGTGCTACACTTGTGTGTTAGATACAACCACTTGGAGGCTCTCAAAGTGTTGGTCGAATCGGACGTTGCATACGAGGACTGCCCGTTCCTCAACTCCAACGAGAGTGCTGATGGGAATACTATTTTGCATTTAGCTGTGATGCTAAAGCAAGTTGAGGTAAGTATTAGTGAAACTTATTATTTCATCTTAGGGAAAATTATTATTTTGTAATTTTTTATCTTCATTAAAAGGTGGTCCCACTTCTATTAGTGTATAATGTTCAACTTCACTAAAGTTTGCTAGCATTGATGGAATCATAAATAATAAGCAAAAATTTATAATTAACATTAATCATGCAGACTGTGAAATACTTGCTATCAATACCTGGAGTAAAAACAGGAATAGATGATATAGTGAACCATAGAGGTCTCAAAGCCGTCGAGCTCCTAGAGCACTTTCCTGGAGCCGACTTCATCAGTGACATAATCCGACATTACGTGTTAAGGACCTCGGTTTCGAAAATTCAACTTCAGCAGCAATAACCCGAGATCATCATGACGTTGCTCACAATAAATCAACAACCAAATCATCAGAAGGCAAAGCCAGAAACTGGTTCGGGCTCCTGACATACAAAGGGGGATTGGATGGAAGGCAAGCGAGGCTCTATCATGATTGTGTCTACTGTGATTGCAACCATGACATACCAAACTGCCATCAATCCACCAGGCGGAATTTGGCAGGAAACCGTTGACGAAGGAAAGAGCGACATTTATAATTGCAGCAAAGAAGATAAGTGCTTAGCTGGAACCTCAATTCTAGCACGTTACAGCAAAAATATGTACAACCGCTTTCCTGGTTTGCAACAGCATTTCTTTCTTTCGCGTCGCTCTGCATCATTCTCCTGCTGATCAGTGGTGTCCATATGAAGAACAAGTTCTTTATGTTCCTTCTAACCCTCACAATGTGCGTGGTGTGACGGCACTTGCCGCTACCTTTCTTTCTAGGTATGAACATGGTGACACCGGCACTCCTCCGATCTCGTGGCCAAGTACTTTCGTTTCTCATGTTCGGCGTGGATTGCTGTTGCTTGCTTTCCATATTTTGTTCCATCCGTACGATTGTCCTATTGGATTGTGAAGAAGCTATGGCGCAAGTATAAAGCAATGAAGGAGGGAGGGATGGGCCCCCTTCCTAACTTTTTTTGTTATTTTTTATTGCCATTATTATTGTCATTATTTATTATTATTATTATTATTATGATTGCTTGTGTAGTGTTATTTTTTAACGCTATTTACTAGTGAGTAAAATATTGCTAATTATGTAAGACGTAAAATGTTGCTAAATAATTTCACTTTTCTTAAGACTAGATAAGTTCTTTAATTCAACTACTATTTCAAGTAAAGTTTGTTAGTGTGGTGTACAAGTTTAGCAGGTAGCTAAAGATCGAGTGGATCATGTACTCTTTTTTTCCTTACTCAAGCTGTTCTTTCCATGTACTAGGTATTTATTGAGTCATCTCTTTAATTCCTTTGCATAAGGAGATTAGATTTTATTTTCTGGAAGTTGCTTTTTATTATTATTATCATTATTATTATTATTATTTCCGAACTCCCAATGATTGAAGATCCATCGTTTCCAAGTTGGGCAATTGGAAATTATGAAATTCAGTTTTACCCTTTGTAATGAAGTGAACCTACAGTTTTTCATTTTTCAGGAACAAAAAAATCTCCCAATACAGCCAAATTCACTCGAAAAAGTTGAATCATACCTTGTTGATGGGTAGCCAAGATCTCCAGGATGACCTAGACAATTTTGGCACCTGGGGATCCTGGACAAGTGGTTTTAGATATTTGAATCTGAAATATTATTCAATAATATCAGATATTGGCAGCCAAAATCTACTATTTTTAAGATACAAATTCAAATATAATGTATTTGTATTTTAAATATTAGTTAAGGGTTTTCTCTTAGAAACCATTAATACATGATGAATGGCTTTCGGAAACCTAAGAACTCACATTCTACAGATTACATCACTTGGTAACTCTGAAAAAGATAGTAAACCCTAAGTGACGAGAGACGATGTAACTAGTTCATTGACGGTGAACCTCTATATATTTTTGTGTCCTCTATTTTCTGCATTCTTTTACTTTATTATTTCATGTTGTCTTGCCTCCATGATAGTACTTGGGGATCCCTAACCACCGTGGGATTTGTTAGGCGAGTTTTAACCCCGTCAACAACACTCCACCCACGAATTAAACCAAGGCTTAAAACCTAATCGCAACACAAACTAATCCAAGCTTAAAACCTAATCGCAACAATAACGAAATTCATTGCATCACTCAACTTACCTCAAAGAAAAAGGAGCCGCAACGCAACCTTTAACAATACCCAAACAATTTCTTCCACAGCCCACCCTGCCCAGACTACCAAAAATGGCACATCCGTGTTAGCTCTCCTTTTTAAAAAAAAATAAATAAATAAATAATTAAATGGGAGGAGGAGTAGCCAACACACAGGTTTCTAGAAGAAAAATTGAGGTCTAATGGATTTTTCCCGACGGAAAGAATTAGATTAATATTTTGTCAAATAAAACATTTAGGATACTTTTACCGACGAAATTGTTTTGTTATGTAAGATCAACAATTAATTCTACTTTTTAAAGTTTGTCTGGCAAAATTTTTTATTTTAATTTTGGTGATCAGTGGAAAGAAGAAAGTAAAAACTATGACTTTTTAGTATAAATGATTCGGTCCACATTTTTAAAAGTGTCTGATGGGTCAAAATGGTTTTTAATATTCTAATAAATTAAAAAAATATGATAAAAGTAATTTATACGGTTTAATTGAAACTCCTGGTACAAATTTTAGAGTCCATATATTTTGAGAAGTCACATTTACTAACTAACCTGGAAGCTTTTTTGGACAAACAAGCTCTTCTAATAGATTATTCAAAACGCTTACAAATTAGTTTTTGACGGAAGATTCCTCTCCAATACGCTTCCATGAGAGGTCGAATCGACAGTGATTAAGCTGTTGATCAGCACGAGCATGGAATCGGTTTTGGAAGTGATGCCTGATGGACAAAACAGTGCTGCACTTGTGTGTTAGATACAACCACTTGGAGGCTCTCAAAGTGTCGGTCGAATCGGAAGTTGCATACGAGAACTGCCCATTCCTCAACTCCAAAGAGTCGGCTGATGGGAATTATTTTGCATTGAGCTGTGATGCTAAAGCAAATTGAGGGTAAGAGTTAGGGAAACTTATTATTTCATCTAAGGAAAAATTTTTATTTTGTATTTAATTTTCTTCATTTGGAATTTATTTTTATTTATTTTAATTTGGGAAAATTATTATTTTGTGTTTCATTATCCTCTTTTGGAATTTATTTTAATTAATTTTAATTTAGTTTTTGTGTGAGAATATAATATTAATACAAATTGACTTCAAATTTGTAGAATCTAATAGTTTGAACAAATGCACTTTCTATACGTGGAACATGACCAAATTAACAAGAGGATTTTTTTTATTCAACGAAAGATATGACAATGAAATCAACCAAAATTTCTTAGGCTCCTCAAGAAAATTCATTTACTCTCCATTGCTTGACATCATTGAATAAGAACTCTAGTTAGATAGCTGGTTTTAAAATTCTGCACGCTTCTTCAAATAAATTTGAATATGTCAAAACTCCAAATTTTAAGTAAGAGAACAATCACACTTTATTATAGCTATCCAATTGTAATAAACTCAAATTTTTAAGCAATCAAGACTAATTGTCCATTGGGAGAAAGGTTACACAGCCACAGATCATCTAAACTAAAAAAAGAATATAAACGTTTGATTGGGATAATAACTCAGAAAAATCCTAAAAAAAAAAAAAAATCAATTGACTAGAGATTAGGTAATACGAAATTTAAACTCATCAACTACGTGTGGTTTGCAAGATTTGTCACATCACAAAGAGATTAACTGAGTGACCGCAAGATTAGAAATTTTAGGATTGGGTTTTTATAATATGAGGACGATATTTATCTCGATAATAAAGTGAATTTTTCTGTTACGTAGTGTTTTTTGGTTCAAGTCTCAATCAAACGAGTTGAGTTAATAAACGTTCTTTCGAGCTAGCGAAAAAGTTTAGAGCAACTAGCCCAGGAGGGCAGGGGATGCTGTTACGTTTTCTATCTCACACTAACAAATTCTTCTGAATGGGAATATTGATGGAAACACTGTGCACTGTAATGGGTGGAGAAATGACTTTGAATATAAAACAATTAGTTGAATTATACATTTTTTCTTACTCACCCTATACTAGTAACGGATTGGTTAAACAATAAGATATTCCTAAACTCAACCCCCTGTAATAAACCTTTTATCTCCTTTAAAATCAAAAACTTTAAGGACTAATTAAAAAATTTTCCCATAAATTATAGTCCTTGCAACCCTTTTCGTTATGAATTTCAAAATGTAACATTCGTTTTTCCTAATCTATGAAACATTAGCATAGGTACATCTTCTATCTTTTAATAGAAATGACACATGTCACACATGAAGCGGGGGCTTTTTACAGTTCGTTGTTTAATTACTATTCTACTCACCATCATAATTTAAATTTTTTTATATATAATATGCTTGAATTAAATTTGTTATGTTAAAAATTAAAAGAGAACAAAATGAAATGAAGAAGAAGGGTTCATATTCTCCTTCGCCTCTAAGGTTGAGACCTGTCATGGCTACGCAGTGTGCTCGCCACCCAAGTCCACCGGTGTTGTTGCTTGCCCCCTTCCATGTCCTAACCTTTGAAAGCCTTGAGATCCCAAAAATCCCGCCGATGCAAGAAAACCTCACCAACCCTATGAGATTTCTTTCCCCACAAACCAACGTTGACGATTATTGCATCCTAACCGACGAGATTTCCTTCTCCCACCCAATGGCAATAATCACCTAGCCACCCATAGACTTCGTCACATCGGTAATCAGCTCGCTCTAGCCCTCCTCCGTTTCCCACGGACATTGAGCAACCCCGGCCCCCCCAGCCCCAGCACGTTGACATGCCGCCTTTGCCTTCCCCGTACATCCATTAGAAAAAGTGAGAGGTTTTTGGTTTACTTTTAGTAAAATACCTTTTCTTGATGGATTTTTTTAATTTATTTAGTATTAGATTTCCTTCAAGGTTAAACTTATAATCTAAATTTCTTTTTATGGGAAATTAAAGTAGCTTTTAAAAACTCAAATAAGATTTTTAAGCAAAATAAATTCATTAGAGTAACCCCTATATAATGCATCATATTGCAATCATGTATCAAATTCTTTTTAAAAACCTTAACAGAAGGGTAATTTTTGTTGGCGTTTCATATAGTGAGTTAACGAATGTTACATTTTAAAATTCGAGTTGCAGAGTATTACAATGATCATAATTCGTAGAGCGAATCTTGTAATTAATCAAAACTTTTACATTCTTCGGGCTCCTTATGTATTTAAAGTTTCCGTCATCTATTCAAAAAGTTTGCATATCTTAATTGATGAAAAAGTGTTTTGCACCTATAAATTTATTTCTAACCATTTGAAAAGATGACAACTCATTATCATGTAACAAGAAGTCAATTAAGTTCAACATTCATTGATGAATCATAAATTTTTTGCCAACTACCCAATTTATTACAATCGTTTTACTCTATATCACATAGTTGAAACATCAATAACCAACAATGAGTAAATATTAAAATAATCATTCAAATCATATATGAAACTCAAAAGCATCAAATTATTCTTTTAATTTTTATTTTTTCATGTAACGGATATAATGTTATGGACTTAATTCTAATCATACGCAGACTAGGATTTATTTCTATTCAATCTTAAACTTCACACACATTTATACAATATGATATGGTTATTTAAGACCTTTATTTTGAAAAATACAAAATAAGAAAGCTATTGACTGCATAGTTTGAACTAATAAGGATCTCTAACGAAGAGGTGGGATACTTTGTTCATATGGAAAAAAATTAGTCGGATCAACTTTAGTCTCACCTGAACAACCTGTAGAAATTATTTCTTGAAATACTTTTGTACCCCAAATGCTTGCTTGTTTATACTTGTGTGGCCACCCTTATTGAGGTTATTTTGTCCCAAGGTCAAGGTCTTTAAAGTTGAAATATGTAGCCCTAGGATGATTTGGATACATAAGGAGTGTCAAGTAATCGTAAAGCCTTCGTACCCAATTCATATGCTTTTCTTCTTCTTCTTCTTTCTCCCAGGACGATTGGTATTGAAACACATAGATGTTTCCAGCTCGGTGTGGGAATGGGATTGCGGATTCTGAAATCTCGCTCATTTTCCCACCGAAAGGAAATACGAAGATTTGCTGCTTTTCCTACGTCTTCTTCGTACAACATTTCCAACATTTTTTCGAACACGTCATCTGGAATAGGCTCTTTCACGAAATCAGATTCGCTTTGAAAGATAACAAATTGGAAATTACGATTTCTTACTAAGCAGAACGTCCAAAGACCTCCCACTTCGGAACAAATTGAAAAAGATGAACGATTCCACCCATTTCATTTCCAAGCACTCTGTCTTTGCAAACCCAATTCCGGAAACTCCGTCTCCATCAATTCAGTAGCTTATCCACGCCGCCATTGAACGAACACCCGGATGTCAGCTTGTAGCACAATTTTTGTACATTTTTCCCATTATGATCAATAGTAGAACTCAGTGCTGTTTGGAAAGTCATGTAAACTGTTAGATCCTCAGCGACTTTGTAAGCACGGCGTTGCCAAACCGATGAAGAGCTTCGTCGTGCAATCGTTTTCCAGGTTCCTCAAAACATCAAATACAGCCACCTTCTTTGGCACTGGAACTAGTCGAACTTTCCATGCTACAACGATTCCAGAAGCTTGCTGGTCCGCCACCCGCGAATTGCCAAGAACAAATCTTCCCCCATGGATTTCTTATCAAGAATTCTTCTTCAGCATCGACTATTTTCGCGTCAAGAATATTATCAGCCGAGAGGCCATATTTTCGCGCCAAATAGCCGTAGCCACCTCCGCCAAACAGTCCACCAACACCAACGGTGTGACAATCGCCGGCAGGGAAGCCAAGATTTTCACTTTATAGTCCCGATCGCATAGTAAAGTTCGCCAATCGTTGCGCCAGCCTGGATCCAAGCTGATTTGCCCTCCACATCGACGCTAACCGAACTTAGGTTTCTCAAGTCAATCACAACAAATTTTGGGACATTAAAATAGGACACGTATGAAAGGCCCTCATAATCATGGCACCACTTCGGGTTCTAATCTGTACGCCGTGTTTCTTGGCACAGTAAACCGTGGGCCTGGACATGGGAGACATGAAATGGCGTGATTATAAACGAATGGTTTCGGGGTCGACGGAGAAAAAAAACGATCGTTTTGTATGGATGAATTCAATACAGTGGAGTAGGATGACTCATTTGGGGTGTAGAAAATGGGTTCATGGGTGGAGGTAGTGTTGGAAACATGACTGGAAAGGCAATGGAGAAGTCTCCATGAGTGTGTGCTGAAGCTGAAACTAAAATTGAAAAGAGAAGGATGATAATTATTTGGCAAAAGATGAAGCGATCAAAGTGAAGTACTTCATTTTTGTGTGAGGTTGAAAGGAAAACTAATTGCCTTCAAGATTTATAGAAGCCAAATAATGCTCTCATTTTATCTCTTGTATGACATAAAAATCAACAAATTTCCTACGAAACCAATAAAATAAAATTATTTGTAGTTTGACATCATTGGGTGGTGACGAATGAGAGGATTATTAAAATTTATCTAATTCGCTTACTTGACAAAATATGCAACTTGACAAGTGAGGGGGGTTTATTTATTCAACTAATGATATTAAAATTACGCTAGTTAGCAAGCTGGTTTTATTTATCCATGATATACAGTTAAAAAAATTATTTAGCTATCAAGATGCATGCCATCATTGGCCGGTTTGATGAAGAGCTCTAATTAGTTAGCATGGTTTTTAAATTCTGCACGCGCTTTCTTCGAAGAAATTTGGATATGTATGAACAAAAATTTTGTTCATTATTATTACTTTTTTTTTAATTTGGAGGTGGTGAGATTACTTTAGATATTATGTTGAAGTTCAGTGGGTTATTATCGTTATTAGGCAATACGTGCAAGTGATTGAGAGAAGAATTAATTGGTCAAAATCCTGCAATCCAATAATTAATGTATCATTTTGGATTTTGATATGTTATAGATATGGCCGCGTTCAAGGGCGGAGGGTAGTACAAGCCTGGGGGAGAATATATTATTATTAATTTTAAATATATATCTAGAAATATTTTATGCCCCCCTTCCTTGTTAAAATTATAAACATATCCTCATTAAATTCAATTTGAAGTTAGTTGAATCAAAAACTCAATTGGCCATTAACACTCTATTATATCCATCAAATTATTGTGAACTCAATTTCTGAAGACAATCAAGACTCTTCATTTCGAAAGATATTATATAGCCATAAATCAAACTAACTTATCCCATAAAAAATAATATAAAAGTTAGACTCGGAAAATAAGTAAGAAAATGTACTATAAAAAGAACCCTAAAATATCAGCTGAGTAGAGATTAGGAATGAAAGGACGGAACTTTAACATTGCAGAAATAGACTCAAATATATTTTATTCTTTTCTTTTATCCTTTCCTAACTAAAAATCACAAGACTCGTTATTGTGCTTCTAAGCTTCTTACTTTGACGTTGTCATAGTTATCTTTTGTAGCATTTTAAAATAAATAAATAAATAAATGGAAAGGGATGACCTAAAAATAAAAGTATCTATTTAAATTTATTAAAAAGAGAAAAATCATAATCCAACTTCAATTGCAGACTAAATCAAAATAACATAAAAAGAAACAACGTAAGGCAAATGTACTCATACTAAATTTGGATTTATGGGCATTTTTCTTTTCTAAATCATAATTATGCTCTTCGCATGTTATTAAGTTCCTTCATTTTATACCAATATCTTCATGAAAACAGAATCTTCATTTTTTATGAGCAAGTTCATAAGTATCGAGTTTTTCACTTGGTTTGTTGTTCCTAGTATTCGAAACCCAATATCTTTGGCTCTATTTGAAGATGGTGTAAAATTACTTTAACAATTGTTGTAAAGTTGTTACTTTATCCTTCATAGCATTTTTAAAACCTTTTTCAAGTGATCACCCTTAAGCACTTAAAATTAATTTAAGAATTCACACCTATTAGATATATCACCTAATGAAAATCCATAGAAAATTGTTGTAATAATATATTAAACCTGTCATTATGAGTAATTGGTATCTTAAGGTATTTAACATGTTTATATTTTTAATTTGTTATAAATTTTGTTTAGTTTATGCCCTTTTTGAACTAAAGTCCTAACTCCATTTCTGATCTTTTTAAATGATCACATCGTTTTGTAAATATTTCAAAAAATCAGGGTTTCTGTTTCTTAAAAATTACAACGCTCCAAAGAGAACGACTCCCATAGGCCCATAATTTAGAGGTGGTGTGACGTGGTGATTCGGCACAATTGGAATATGGACAGAGAGGAAGTTTGTTGGTACAAATTTCTATAGCAACTAATAAAAAAATGACGACTCGTACTGGTTTCTAAGTTGCAAAAAAATAAAAAATAAAAAAATAAATCCCAAACACCTAAAGAGAAGCTCACATGCACTTGGTGGCACATGTGGGCGCATGTATTTCCCGCCTAGGCTCCCTTTTGACGCGTCAATAATTGTGATATTCAAATTTTGGTTTCTTTTTTTTCTGTTTTTTTTTTTCCCAAATTTTTTTGCCATAATTTTATTTATTTGAATTATTCACTGTGAAAAATCGTACTTTTGGTAGAGTGAGCTTTAGATTTTGTGCTAAAAATATTATGTTCTTGCATGAATTTTTTTTAGGCTAGCTAGAAGCTATCTGTGTAGTGTTGTACATCGCATCAAGATATTCTATTTATTTTTCGTTCTTGAAATGTTATTTTAAGCGTGAAACTATTTTTCTCATTAAATAAAAGTCATACCCACTTCCATTTGACGAGAGCGTAGTTTTATAACCCCTTTGAGAAATATATAAGTTCCTTTTTTTTTTAATTAAATGGAGCTGAATTGGTATTCAATTGCTACAGTGGCAAGTTTTCTAAAAATTGTTTTTCACTTACCGATTCTAAAAGCTGCTTCTTCAAGTTTTTTGATGATCTATCATAAGTGTTTTTTTTATCTCTAGAAGAGATTTTAATCAAATAAAAACGTAGTGTTTCTAAGTAGACAGTGTTAGTTAAACGTACATTAGACTTTATTTTAACATTTTTACCTATACATTAGAAATAAATTATAAAAACATAGTTTCATCAACTTATAGATGACCAAAAACAAAGTAAATTAGACCTTTTACAGACAGACTCTTTAGTGATATTGTTGATGCAGTTCTTTGTAATTGCATGTTAATTCATTATGTTGTGTGCATTTGGAACATATTCTCATTTTTTAATCGTTTAAAAATTAAAATTTTACTTTTCTAATTCAAATTGAAGAAGTCAATTGGAGTTAGGTCGCCTACCAAACGTGATAGCGCAATAAAGAATATTTATATACGAGTACAACACAACCCATAAATTAGTTAATCAGAATTAGTTAATCATTAGATAAGGGTTATTTTACATAACTTGATCCATAATGCCGATATAAGTAAACAAGTTGGAACTTTTCCAAACCTTTACACGGATTAACTTTTTTAATGTTCTTTCTTACATAATGAATTTTCTGTATAAAACTATTGTTTGAATAAAAAGATAGTGTTGGCTCATTTTCCAATAATTTGAATATTTAATTAAGATGAATTAATAAAACAATATGATCATACCAAGAGGTCCTCAAATATTCAAATGTCCATAATTAAATTTTTTATCTCCTTTAGTATCAAGAAATTTAATATGTTTCGGATTTCTTATTATTAAAGCTACATTTTATAATAAGTTGAGAAAATCTAGCAATATTATTTTATTTCTTGATCAGTTCGTTTTGGCAAACTGATTGAAAAAAAAATACAAAAAAAAAAAAAAAACAAACAATATTAGAATGCAAAAGGTATTTCATTTATTTCTTGCCCAGTTCGTTTTGACACAAATATATATATAGATATACACATATATATATATATATTTATATATGTATGTATGTATGTATATGAGAGTGAAAGGCTACTTATTGATTGCGTCCTTTATATCTAAAAAGAAATGATTGTGTTGGATACCTTGTCATTTTATTGACGGAAGGCAATTTTGACAGTTTTATACAGAACATAGTAGACGAGAGGAATTGTTTATTCAATTAATAAACAACATAAAAAAGACAGCAAAAAATTTCACTAGCTACCAAGGTCAAAACTCGTTAAATCAATTTGTTATGGGAGCTTTTTAGCTTTACATTGAAAATTTTGACTATAATACGTTAATAGTATCTTTAACCTTAAAAATAATTATTATCCGTTAGTGGATATTAAATATTGCTTTCACTTTCGAATTCGTAATTGAGTAAGTTAAGCAATAGAACTGGCTCATTGACATTTCGAAACGACTCACATATTATATGATATGTATAGAGAGAGTTGAGTAAGTTCTGCAATGGAATTGGCTCGTTGACATTTGGTAATGACTATAACATATTATATCATAATAGAATTTATATGAGAGAGAGAGTACTGTATTTTTTCACTGACACAGGAAATAAAAGATTAACCAAATTTTCCTGATGTAGAAGTCAATGATGAAAATGTCAATGCCGACGATGTCATAGACATTTTCATTCCTACGTAGAAGCAATCAAGAAAGCAACATAAATGAAATTAATATATAACTGAGAGAAAAATGGGCTAACCCAATCAATCTTGCCTGAATAATTGATCAAAGAGCCACGGTTTAATAATTGACAATTGTATAATATATGAATCTTTCAACTTAAAAAGAATAATAATATGCGATGATTAATCTCAACTGCGCCTTTCATTTTGAATTCTCAAAATGTAACATAAGTTGTTATTCTTTATTCTTTATTCTTTGTTTTACTTTGAATGAGTTATTAATAATATGCGATGATTAATCTCAACCGAGCCTTTCATTTTAATTTTTTATTTGAGAAGTGTTAAAAATCACTGAGATTCGGATCGTGGCATGACAAATGAATGAGTCAAACTAGAAAAAGAAATTGTCGAAAATGCCCTGTTCATTATCATTGAGGGTTATTTGGGGGTTTTAGTTAGGATTACTTTCTTCCTTTTAATGTCCTATTTTTCTGTTTTATTGATTATTTCTTTAATTAAATTTTGACACGTCAGTGAATTACTTAAGTATTTTAGTATTCAGTTTCTATTCATGTAGTCAAGTTATTAAATTTAAATGATATGATAAATAAGGAATGGAGAAATAGCTAATAGGAAAATGATGATAACAGATATAGATTCCTTGTGTAAAAATCCTGTTTGGGTCGAGACAAATTAGATTGTACAAATTATGTGGTTTAGTATATTGATCTCAGGGATGGCCAAAAAACAGTAGAAATTGTTCACATCAAGTTCTTGGATTTTTTTTTTTTTCTACCACTATGATATGTTTTTTCGTTGTTTGATCTGTTAGAAGCCTTTTTCTGGGAATTGTTCGTGAACATAACATATTATTTCTAATTCACAGCTAGAAGAAGTGAACACCATCCATGAATTATAGGTTAATCATTATGGTAAGGTCACATAAAATCGAATCAAGAACTTTTTTCTTTTTCATTTTAATTTTACAAAAAAAATTATTATTTAGAACTATATTTCTAACGTGAGAAAATAGTGTCTCTGAACTTAATGGGTACACTAAAAAAGACACCGGCAAAGCCACCTTGACGTGAATATGGTGTTAAGTTGTGGAGCCTAACTAATGTTCTACGCAGAAACGTCTTGATGGTATAATTTCTTCGACGTCGGAAGACCATATGTTCACCGGTGAACAAGCTGCACGAGAACAAACATACCTATTTTCACGATCAGTGGAGAAGAACCGATGACTGTGTATACATGACCAGACCATACAAACCAGTTGAGGAATTTTCCCCGGGAACCGGGTTGATATACCACCACCTCTGATGTACTGTTGATCCTCAAGTTAACCATCCTTCTGAAACCCGAGCATATTACTGTCAGAGGCCCGTTGTACTACTCTGGGCAACACTTCCCCGACCACTACTAAACCTCTGCCTGGGTTATCGGGCCCGTACTATTCCTGCCACGTCGTTTCGTGCCGGCTGACAATAGTACAGTAACACAACACAACATGTCACACCCATTACCCTACATCACCTGACACGTGACATCCACTACTTGTTACTGTACTTGTCTTTGTTCTTGCCTTGGCCCTAGCCTTCGCTGCCTGACCAGATTGACACAGTACTTGCCACCCGCACCAGTACTAACACGTACTTATGCCCCTCATCATCCAACTGGAAGGGCACATAGAACTCATCTAGTGGAGGCCCAATGTGCGTACACCTAGAGCATGTTTACTCATCAGGACCACTCGGAATACGACCGGTCAGGGTCACCCGAGTACCCAAACCCATAAGAAACGCCTATAAATAGAGAATTGTCTCACTCATTCAAGTATGGACAATTATCCTTGCCACAGCTCTACTTTTCTGCTTGCTCATCAGTGTCATTACTAACTTAAGCATCGGAGTGCCCTTAGCAGACACTCCACTGGTGTCCCCCCTTACTCCGAGATGCTTCTCTTTTGTAGGCAACCAGGCGAAGAACGACTGCTTAAGGTGGATCACATCAAGTGATCCCATCGGGTGTTGGGCCAAAGGTTTTTGACATCAACAAACGTCTTATGCAAAGGCAGATGAGGATTGATCTTACGTATTTTACATGTAATTTCGGTTGTCCTATTTTTTTTTTTTTTTTAATAAATAGGAGCATCGTTATTAGGAATTATGATGAGTGAGGTTAAAAAAAAATGCAGAGAGTACAAGAGTGTGTATTTCTCTTATAAATTTCCTAATCATCATAATGAATTACTCACTGTAAAAAACTCACTGTGAAAATTCATACTTTGGTAAAGTGAGCTTTACATTTTGTGCTAAAAAAAATATGTTTTTGCATGAATTTTTTTAGGCTATCTAGAAGCTATGTATGTAGTGTACGTTGCATCATAATATTTTATTTTTTTCGTTCTTTTTCTAAGCGTGAAGCTATTTTGCTTTTTGTAAGTCATACCTACGTTCATAAATCTAAAAAATTATGCTTTTGCATGAATTTTTTTAGGCTTTACTAGAAGCTATGTATATAGTGTACGTTACATCAGGATTTTTTTTTTTTCATTCTTGAAATGTTTTTCTAAGAGTGAAAGTATTTTTTTCTTTTTTAAGTCATACCCACTTTCAGAAATCTAAAAAATTATGTATTTGCATGAATTTTTTTAGGCGGATGTATGTAGTGTACGTTGCATCACGATATTTTTTTTCGTTCTTGTTATGTTTTTCTAAGCTTGAAACTATTTTTTGAAGTCACGTGTAACCCCTTTGAAAAATATCTTTTTTTTCTTTTAAAATTAATGGAGCTGAACATAGTATTCAATTCAATTGCTATTGTGCCAGGTATTTTAGAAGTTGTTTTTGACGTAACGATTCCAGAAGTTGCTTCTTCATGTGTTTTGATCATCTATCAGAAGTGCTTTTAATATTTGGAAGAGCTTTCAGTCAAAATAAAACATTAACCTTTTCTAAATAAACTTCGAAACTTGTATCAGAATGTTAAGTGTTAGTAAAACATTAATCAAAAGATTTAATTATCGTAATATTTTTACTCATAAAAGTAGAAATAAAAATTTTAAAATCATTTTAAAACTCTTTTTAAAATATGATCTTAAACACTTACTTTAAAGTACCAAATTTTACAAATCTTCTTCTACTTACTAAAAGCAAGGCAAAACCTTTGACAAATAGTCCCTTGTAGTGATATTGTTATTGCAGTTCTTTGTAAATGCATGTGTATCCATTATAAATATTCTGTGCCTTTGGAACATTCTCATTTTTAATCGTTTAAGAATTAAAATTTGCCTTTTAGAATTCAAATTGGAGAAGTCAATTGGGTTACGTCACCAACCAAACGGGATGGTGCGAAACAGAATATGTATATTTGAGCACAGCACAATATAGGGTTACAATTGGCAGGAATAAGCAAATATATTGAGTGGGTCAACCTGGACTTATGGTTTTAATTAGCTCGTTAAAATGGCACGACATGACATATGAAAACAACAAACGCAAGCACGGAATGTGTCAAACACAAAACGACGACGAGTATATTTATTATTATTATTATTATTATTATTATTAGATTCCTTCAATTTAAATTTATGTAATTAATTAATTAATATCTTATATTACAAATATAAATTACAAATATTATCGAACTAGCATTCGTATCGTGCAGGGTAAAGTACGTAATTATTTTTTTTTAAGTACGCAATTATGAATGTGTAGATCATGACTTTGAAAACGTATGAAAAAATCAATCCAAACGTTTAGAAAAAAAGTATTCAAAAGAAAAAATCATAAGCTCTCATACACAATGTTAGAAAATTCTTTACAAGCAAACTAAAAATATTGCATAAACAATAATTCAGAATTAGTTTATCATTAGATTACAGATATTTTACACAACTTGATCCATAATGAAAATATAAGTATACAAGTTTGAACGTGACGAAACCTTTATATGGATAAACTTTTTTAATTCTCTCTATTACACTAATGATTTTTCTGTATAAAACTATTGTTTGAATAAAAATTATCATTATTTCACTTTTTAGTGATCTAAACATTTAAGATAAATTAGTAAAACAACGTGATCCTATCAAGAGGTCCTCAATTCAAATCTCCTAATTACTTTTTTTAATCTCCTTTGATATCCATAAATCTAATCTATTTTAGACTTATAATCAAAGCACTTTACATCATCTAAATCTATTTTTATGTAACTTAATCCATAATAAAAATATTAGCATACAAGTTTGAACTTTACGAAACCTTTAGATGGATAAACTTTTTTAATTCTCTTTCTTACACAAATGATTTTTCTGTATAAAAATATCTAAAAGTTATCGTTGGCTCACTTTCTAGTCATCTAAACATTTAAGATGAATTAGTAAAACGATGTGATCCTATTAAGTGGTCCTAATTCAAATCTCCTAATTATGTGTTTTATCTCCATTGATATCAATAAATTAATATGTTTCGGGCTTCTTATAATCCAAGCACTTTACATCATCTATTCAGATCTCTCCGATGAAACATATTTTTGCACCCATAGATTTTATTAAACCTCTAGCACCATAATTAACAATATGTGAGATAAAGGAAGAGAAACCCAAAAGGAAGAAAAAAATTCAAACTCCATAAATTGGACCATAAAGAATATTTGATCACCTCCAAAACCACATCCTATAACTTTTGAGAAAATATCTAGCAATATTATTTTATTTCTTTATCAGTTTGTTTTGGCAAATAAAATGAAAAAAACGACAAAACAAAAACAATAGAATGCAAAAAGTACTTCATTTATTTCTTGACCAGTTCGTTCTGGCACAAATATATAAAATGTGTGTGTGAGTGAAATGATACTAATTGCCTAGTCTTTTATGTCTCAGAAGAAATGCTTAAATTGTACATTTTGTCATTTTATTATTGACGGAAGACTATTTTGACAATTCTATACAGAATTTACTAAACAAGAGGATTTGTTGATTCAATTAATAAACAAAATAAAAAACAGCAAAAATTTTCACTAGCTATCAAGGTCAAAACTCATTAAATCAATTTGTTATGGTAGTTTATGAGTTTTACCCTAAAAATTTTGACTGTTAACATAATACACACACACACACACACACACACATATATATATACGTCTTTGACCTTGAAAATTGTATATCCGTTAGTGTATATTAAATATTGCTTTCACTTTTTCATTCCTAATTGTATTACCCGATTAAGTTAGAGCTACAAGCTTATTTTGGAGAAAATAAAATGATAATTTGTAAGGATTGATGACGTCTTTTTATCTTTAGATGTAGAATTAATTGTTAGATTTTATAAGACTTTTTAATAATTATGCTACATGTAGTATTTAAGGCGACCTCATTTTAGCTAGCTAGTAAATAGCTTTGCTGATGATATTCTTTATGGCACATGTCATGCTTGAGTTATAGGAGAATGTGACAACTTGCTTGCTTGTATGGTTGCCATCCAAGTGCTTACCGTCAACTTGTGATCCTATATATATGTAGATTGCCTTACACCGTTGATTTCTAAGTATGCATCAGAATAAGAAAAAGTGTGAAGAAGAAATGAAACGAAAAAAAAAAAAAAGAGAGAGGGATGGAAATGTTAAGAGGCAATGAGAGATAGGAAAAAAAAAGTTTATACTATCTAACAAGCATCTAGTTGATGTAAGTATACATTGCACTGCATCACTTGAACGGTATTATATTTTGAAACATATTTTATGTTTTCTATTTATTATTGTTTTTCATGATTAATTCAAAGAGATTGAAAGAACTTATTTTAATATATGATGTGAAATCTCATACTTATTAGAACCAACTCAGATCAAGATAAAAAGACCAAATCCTTGAGGAAAAGAGTTTCAAGAAAGGGGCCATACAGAAAAGATAAGTTCTAATGGTACGAGATTAACATCATACTAGAGGGCCCTATTTTAAAGTTAAAGAGAATTATTTTAATGTGGAATACTTATATGGTATACTTGCTGAGTTTTTCACTCAAATAGTTCTTGTGATGCAGTTTACATGGTCAATAAAGTCAAGAGGTTGACTGTGTCGGAGGTTCCAGGGTCCCATGATAAGTTTAGTTATTTTTAAGATTTGAGATTTTTGTATTATAAGGACAATTTTTGTTTCGAATATGAATAGAATTTTTTATTTTTTCAGCTTTGTAATATTTATTTTTGTTAAATTTGAAGTTTTAGTCAAGCTAACATTCTTCCCGAACTCCTAACTCGGAAGGGGCATTACACTAATATATTGAGAAAGTTAAGCAATGGAATTGGATCATTGACATTTGGTAATGACTCACATATTATATGAGACTAGTCGTTAGCCGCATGCGTAGTACGTGGGAGTAATTTTGTCTACTGAATACATATGTTAAAATTTTAATTATCGTGATATTATTTTTTCTACTTTATTTAGTAATATTAAATTTTAGTTATTAATTTTAGTTACTAATTTTAATTAGTTATTAACATTCAGTTAACACAAACAAACATCTTATAATAATATTATTTATTTATTTAGTTAAAAAACTATTAAGATATTGTTAACACTCATAGTTCAAAAATACAAATAATAATATTCAAATATTACACAATTATGTTTACTCCTATCTAATTTTGTTAGTTAAACATTAGCCTCCCATAATAATAGTCCAAACCAAATGAATAAACTCATTAAAAACTTAAAAAAATGTATCAAATTTAATTTGAACATATGCACATGTACAATACAATCGATAAAACATAATATTTATATATATATATCTAGGAAATTAACATTATAAAAATTTTAGATGGGTGAAAGAAAGGAACAATGGAGGCAATTTAAAGAGAAATTGACTTGGAAGATTATGTGAAAAATAAGAATCTAAAAAGAATGCAAGTAAAGGATAAAAAAGAAAAAAATCAATGATAAAAATAAAAAAATGTTTTCTAATAACTAATAAGATGTATGAAAATGTATAGTAATGTGTGTCTCGATCTTATAGCATATTTTAGAAAAATCGTTTTTATATGACAATTAAGAAAAAAGAATTTATGATGGCCAGGTACATAAAACAATATTTAACAAGAAAATTAAAAACAAAAACTTATTAAGTTTTTTTTTTTGGAGAAAAAAATTAATAAAAAGTAGATAGAGTAATTGTTTATTAAAACAAAATATATTTAAAACATATTAGAGAAATATTATTGTGCCGATTTAGTTTTTAAAACTTTTTAAAACATAATGAAAAAAAAAATAGTTAAGAATGTATCTGGGAGGAGAGAAAAAAAACATTTTCACATGTAGCATATTTAATTTTTTTTTTTTAAAGATGGAACGAAAAATAATTCTTTTGAAGTAAAAAGAAAATAATTTTTAAAGTATAAATATATCTGATAAATTTTATTTTAATAAGACTATTAAAACAAAATTTACTTAAAATATTTACATGGGTAGTATAATATTTAAGAGGATAATAAAGGAAATATATAAGTAAAGATATATAAGAGACAAATTATTTACTGGACAAGTTAAAAGAAAAAATTATCTGAAAAAGCATTTAAAAAATTTAAGATAAAGAGTTTAACGAAGGGGGAAAAAAGAAACACATAAATTGAAAAAAAAAAAAAAAAGACAAAATAGGAAAATGGGGCAAAACTTCCAATCTCCAAAGGAGAAGAGTAGGCCCAGCAAAAAAAAATAAATAAAATAAAATAATAATAATAATAAAAAGAAGGAGAAGAAGAAGCAAAACATAAAATGCCAAAATAGATGGATGAAAGTTTAAACAGTGTACATGTGAGAGGAGCTACATTAAAGCAACTCCCCTTTCTACATATGAAATAGATTTAATAAGATTAGAGGAATAGTATCTAAATAAGAAGAAGAAGATATATATACGTAGGATTTAATTGGTGAGTGAGAAAATGTAGGGAAGAAAAAAAAAAAAAAACATTGGTTTAGTGGGTGTGGTTTGGTGGTTGAAAAACGGATAAATACTATAATTTGATTGTAGTGGTTTTTTTTTAAATAAAAAAAAGGTGTAACAAGTAAAAATTAAAATTTAAAATTTTTATAAGGGATGGTTTAAGTATTGGGAAAAGGAAAAAAAGTCAATAGACCGCCAATGAAAAATGACAAGAAGCTAAAAATGACATAAACTTATTAACAACAACTTGAAACGATAGAAATAGTGAAACATATAAACTGAAGGCAATATATATATATATATATATATATTAATAAACAAAAAAAATCAATTATCTTAACAAACAATATCGAAAAAAGCACGTCAACAACTACATAATAATAATAACAATAAAAATAATAATAATAATAATATATAATTGTTATTATTATTACTTTTATTTTATTTTTGTTATTAATAAATTAAATAAAAAAGATGTATCGAAACAACAACAATCATATAAAAAACATACAAACAGAAACAAAAGAATTTTGACACGAATATAATTCGTAAATGGATAAATTACTTTTCTTGTCCTTAATCTTTTTACGATAGAGTGATTTGGTCTCTAACCTTTTTTTGTAACTAAAATATCCATAAACTCATTAAAATGATGTAAAATGGTCCATTTTACAAATAATAGTTAAAAGTTTGGTGGAACAAATCACGTGTATGACACGTAAGTTGAATCATGCAAAAAAAATTTCTTAATTATCTTTAAATAGTAAATCATGTATAATTCACATGATATTTTTTTTATTAAATTAAATGTATGTCAATAAAAAGAATCATTTTTGCATCTTCTTAAAGAGTTTAGGGAGATTTTAGCTAAAAAAATATATAGAGAACCAAATCGTAACTTCGTATATAAAAAAATAAAAAAAAAATAAAAAAGTTAGGTTCACTTAATAAATTTAGAAAGATGTGTTTTGAGTTTTGTAACGTTGAAACGTAATGTTCAAGTAAGAGGTTAACAAATCAATGACCAAGAAATAATGAAAGACATTTCATATTAGTACCTTTCTTTGATTCATTTCTTTTCTCCTCAGTTATAACAAGAAAAGAATAATTAGCCCCAAACGTCAAATTCTTGATGAAAAAGAGGAAAATTAATGAGACTAGTTATGGAGAGCTTTTCCTGATATTCTTTTACCAAGTTCTTGAGAGAGAGAGAGAGAGAGAGAACAACTTGCCATAGAGAGCTTCCCTTTTATCTTGCATTTCCTTTGAAAGAACCAGAAAAAAGGAAATAAATTTTTAAAAAATATATATATGGCTGTTGAACTTGTGGGAGGAGCTCTTCTTTCTGTCTCTGTTGATGTCGTGTTCGACCACATAGAAAGCCGAAGAAACTTAAAATCAACCAGTTACGGAGGTATAACTTTCCCAACTTGGATGCGCCACAAGTCGTTTCATGACATGGTTGAAGCGCGCCCATGAAAATGTGGAGATTGTTGCTTGTTACCGCGTTTTGGGCAGTTGCCTTCCCTCAAGGAGCTCGAGATTGAGAGAATGGATTGATTGGTAAGTATAGGAGATGAAATTTGCGGTACTCCATTGACCAAGTCATTTCCATCCTTGGAAATCTTACACATTCATTCTATGGATTTACAGGAGAAGTGATGCAGGAGTATATTTGAACTTGAGAGGCGGCCTATAAGACTTGGGCCTCTAAGAAATGCATGAGCCCATCTGTTTAGGTGTGCCTATGGATTCGTAAGGAACTCTTCGAAATAAGGGCTCAAATGGATAGTTCTTGGGTTGGATTATGAGTCTGTTAGTGCATGGGTGGTGTCTAATGGAGTTGATTGCATCATCCCATCGGTTGCAACTTTTGAGAGGAATGGTCACATCACTCCGACATCAAGAATTGGTCGTTTACTGGAGCCGAGCACAAAGGTGAGATTTTCCTTTGTCTCAAGAATCATCAATTAAAATAGAGTAAGAAGCTAAACGTCAAATTACGTGTTAGTTGTCTTGCATCCCTGAAAAAGTATTACAGTCGAGTGGTGCTCGGAAATGGTGGGTGTCATTCCAACAAGTCAAGTAGAAATTGACATCGCATATCCCTTTCTCGATTCTAACTGCTTTTGGAAATGTCCAAGATTGGAGTAGTTTTCGGGAATTGCATTGCCCTCCAATTTAAAAACTCTTTTGCTTCATGGTTGCTCAATGTTCATCGCGAACCGCATGAGCTGGAATCTACGCAGACTCTCCTCTCTTCAATTGTTACATCTTGGCAGATATGAATTTGAAGAGGGGACAGATTTATTTTCGGAGGAAGGGCTGCTTCCCCACTCTTTGTGGTCTCTAGTCCTCTCATCCTTTAAAAACCTTAAAGGCTTCAACGGATCCGGAAAAGGCTTCCGACATCCCATCTTTCCCGAAAAATTGGCAATATGGTTCTGCAAAGAACTAGAGTGCCGCAATCTAGTTTGATTACATAAACAATTTCGTTTTTGTTGACTCGTAAACTTGTTATTATTTGTTTTTCCACTTGCTCAAATCGCTCAAAAGAGTCGTGTTTTGTAGCTTTGTAAACGTGCCCTTGGCCCGTCCTTTGATCTTGTTGGCCGCTCTTGTGCACAATACAGGGGGTGAAAATGGCTGAGGTTTTTTAACTTGAATGCCACTTTGTTTCTTGAGGATGCTTATATCTAAATTTTTAGCCAGTATTTTGGAGAAAAATCGTTAGGAGAGCTTGTAGAATTTTTTTTTTGTTTTTTTTTTTACTTTTAATTTTCAATTCTTTCAAATCTCTTGTTCTGTCCAATATTGATGATATCTTTATATTGTATAACTAATAATATTAAGTCAGGTTATTTAAATAAGTTATAATTCAAAAACATAATGAGTTCGTTAAATAATATAAGACTAAATGATTGGTTATATCATTTGAAAAAAATATAAAATTGGAGAAGTGATCTAAATATTTCAAATGATCTCCTTTTAAGATGTTGTCATTTTTCTTATCTATTGTTGCTTTCTTGGAAATTGCCCTTCCTAAAATGTACACATATGTTGTGTCGTTTTTAGGGTGTTGTCGTTTACACATAACATTGTCTTTTTTTTTTTTTTTTTTTCGAGGGGAGTCCGTTGTCTTTTCTGATATCATTATTTAGTCATGTAAATGCTGGAAAATTATTTAAAAAAACAAAAACAAGAAACAAAACAAAACAAAATATTCACATTAAACAATAAAACGACATCAACCTCAATGAACGACAAGAGATAGAAAACGACAATAATACAATAAACGACATTAAGATGAAAACGATGATAAGCTCACATAAAAACATTATTATTTCTAAGTTTGAAACAAATAACAGATTGATCTGTTCGACCTATTGCTCTAATCTATTTGTTAACATTGTCTGTGTTAGTTACAAAAATTATTAGCCTGAAGTATATATTATACCCTAGAACTAAATAAAATTTAACATATTTTGAAAATTAGAAAATAATAATAAATAAATAAATAAAAATTGTGATTAGAAGACCATTTGGAAAACCATACATTTGTATTTTCGTTCATGAACCAACGGCGCAAGAACGTTACGAAGGAAGCCCAATGATTCCGGAATGGAGCTAGCCATTTATGGCTACTGTGACGGCCCGAATTGGCTTCACTGTTGTACCTCGGAGGCAAGGGTGGACTGTTGCTGCCCATATGGGCAATCCCGTTTCAAATGGCCTATCTGATGACAGAAATTACAAGTATTCGGTAGGGCCACCCGCCACCGGACGATTTATGACTCCCATTGGTACCGCTACCTTGAGATTTCCGACGGGACTTTCTTGCTGACTGACTGATTCTTGTACGGAGCAAGCTGTGTCTGGCTATTGTGAAAGCCCAGAGAAGGCGAGCCGAATTGGCCCCCAGATGCAGGTGGGGTCAAAGGAGTGTTCTCGCTCTGCTGAAAACCTGAGACCTGTGGTAGCAGCCGAGAGAAGTACTGAAGTAGGAGAGCATGAGGCCGAGGGGTAGATGTGAAAGAAGTCGATAAATTGTTGTCCGGAGCAGGCTGTGTAACGACCCGCCTAGCACAGGCCGTTACCATACATACATACATGCATACTGTACTTACTTATTAAGCGTGAACAGCGGAAATTTTTTTTTTATATTGCGCGATTAACATACGAATACGTACGAATAAAATAATATCTACGTAAGTATAACAGATACTTAATAAAGTCGTTTGAGCGTAACTAATAAACATAAATAACACATTAAATAATTACATAAAATCTCAAAACGCGTAACGACTTGATTCCCACGTTTCACAGTCCGCCAGGCCACGCTCCCCCATCATGTATCAACAGTTGCTACCAGGTTGCTTACCTTCAGCATAAACGTAAGACAGTGAGCTTTCGCTCAGCAAGTACAACTACTATATACCGCGACACCACACAAATCTAACCTACATACATATCACCTCTGAACATTCCATACATAGCATAACTTATCATAACATATGCATGAACCATTTATGCTTTATTATGCTTTCTTATTCATTCATAACTTACTGTAATAACCCGAATTTTTATGACTCTAGATTTCCTTTGAATGAGGAAAACTTAAGTTTAGATAATGTTTGGAATAGAATATCGGTATAAGTTTGAGTTCTCGGTTAATTAGCTACGAGACTCAACGATGGATTACTTAGCCTAGTATAAGGCACTTTAAGGAAAATGACGTGATGAAATTTCATGATTTCATGTTGGTCAAAGTTTGACCAAGAAAGTCAAAGTTGACCAAAAAGTCAAAGGGTTGACCAAGAACAGTCAAAGGTATGACTGTACAGCAATAGGATAAGCAGTATGGCAAATATACTGCTAAAATTGTCTTTTTCGACAAAATAACAAGAATAAGCTATGAGACCACCCTAGGAAAATCAAGCACACTAAGTTGGATATCAAGGGTCAGATGGCTTTCAGAAATAAGAAGAAAATTTTTTCAGTCCATTTTTACGCAGATAAATTTTGGACTGCAGTCAAGTATAACAGTACTGAATTATACTGTGTATTAGTAAACACAGTATTGGAAATATCTGTGTTAGCAAGAAAATAGACTGTATTTTAAGAAAAAAGCCAAACAAGGCCTTATAATGATGTCACCCTATTTTGGAATTATGACATCATTTTGGAGAAAGAAAAATGGTGGAAAGAAATAAAAATTTGTTGCCACCTTGCACAATGATGGCCGGCCATGTGGAGGACTAAAGTGCAAAAATTTTGCCTTTTTGGGGCAAAAGTGTAATTTTTAGAAAATAGTGATGTAAGCAAATGATGTCATCAATATGATGTCATCATGATGAGGTAAGCAAGGAAACTTGGCTTCCAAGGAGTGAACAAGGGCCGGCCACCTAAGAGGGATCAATTTGCAAAGATTTTGTTTTTATGAGCAAAAAGTGTAATTTTGAAAAATATGATGATGTAAGCATGAGGTAAGCACATGATGTCATCAAGATGATGTCATCATGATGAGGTAAGCAAAACTTGGGCACCAAGCAAGCCAATGACCGGCCAACACTTGTAGGGGTCAAAGTGCAAATATTTTTGCTTCAAGGACTAAAGTGCAATTTTAGAAAAGTAATTAAATCCAAATTCAAGGACTTTTTAGCAATTTTGAAAAGTTCAAAATCCTTATAAATAGCAGCAAGGGGGGCGGATTTTTGAGGGAGAAAAATAGCAAAATCTAGCCAAACTCTTGCAAAATCTTTCCTCACCCTTTTTTGACCAAAACCGAACCTAGGTGGGGAGAAAAAAAAAATGGTGGCCGGATTTCTTGGGTGGCCAGATCTGGGGGTGATGGCCGGACCTTGAGAGGGCTCAATTTAATTGGCCAAAATTTTGGAACCCCAATTGGAGGGGAGGCCGGTTGTGTGGAGCCAAGGAAAAGGGAGAGAAAAATTGTTGGAATCAAGCTAGCAAGCCTTTGAATTGATCAAGGTATAAGTAATTAGTAAACCCTCTAACCTCTGAGTTTTTCATTTAAGTTTAGAACAAGATATTTATGTGGTTGTTTTTCAGGAGGAATGGCCGAAAATTGGAACCCATTTGGGGGAGGAGAATCGGCTGCAATGGCAGCCAAGGGGGAGTGAGAAAAAAGTTGGAATCCAAGCTTGTGAACCAACATCCAAGCTCTAGAGGTAAACCCTAGGCCCTAAACCTTTTTAATTTGAGCTTAAATTTGGAAAATTTAAGTGTATTTCTATGTTTGGGATGTTAGAGCATAAGCTCATTTTCTTATGCCATGCAATAAGTTTTGTGCTTGATTATGTGCTTGATTAGGGTGCTAAGGTCTCAATTATGGTTATGGTGCATGAGTTGCTAATTATGCTTGCATGATTATTAGGGTTTCATGCATGCCCATAAGGTGTTTGATATATGTCCCCAATATACCTAAGAAGTTATAGGTCATGCATGTTTATGTTTGAGCTAGATTAGAAGCTTGATTGATGAATGGTGATGCAAATCAAATGTTTTGCAAAACCTAGTTTGGTGCAAGAACACCCAAGGGTTTTGCCTTGAATGGATGAATGTTTTACGTTAGAAACCGTTGCATGTGTGTATTAGAGCTCGCGCGGTGGCTGGTTGAGCTAGATTCCACGTCTAGGACGTAAAACGAACTCTAAACCGAAAAACTGCCAGGTTCGGGTGGATCCTGACCAGTTTTACGGCAAGCCGATTTTAAGGCCTTTAGAGGCCGAAATTGGAAAAACTTAAAACACGAAAGTTTCTCGGAATAGTTTTTCCTAGGGGGTAACGCAGACAGATTTGGAAAATGAGGCTCCAATGGCCTCCGTTTTTATGAAAACTGAGGCTGATCTGCCCAGACCTAGTCGACACGTCTAGTAAGTTTCAAATTAAAACTGACAAGAATCCAAGTAGAACTGGGTTTTTCTCAAAACATGAAAGTTTTAGGATTTTTCAAGATCTAAAACTTTTATGAAGACAACTTTTTCAAATTCAATTCAAATCTTTAAACTGACACAGTTTTATAAAGACTGTGCAGGGAACAAGAGATTCCTGCACAGGATTTTCTAAAAACAGTTTGGAAAAAAATTATATCTTTCTCTAAAACCACTATTTTGATTATGGAAACTGTTCCAAAGGTAGCTTCCAGCCCTAAATGATTTTTACAAAGACCTATTTCCAGAATATGAATTTTTGTGAGTTAAGTAAAAGATTTTTGAAGTTAATTTACCCAAGTTTCCAAAGAAATGGAAACTAGATTTTTAAACTAAAGTTTAGTAAGTAAAGCGATTACGCATGGTAACCGGGAAGTGATATCCGAGTTACTGGGCCAAGCCTAAAGCCCAAGTTTGACCCATATAGGGTTAGCCTTAGTTGACCAAAAATTGACTTTGGTTGACCAAGAGTTTGACTACAATTAACCTTAAGGGTTAGTAAAGATAACCCTAAAGGATACCAAGATTAATAAATTGGGCTAAGATATAAGGTTAATTAAGGTAACCCAATAATTATGGACAAGAATAAAGCCCAAGGGTAGGAAGGTAACCTAACCCTGACGGTATGTATAAAGGTTTAGCACATGAGCTTATCCAATGTAACCTCTTAAGAATTAATCCATATTGGGTTGTTTTTAAAATAATAGGGTTACTATTTGCAACCCAGTAAGACATCTAGTATCGGGGACATACAACTAGAATTATGTAGGCATGTTGGTTAGATCACCAACATTCCACAATATTAATTAGAACCTCACATATGTCATTCAACAAGCAGGAGGGAACCTGCAGCTGTACTCAGAAAAGGAGCAGCACTACGCAGGACATAGCAGGAGAGGTAAGTACAACTCCGCCTACAGCATAGGCCCTTTGTTGTTACTTGCCTAATGTGATGGTATGTTATGGCATGTGATGATATGTTATGGCGTGTAATGTTATGGTATGCTATGAATGAGGTTATGTTATGTTATATGTTGTAATATTGTGACATCATAAAGCATGCTCACTAATGTTAAACCACCTGGTAAGAACAAGACAAGTAAGATGTTGTGTCGTACCGACTTGCCACAAAGGCGGGTTTAAATGGTATGGTTAATGGTTTGAGTTGGATTGGATGGCTACCTAAACTACTCCATGTTAAATTTTGTGTTTCATGGTTTGAGTTAAAACGGACTGCCGCTTTCAACCATTCCTTGGCTATGTACCACGGTATGAGCACACATGTTAAGTAAAGGGATAGAACTAAGCTAAGTTATAAATCCATATTTGATTTATAAGAGGTCATAATTGGTTCATGCATAATGATATGTGTTTTGCGTCGCGGATCTAACAGTTGTACTTGCTGAGCGAAAGCTCACGTCTTACGTCTATGCTGTAGGTAAGCAACCTGCCAGTAATCTCTGATGCAATACTGTGGAAGGCTAGTGCTGCGGACTGTGAAATATGGGATGGACACTGCCACGGATTTAAAAAAAATATATAAATAAATAAATATACTCTATAAAATATGTTGGAATGAAAAAGGGTTTTCACATTTTCGTGATGGTTTAAGTATGAATGACAAAGTTTATGTATGTATGGCAAGCAAGTTGCCTCTTGTAGTACCAATCCGCATTAAGTCGGATTTGGTCTGCAATTTGGTTATGATGACCTTCAAGGAGGGTTTGAAAGTTCGGTACTCGAGTAAGTACCTATCAGTAAGTATGAGTTTGAGAATTAAGTTCAAGTTCAAAGTTTTAAATTAAAGTTTAAAAGAAAAAAAAAATTTCTTCCAAATTTTCCGCAAGTTTAAGTTTAGTATGTAAGTAAGGTGACGGCCCACGTCTACGTAGTCGTTCCTCCTACGTAGATGGTTTAAGTCGGGGCGTTACACTTACTTTCTTAACTTATCTTAACTTATGGGCCCCATAACATAAGTGTCCGTACCGGGCGCGTAACTATGGAGTGGTTGGGGCGGCCAGTCCATTTCCAACTCAAACCATAGTCCAACCCGACCTAACGCGGGTCGGTACGACACGGCAAGCTCGCTTGCCATCATAACTTTCCTTGTCTCATACTTATTCTTATTCTTGTTATTTGGTGAACATGCTTCATGATGTTTCACACAATTAAAATCGTAATCATATCTTAATCGTATCATAATCTTAACATGTCTTATACCTATCATAGCATATCTTCATAACATGCAGTCATAGTATATACTCATAGCATTTTATAATTCTTATCATATAACATGGCATACTTCATAACATATTATAGCACTTAGCATACCATAACATATAGCATAGCATTTTTCATAACATTCCTAATACATAACATGTTTCATAGCATTTCCCTAGCATATAGCATTTCCATAGCATCATACTTAGGCAAGTATACACAACAAAGCCTATGCTGTAAGCGGAGTTGTACTTACCTTATTCGCGTTTGCTGTGTCTAATGTCGAGCTGGATCCCGTTCGGACACTGTCGCGTTTTATATTATGTTATCAAATAAATGTAAGGGTTAGAAATGTTGGTAATATAACCAACACCCTTAACCTTAGTTATATATCCCTTACTTATGTTATCCTATTTGGTTACATTTAGTAACCCTAGGGTTTAAATCTACCCTAATCGGATTATTTTTAACTTAAGTTTTAAAACCCGTTTTTAGAAAAACCTTAAAAATCCTTTGAAAATTTGAAATCATAAAATAGTATTTGTAAAATTATTGGCTATTGGAAACTGCCTTTGGAACAGCTTCACAATGTCAATTTATCAGTGTACGTGCAGAATTACCCTTTTTCTGCACTGTTTCTAGAAAATCCTGTACAGTTTTTGAAATCCAATTTCATTTAAAAATCAAATCTGAATTTGAAAAAGTTTTCTTCACAAAATTTTTTAGCTTTCGAAAAACCCTACAACTTTCGTGTTTTGAGGAAAACTCAGTTCGGTTATTAACATACTCATATTTTCTGTTGAATCGACCTGGCCGTGCATGGGTCCTGGGCACGGTCAGGCTCGGGTTTTAGTGAAAACCGATGCCGTTGGTGTCTCATTTTGCAAAACCGTCCACGTTGCCCTCTAGGAAAACCCTTCTCTACAACTTTTATGTTTTATGTTTTTCCCAATTCGGCCTCTAAAGGCCTTAAAACCAGGTTTCCAGAAAACTGGTCAGTTTCCACCCGAATTGACAGTGTCCTTGATTAAATTGATTTTACGTCCTAATCGCGTAATCTAACTCAACCAGCCACTGCGGGAGCCTAAGATCACACATGCAGCACTTTCTAACGTCTTACTTTAACATGCATGTAACCCGATTGCATCCGCAAACCATTCCATTCATTCAATCTCATAGCATATAAGGCATTATGCACCAAAACCAACCATAACCCTAATAATCAAGCACAAACCCTAAAATTCCTAACTATGACAGAAATTGAAAGTGAGCTTATGCTCATTACAAACCATACTTGAAATACATTTAAATTTCTCAATTGAAATTTAAATGAAGAAAACGTTATGCACCGCAGCTAACTCTGGTGGTAAGGCAAGCTTATAAGCTCCTTTTCCAATCCTCTCAAGGATTTCGAACGGTCCTGTATATCTTGGACTAAACTTCTCTTTCTTGCTAAATCGCATTACTCCTTTCATTGGAGCTATCTTGATGAACACAGCATCTCCGACTTGAAACTCCAAAGGCCTTCTACGCTTATCAGCATAACTTTTCTGACGACTGAAAGCCACGTCGAGCCTTTGTTTAATCTTCTTAATATCCTCTGAAGTCTTTCGGATGAAATCCGTGGTTTGAAGCTGCTTCTGTCCAACTTCCTGCCAATAAATGGGGGATCGACATTTCCTTCCATACAATGCTTTGAATGGAGCCATACCAATTGAAGCGTGATAACTGTTGTTGTACGAAAAATTGATCAATGGCAGCTTTTGATACCAGTTTACTTTGAAATCCAGAACACATGATCTTAACATATCTTCTAGCGTCTGGATGATTCGTTCTGACTGGCCATCAGTTTGGGGGTGAAATGCCGTACTGAACTTCAATCTCGACCCAATTGCATTGTGCACACTTGTCCAAAATCGCGAAGTGAAACATCCATCACGATCTGAAATGATCGATTTTGCCATTCCATGCAGTCTAACAATCTGGGATACGTAGACTTCAGCCAATTTCTCCACTAAATAAGTGGCTTTGATAGCGATGAAGTGGGCTGATTTGGTTAGTCGATCAACAATAACCCAAATCGTATCATTTCCACTTGCAGTTCTGGGCAGTCCCACGACAAAATTCATAGTAATTTGCTCCCATTTCCATTCAGGAAGCTCTGTTTTCTGTAATTCTCAATCAGGATGTCGATGTTCGGCCTTAACTTTCTGACAAGTTAGGCACTTCGATACGTACTCCGCTATCTCATTCTTCATGTTTGGCCACCAATAATTCTCTCGGAGGTCTTTGTACATCTTGGAAGCTCCTGGATGTACCGAATACGGCGTCTTATGTGCCTCTGACAATATCTGATCCTTTAAAAATTCAAAGTCAGGAACACAAATCCTTTCTTTGAAGTAGATAACACCATCAGCATAGGTCTTAAACTCCTTATTCTTTCCGTCAAAAAGTTATGCCTTTAGCAGAAAAGGATCCTTCCCTTGATGGCTCTCAATGGACTCCAATAAATTAGACTGGAGAGTCAAAGCAAACAATTTTCCAGTTATTATCTCTATGTGGAAATCAGAAATTTCCTTCTGAAGTGGCTTGGACAACAATTCCAAAGACATCAGCATACCGGATGACTTCTTACTTAGAGCATCTGCTACTTTGTTCGCTTTACCGGGATGGTAGAGGATTTCACAATCGTAGTCCTTTACGAGTTCAAGCCATCTTCGTTGCCTCATATTGAGCTCTTTTTGGGTAACGATGTATTTGAGACTTTGATGATCGGTGAAAATCTCACATCTATTCCCATATAAATAGTGTCTTCAGATTTTGAGTGCGAAAACTACTGCTGCAAGCTCCAGGTCATGTGTAGGATAATTCCTTTGTGATCTTTCAATTGTTGTGAGGCATAGGCGACCACCTTTCTATGTTGCATTAAGACCGCTCCAAGTCCCGTTTTGGAAGCGTCGCTGTAGATCACAAAATTTCCCGCATCCACATCAGGAATTTCTAACACCGGGGCGCTAGTAAGCTTCCTTTTTAGCTCTTGGAAGTTTTCTTCACATTTCGATGTCCACTCAAAATTCTTCCCTTTATGAGTAAGGGCGGTAAGAGGGGCTGAGATCTTGGAAAATCCTTTGACGAATCGTCGATAATACCCAGCTAATCCAAGGAAACTCCTTATTTCTGTAACATTTTTGGGTCTGGGTCATGTACTAACCGCCTCTACTTTAGCAGGATCCACGGAAATCCCTTCTTTTGACACAATATGCCCCAAGAAATGTACCTTTTCCAGCCAAAATTCACATTTAGTGAACTTGGCATATAGCTGATTTTGCCTTAACGTCTCCATTACCAACCTCAAGTGATGCTCATGTTCCTCCTTGGACCTTGAGTAAATCAAAATATCGTCAATAAAGACAATGACGAACTTGTCTAGGTATTCTTTGAATACTCGGTTCATAAGGTCCATGAAAGCAGCTGGGGCGTTAGTCAATACAAACGGCATAACCAAAAATTCATAGTGCCCGTAGCGCGTTCGAAAAGCCGTCTTAGAGATATCTGACTTCTTAATCTTGAGCTAATGATAGTCTGATCGCAGATCAACTTTCGAAAACACAACTGCTCCCCTGAGTTTATCAAAAAGATCGTCTATCCTCGGAAGGGGATACTTGTTCTTGATCGTGATCTTGTTCAGCTCGCGATAATCGATGCACATACGCAACGATACATCCTTCTTCTTTAAAAACAAAACAGGCGCTCCCCACGGAGAATGACTCTGTCGGATGAATCCCTTATCAAGCAGTTCCTGTAGTTGTACTTGAAGCTCTTTAAGCTCAGCAGGTGCCATGTGGTAAGGCACCTTCGATATCGGAGCAGCTCCAGGCAGCAATTCGTTTTTGAAAGAAATCTCGCGTTCTGGCGGAAGTCCTGGTAAGTCCTTCGGAAAGATATCCACATATTCCTTTATAATGGGAACATCTTCTGGTGTCAACTCCATTTCCCTATCCTTATCCACCATGTTAGCTAAGTATCCTTGACAGCCATTAGCTAACATCTTCCAAGCCTTCATTGCCGTGATCAATCGAGTTGCTGAGTTCCGAGACTGTCCGTAGAAACTGAACTCTTCCTCACCGTAAGGGTTGAAAGTCACACAACGCTTTCGGCAGTCGATCTTGGCGTTGTATTTGCCTAAGAAGTCCATCCCTAAGATCACATCGAAATCTTGAAGCTTGATCGCGATGAGGTCTACATGCAATTCTCTGCCACAGATAACCACGGAAATATTCTGCATCCAGAAATTGGACCACAAAATTTCTCCGGATGGCAAAGAGGTTTTAAAGGGCTGCTCTAAATTATCCACACCTCTTCCTAACTTCTGGGCGAACTCCAAGGATACAAATGAGTGAGTGGCACCAGAATCAAACAAGGCAATAGCATCATAGGTGGTGATAGAGATCTGACCTGTCACCACATGAGAAGTCCCTGCTTTTGCATCCCCTCTGGTGCAGGCATAGATTCTGGCTTGGGGTTCAGGAGCCTCCAACCTGCCTTGGGCGATCGAGGGTCCTTCGAGCCTGGCTTGGACTGCATGCAGCTGGCTGTTCATATTCCGGCTCGGATGTGGAGGGTTCTGGTTCTGGTTTTGGGGGGTCTGGGTGCAGTTTCTAGCATAATGCCCTTCCTTGCCACATAAGTAACAGGCATTCGTCCCCATTCTGCACACTCCCGGGTGCTTCTTTCCATACTTCTCGCATGCGGTGTAGTTAATGTTATTCCCCTCATTTCCTCTGTTGTTCTTCTTCTGAGGAAAATTCCTTTGTTGACCCTGGCCTGAAAAATTCCCTTTTCTCTTGTTCTTCCCAAACTGTTTGGAACCTTGCACAGGGTTACTAGTTTGGCCCTTCGGGTACGCTTCCGAACCTTGCCGGGGCTGTATTGGCTTCGCGACAGCCTTTTCTTCCTTTCTAGCTTTAAAAATCTGCGCCCTTGCTTCCTTGTCTCGGTTGATCCAATACTCTGCTCTTATTGCCCGACTTACACAATCTGATACCAGGGTAGGTGGACTGCTGCCAGCACTTACTTGCTTGGCGATGTCTGTTCGAAACATCTTCATCATCATTCTGACTTTTTCCGTCTCATTTGGCTCCAATTCCGGGCATAGACGAGCTAACTGCTCAAACTTTTTGATAGCCTCCATTACTGTCATCGACCCTTTGTGAACTCGTCTTGTTGAACTGTCAGTACTTCTCTGTTGTAGTACATAGTGCGGAACTCGGTCACAAAATCTTGCCAACTCATGGCCATGACATCCCAACGCATCTGTACAGTCATCCACCAGTGCCGTGTGTCCTTTTTAAGGGCAAATGAAGCACATAGAACATTTTCTTGTTCAGTGAGTCGCATAAAATCCAAGATAACCTGAATGCCAATCAGCCAATTGTCGGCTGCTATAGGATTTGTTGGCCCTTCAAACTCAGGTGCTTTCATCCGTCTAAATCGCTCATATAATAAGTCCTCACGCACTGGCAGTAAATTTACTTGTCCTCCAACCTGTGCCATCGGAATTTTAGCATTCCGGGGAATCTCTGGTTGGACCTCTGGGACCTGAGGTACTGCTGGGGGTGCTTGGTGAACTGGAGGTGGGACCTCGTTCACTTGGGGTCTTTGGTTCATTTGAGCTATCTGCTCCTGTAATCTATTAGTTTCTTGTTGCTGTTCGAGCAGCTGCCTTTGTAAATTTGCTACAATGGTCGCGAAATCCGGCTCGGGCGGATTTACGGGCATTGTTCGGCGTAGGCGTACCATCCTATTTAACCATCAGAAAAGATATTATCATACTATTAATATCCTTTCTTTCATACGTAATTCATCGTATTGTGACGAAATATTTATCATCGCATGCTTATCATAGTATTCATAATCATAACATGGCCTTTACATCTCATAACATAACATTTATCATACTCATGCTTATCGTAGCACTCATAATTGTAACGTAACAGCTTAACATACTTATCATTCTTTGAGCTCGTCTTTTTGTACATTTACAAAAAGTGTTTCATATTTACAATAACATATGTACATGTCTGTTCATCATACTGTCTATACAAGGTCAAAAATGGGATGGAAGTGTCTACCACTTTACCATCGTACATAAATACAAGCCTATTACCAAAAATAATAAGCTAGTACAAAACAGTTTCAAAATCAAAATATATATATATATGATCGATCGATCTAAACCTAATCTATCTCCTCTACCGTGACTACAGATGAAGCATCGGAGTCGACATCCCCATCTCCGTCATCATCTAAGATCTCCTCGGGGTCCTCCTCGAAATCATCTCCCTCATCGAGCCATCCTCCGTACCCAGGCTCGTGCTCGGGCTCCTCCTCATCATTCTCATCATCGCTGGATATATCGATGATCGGAGGGTCCTCAGGCGGATCCTCAAGAGCATCCATGTCATCGGCCGCATCCTGGTCGTCGGCATCGGCCTCGGCCTCAAACTCGGCCTCCTGAGCAGGTACCTCCTGTACCGGAACGGCGGAAATCGGGTTCTCTGGAAAAACTGGACCCGGCTCGTACACTGGCTCAGGCATCCCGACATCGTCAGCGGGTACCTGGGGCTCTACCACATATGCGTCGGCCTGCATTGCGTGTGCGACAATCTCAGCATCCAAGATATACTCGATCATGTGGCCCACAGTCATATCTGGTGTGGGCATGGGAGTATACTGTCGGATCGGGGGAGGAAGTCTGTTGCGGAGAATCACTAAGGTCTGCATCCCCGGGCTGGGTATATCCTGGGGAATGTGAGGCAGCATCGCCTCCTGGAACCTCCGGCAGTAGTGGCCCATAGACTCCTGGGGATATGCATGCCAATCTGCTATATACTGATAATAGCGCTCGAGGTGCATATCCCGATAAATCTCGGGATCGCGGTAAGGCGCATCCGCTCCCTCCTCTTGTATCGGACCGTAACACGCAATCACTAGGGCACGAAAATGCCCCCAAGTGCGGTCTGGTAGCGCTCTCTCTCCAATCGTCATCCACCATAATCTCGCGTCTGCAACTAAGCATCGGCTAGCTAACGAGACCTGTAGACGATCCACGATGTGACTGGTGCGGAAAATCAGCTCTGTGTCATATAGCCATACTGCTAATGACACCGTCTGTCTCGTACCGTCGAAGAGTAGAGGATGTGACTCGTAGAACGACGTCACCGCGTCTCGATCCTTGTCTACTCGCTCGGGATCCATATCGTCGAGTCTAACATAACATAATCGCATAATAAACATTAATACATGAAAATAAATTTTAACATACAAGGATGGTGGCGATGACAGGATGACTATGAAACTGAATCACAGGAACCCGCTCTGATACCAACTCTGTAACGACCCGCCTAGCACAGGCCATTACCATACATACATACATACATACTGTACTTACTTATTAAGCGTGAACAGCGGAATTTCTTTTTTTATACGGCGCGATTAACATACGAATACGTACGAATAAAATAATATCTACGTAAGTATAACAGATACTTAATAAAGTCGTTTGAGCGTAACTAATAAACATAAATAACACATTAAATAATTACATAAAATCTCAAAACGCGTAGCGGCTTGATTCCCACGTTTCACAGTCCGTCAGGCCACGCTCCCCCATCATGTATCAACAATTGCTGCCAGGTTACTTACCTACAGCATAGATGTAAGACAGTGAGCTTTCGCTCAGCAAGTACAACTACTATATACCGCGACACCACACAAATCTAACCTACATACATATCACCTCTGAACATTCCATACATAGCATAACTTATCATAACATATGCATGAACCATTTATGCTTTATTATGCTTTCTTATTCATTCATAACTTACTTTCTTAACTTATCTTAACTTATGGGCCCCATAACATAAGTGTCCGTACCTGGCGCGCAACTATGGAGTGGTTGGGATGGCCGGTCCATTTCCAACTCAAATCATAGTCCAACCCGACCTAACGCGGGTCGGTTCGACACGGCAAGCTCGCGTGCCATCATAACTTTCCTTGTCTCATACTTATTCTTATTCTTGTTAATTGGTGAACATGCTTCATGATGTTTTACACAATTAAATTCGTAATCATATCTTAATCGTATCATAATCTTAACATGTCTTATGTCTATCATAGCATATCTTCATAACATGCATTCATAGCATATACTAATAGCATTTCATAATTCTTATCATATAACATAACATACTTCATAACATATTATAGCACTTAGCATACCATAACATATAGCATAGCATTTTTCATAACATTTCCTAATACATAACGTGTTTCATAGCATTTCCCTAGCATATAGCATTTCCATAGCATCATACTTAGGCAAGTATACACAACAAAGCCTATGCTGTAGGCGGAGTTGTACTTACCTTATTCGCGTTTGCTGTGTCCAATGTCGAGCTGGATCCCGTTCGGACACTGTCACATTCTATATTCTGTTATCAAATAGATGTAAGGGTTAGAAATGTTGGTAATATAACCAACACCCTTATATAACCTTAGTTATATATCCCTTACTTATGTTATCCTATTTGGTTACATTTAGTAACCCTAGGATTTAAATCTATCCTAATCGGATTATTTTTAACTTAGGTTTTAAAACCCATTTTTAGAAAAACCTTAAAAATCCTTTGAAAATTTGAAATCATAAAATAGTATTTGTAAAATTATTGGCTGTTGGAAACTGCCTTTGGAATAACTTCACAATGTCAATTTATCAGTGTATGTGCAGAATTACCCTTTTTCTGCACTGTTTCTAGAAATCCTGTACAAGAATTCCCTATTTCCTATACAGTTTTTGAAATCTAATTTCATTTAAAAATAAAAGCTGAATTCAAAAAAGTTTTCTTCATGAAAGTTTTAGCTTTCGAAAAACCCTACAACTTTCTTGTTTTGAGGAAAACCCAGTTCGGTTATTAACATACTCATATTTTCTGTTGAATCGACTTGGCCGTGCATGAAACCGAGGCCGTTAGAGCCTCATTTTGCGAAACCGTCCTCGATGCCCCCTAGGAAAAACCCTTCTCTACAACTTTTATGTTTTACGTTTTTTCCAATTCGGCCTCTAAAGGCCTCAAAACCAGGTTTCCAGAAAACTGGCCAGTTTCCACCCAAACTGGCAGTTTCCTTGATTAAATTGATTTTACGTCCTAATCGCGTAATCTAACTCAACCAGCCACCGCGGGAGCCTAAAATCACACATGCAGCGCTTTCTAAAGTCCCACTTTAACATGCATGTAACCCGATTGCATCCGCAAACCATTCCATTTATTCAATCTCATAGCATATAAGGCATTATGCACCAAAACCAACCATAACCCTAATAATCAAGCACAAACCCTAAAATTCCTAACTAGGGCAGAAATTGAAAGTTAGCTTATGCTCATTACAAACCATACTTGAAATACATTTAAATTTCTCAATTGAAATTTAAATGAAGAGCTTAGGGTATTTAAGAATTATACCTCACTTTAGATCAAAATTTGGCTTGGCTTTTTCCTTCCCCTTTTCCTTCACCAGCAGCCGGCCACTTGGGTTAATTGGCTCTAAAAATTTTCAGCCTCTCTTGCCCTAGAATCCGGTCACCATAAGCTTCAAAACCCGGCCACCACTTGGCTTTTCTTTTCCTTTTTCTTCCTCCCCTGCAGCCGGCCTTTTGGCCTCCAATGGGTATCCAAATTTTTTTCCAACTTTTCCTTGTGCTCCCACACAAAACCGACCACTCTCCTATGGTTTTTCCCTCTTGGATTTGGCTAGAATTTCTTTCTTTCTTCCTTCTCAAATTCGGTTTTGGTGAGGAAAAATTTGGGTAAAGTTTGGCTAGGATTTTGAATTTTTTTGAATAATGGGTTCACCTATTTATAGGTGATGGAGGACTTTTTGAATTTACAAAATGGTCCTCAAAAATTTTCTATTTGCTCAAGTCCCTCCCATGAGTTGGCCGGCCACCGTAGCTCTAGAACCACCCAAAAATACTTTCCATTTTTTCTTTAAATAAAAAATGATGTCATTATTCAAAAGTAGGATGATGCAAGCCTCCTAAGGCTTGTTTGCCTCTTTTTCTTATTGTACAGTCCACTTTTAAGTTAACACAGATATTTCTAATACTGGATTCACTTATACGCAGTATTGTTATATTGAACTACAGTCCAAAATTTATCTGTGTAGAAACGAACTGTATAAAAATTTTCTCCGAACTTGAAGCCACTTGGCCCTTGATATCCTACTTAATGTGCTTGATTTTTCTGTGGTGATTTTGAATCATAAACATGCTATCTTACCCGTAAAAACGGTTCTACACAATATAATTTTTATACTGCTAATTATTTTACCGTACCGTCTTTTCTTTGACTTTTCGGGTCAACCATTGATTTTCTTGTCAATCATTGACTTTCTCGTCAAGATTTGACTCTCTTGGTCAACAGTTGACTTTTTGGTCAACCGTCGACGTTTTTGGTCAAACTTTGACCAACATAAAATTATAGCAATTTTTACTCCTTTTTACTTTAAATGTCATATGCTTGACTAAGCAATCATTCTTGAGTCTCATAAAACCATAAGAACTCACAAAACATAATAAGAACCCTTAACCGAGCTTTTTCATAAATACCCTCAAGGTACAAACAAGTCTTTACAAAGAGCAAACGTAATGCTATAAAAATTAGTCATTACAGGCTGTCCCAAAAAAGCTAAACCAAATTGGCTCCCAGATGCATGTGGAGTCAAAGGAGCAGTCCCATGTAGCGGAAATCTTGAGACATGCGGTACCATCTTAGAGTAATATTGCAGTAGCATCAACACCCAAAGAAATTATTTATCTGCTTTTTAAATAAGAAAGAATGGATTCCATGTTATAATATTAACATTCGTGGTTACTTACTTCATCATATCTCCTAAATACAAAAAACAAGATTTGACACTCAAATATGTACCGAATAAATCAAAAGACATGATTTTATAAATAAGAGTCTGCTAATAACTCAAGATTAAGATCATTCTATATATGACCATCGGTTGACGTGATTAGAATCCGTTATACTTAACGAAAGTTATCAGCAATTCATATCACGTCATGTCCCCAGTCCTACACAATCACATTACATACAGTACGCTCATTTAATGTTTCGCTGCATTAACGGTTCAAATAAGATGATTTCATTCTTAATGGTATATAATGGCATACATTAGTGATATTCAATTAAAGATTCGGTACTTTAATTGACTAATCAATTAAATAATTGTTTATTTATCACGGACCGTTTAAATTATCATCCTTAAATATTATCCTCTAATAAATAATTGTTTATTTAGGACACATAGATAATTATGAAATTTTAATGATATTTATTAAGTATCAAACATAATTACATATAGCAACTATTATGAAATAAAACATTTATTTATATAAATCGCACCAAAATTGTAGTATCATATGCTTTATGGGCACCAATCCCTACACTTTAGTTTTCACATGAACCAACCTGTAGAAACTATTCTTGAAATACTCTGTACCCAAATGCTTGCTTATTCGATACTTGTGTGGCCTCCCTTATTGAGGTTATTTGTCCCAAGATCAAGGTCTTTAAAGTTGAAATATGTAGCTCCTGGATTTTTGGACACATAAGGAGTCAAGTAATTGTAAATCCTTGTTACCCAATTCGCATGCTTTTCATCTTCTTCTTCTTTCTGCCAAGACAATTGGTGCTGAATCATGTAGAGGTTTCCGGCTCGGTGTGGGAATGGGATTGCGGATTCCGAAATCTCGTTCATTTTCCCTCCGTAAGGAAACAAAAGATTAATGCTTTTCCTATGTCTTCTTCGTACAACATCTCCAACATTTTTTCGAACACGACGTCTGGAATAGGCTTTCTCACGAAGTTTGATTTCACTTTGAAAGATAGCAAATTGATATTAGATTTCCTACAAAGCAGAACATCTAAGGATTCTCCATTTCTGAATAGATTGGCAAAGAGAAAGGATTCTACCCATTTCATTTCGAAACACTCTTTTCTTTGCAGACCCAACTCCGGAAACTCCTCTCCCATCAATTCAAGTAGCTTTTCCACGCCACCATGGAACGTGCCTAGGACGTTAGCTTGTATCACAATCTTCGTAGGATTTTTCCCTTCATCTTTATGATCAGAATTAGAACTTACAGCTGTTAGGAAAATCATGTAGAATGTTAGATCCTCGTCGACTTTGTCAGCACGGCGTTGCCACCGATGAACGAGCTTCTTTGTCGCGTCATCCTCCCTGTTCCTCCGAGCATCAAACACAGCCACCGTCGTTGGCACTGGAACTAGTCGAACCTTCCATTCTACAACGATTACAAAGCTTGCCGGTCCACCACCGCGAATTGCCCAAAACAAATCTTCCCCCATAGATTTCCGGTCAAGAATTCTTCCTTTAGCATTGACTATTTTCACGTCAAGAATATTCTCAGCCGCGAGGCCATATTTCCGCGTCAAATAGCAGTAGCCACCTCCGCCAAACTGTCTACCGACACCAACAGTGTGACAATCGCCGGCAGGGAAGCCAAGATTTTCACTTTTCTTCCCAACCGCATAATAAAGTTCGCCTAGCGTCGCTCCAGCTTCAACCCAAGCAGATTTGCTCTCCACATCAACGCTAACCGATTAGGTTTCTCAAATCAATCACAACAAATTTTGGGACATTAACGGAGGACACATATGAAAGGCCCTCATAATCATGGCCACCACTTCGGGTTCTAATCTGTACGCCGTGTTTCTTGGCGCAGTAAACCGTGGCCTGGACATGGGAAACATGAAATGGCGTGATTATAATGAATGGTTTCGGGGTCGACGGCAAAAAAAAAAAACGGTCATTTTGTATGGATGAATTCAAGATAGTGGAGTAGGATGACTCATTTGGGGTGTGATAAATGGGTTCATGGGTGGAGGTAGAGTTGGAAACATGACTGGAAAGGCAATGGAGAAAGTTTCCATGAGTGTGTGCTGAAGCTGAAACTAAAATTGAAAAGAGAAAGATGACAATTATTTTTGACAAAAGATGAAGAAAATAAAGTGAAGTACTTCATTTTTGTATGAGAATAAAAGATTAATACAAATTGGCTTTAAATTGGTAGAAACTAATAGTTCGACCAAATGCACTTTCTATACGTGGAACATGACAAATTAACAAGAGGATTTTTTTTTAATTCAACGAAAGATAAGACGACGAAATCAACCAAAATTTCTTAGGCTCTCAAGAAAGTAAAAAAATAAAAAATAAAAAAGAAAGAAAAAACGACACTTCATAAAAGACAAATGAACCCAGACTAAAATTAGATTCATTTCCAGAGCAGAGAAAAATGCAAGACACGGATAAGGTAAAAGAAAAGGGAGAGACAAAAAATAGAAAGAATTGTTTCTATCATTTAGCAAGTAACTTGAGGTAAGTATACTATTTAATGCATCTCTTAAACAATTGTATATTATAAACATGTTCTCAGTTGTTTTATTATTATTAGTACCATGCTTTGAAGAAGTTTATTTTTATATATGATGTGAAGTCTTGTACTTATTAGAGCTAATTATTTAAATATAATTAGATTATTACATACCTCAATCCTTGAGGAAAAGAGTTTCAAAAGAGACAAGTATTAGTAACGGATCTAATAGCATGAGATTAACATATAAGTCAAATCAAAGGAGGTTAACAAGATTACATAGACCCATGGCAAGATTAGAAATTTTATGATTTGGGTTTCAGTAATATAAGGACAATATTTATCTCGATGTTACGTAGTGTTTTTTTGTTTAATTCTTAATCAAACGAGTGAGTTAATAAACGTTCTTTCCGAGCTAGTGAAAAAAGTTTAGAGCAACTAGCTCAGGAGGGGATGCTGTTACATTTTCTTTCTTACACTAATAAATCTTTCTGAATGGGAATATTGATGGAACAACTGTGCACTGTAATGGGTGGAGAAATGACTTTGAATATAAAACTATTAGTTGAATTATACATTTTTTTAACTCACCTTATACTAGTAACGGATTGGTAAAAAACAATAAGATATTTCCTAACTCAACCCCCTGTAATAAAACCTTTTATCTCCTTTAACATCAATAACTTAAGGGCTAAAAATAAAATTTCCCATAAATTATAGTCTTTATAACACTTTTCCTTCTGAATTTTAAAATGTAACATTCATACTTGTCAATCTATGAAACGTTAACATAATACATCTTCTATCTTTTAATAGAAATGACACATGTCACACATGAAGCAGGGGCTTTTAACAGTTCGTTTTGTTTAATTACTATACTACTCACCATCATAATTTAATTTTTTTTTACATAAATATGATTGAATTTAAATTTATTATGTTAAAAAAATTTAAAAAAAATGAAGAAGAACGAGTTTGTCTTCTCCCTCGCCTCGAAGGTTGAGACCCCTCATGGCTACGCCACCCAAGTCCACCGGTGTTGTTGCTTGCCCCCTTCCACGTCCTAACCTTTGAAAGCCTTGAGACCCACCCTATGAGATTTCTTTCCCCACAACCAACGTTGATGATTATTGCATCCTAGGCGACGAGATTTCCTTCTCCCGGCTCGCCACCCATAGACGTCGTCACATCGGTAACCAGATCGCAATAGCCCTCCTCCATTTCCCATGGACATTGAGCAAACCCGCAGCCCCAGCACGTTGACATGCTGCCTCTGCTCTCCCCGTACAACAAAAAAAGTGAGAGAGTTTTTTGTGTTTTGTTCTACTTTTTAACCTTTTCTTATTAATGGATATTTTAAATTTATTTAGTATTAGATTTCCTTAATGGTTAAACTTATAATCTAAAGTAGCTTCTTTTTATGGGAAATCTAAAGTAGCTTTTAAACTCAAATAAGATTTTAAACAAAATAAAGTCATCAGAATACCCCCCATATAATGCATCATATTGCAATCATGTATCAGATTCTATCAAGAAACTTTATCAGAAGGGTAATTTTTGTTAGCGTTTCATAAATTAGGGAAACGATCATGTTACATTTTGAAATTCGAGTTGTAGAGTGTTACAAGGATCATAATTCGGAGAGAGATTTTTTAATTAATCATAAATTTTTTATTCTCCGGGCTCTTTATATATTCAAAGTTTCCATCATTTATTCAGAAAAGTTGCATATCTTTATTGATGGAAAAGTGTTTTTTCACCTATAAATTTATTTCTAACCATTGAAAAAATGACAACTCATTATCATGTAACAACAAGTTATTTAAGTTCAATATTCATTAATGAACATAAATTTTTTGACCAACTACACAATTCATTACAGTCGTTTGATCTATATCGCATGGTTGAAACAACAATAACCAACAATGGGTAAATATTAGAGTAATAATTAAAATCATATATGAAGCTCAAAAGCATCAAACTATTCTTTTATTTATTTATTTTTCATTTAACAATATAAATGTTATGGACTTGATACTAAATCATACAGCAGACGAGATTTATTTCTATTCAATCTTAAACTTCACACACATTTATACAATATGATATGGTCATTTAAAGACCTTTATTTTGAAAAGTACAAAATAAGAGAGCTCGTGACTGCATAGTTTGAACTAATTAAGGATCTCTAACGAAGAGGTGGGATACTTTGTTCGTATGTAAAGAAATTAGTCGGATCAACTTTAGTCTTCACCTGAACCAACCTGTAGAAATTATTCTTGAAATACTTTGTACCCCAAATGCTTGCTTGTTTGATACTTGTGTGGCCACCCTTATTGAGGTTATTTGTCCCAAGGTCAAGGTCTTTAAAGTTGAAATATGTAGCCCTAGGATTTTTGGATACATAAGGAGTCAAGTAATCGTAAAGCCTTCGTACCCAATTCATATGCTTTTCTTCTTCTTCTTCTTTCTCCCAGGACGATTGGTATTGAAACACATAGATGTTTCCGGTTCGGTGTGGGAATGGGGTTGCGGATTCTGAAATCTCGCTCATTTTCCCACCGAAAGGAAATACTAAGATTGCTGCTTTTCCTACGTCTTCTTCGTACAACATTTCCAACATTTTTTCGAACACGTCATCTGGAATAGGCTCTTTCACGAAATCAGATTTCGCTTTGAAAGATAACAAATTGAAATTTGATTTCTTACTAAGCAGAACGTCCAAAGACTCTCCACTTCGGAACAAATTGAAAAAGAGAAAGGATTCCACCCATTTCATTTCCAAGCACTCTTGTCTTTGCAGACCCAATTCCGGAAACTCCTTTTCCGTCAATTCAAGTAGCTTATCCACGCCGCCATTGAACGAGCCCCGGATGTCAGCTTGTAGCACAATTTTTGTAACATTTTTCCCATTATGATCAATGGTAGAACTCACTGCTGTTTGGAAAGTCATGTAAACTGTTAGATCCTCATCGACTTTGTAAGCACGGCGTTGCCACCGATGAAAGAGCTTCGTTGTCGCATCGTTTTCCAGGTTCCTCAAAACATCAAATACAGCCACCTTTTTTGGCACTGGAACTAGTCGAACTTTCCATGCTACAACGATTCCAAAGCTTGCTGGTCCGCCACCGCGAATTGCCCAAAACAAATCTTCCCCCATGGATTTCTTATCAAGAATTCTTCCTTCAGCATCGACTATTTTCGCGTCAAGAATATTATCGGCCGAGAGGCCATATTTTCGCGCCAAATAGCCGTAGCCACCTCCACCAAACAGTCCACCAACACCAACGGTGTGACAATCGCCGGCAGGGAAGCCAAGATTTTCACTTTTCGTTCCGATTGCATAGTAAAGTTCGCCAATCGTTGCGCCCGCTTGAACCCAAGCTGATTTGCTCTCCACATCGACGCTAACCGAATTTAGGTTTCTCAAGTCAATCACAACAAATTTTGGGACATTAAAGTAGGACACGTATGAAAGGCCCTCGTAATCATGGCCACCACTTCGGGTTCTAATCTGTACGCCGTGTTTCTTGGCGCAGTAAACCGTGGCCTGGACATGGGAGACATGAAATGGCGTGATTATAAGGAATGGTTTTGGGGTCGACGGAGAAAAAAAACGATCGTTTTGTATGGATGAATTCAATACAGTGTAGTAGGATGACTCATTTGGGGTGTAGAGAATGGGTTCATGGGTGGAGGTAGAGTTGGAAACATGACTGGAAAGGCAATGGAGAAACTCTCCCTGAGTGTGTGCTGAAGCTGAAACTAAAATTGAAAAGAGAAGGATAATAATTATTTTGGCAAAAGATGAAGAGATTAAAGTGAAGTACTTCATTTTTGCGTGAGGATGAAAGGAAAACTAATTGCCTTCAAATTTATAGAAGCCAAGTAAAATAAATTTCCTACGAAACCAATAAAATAAAATTATTTGTTGTTTGACATCATTGGGTGTGACAAATGAGAGGATTACTAAAATTTTTTCTCATTCGCTTACTTGACAAAATATGCACTCTAATATATGCAACTTGATAAATGAGAGGGCTTATTTATTCAACTAATGATATGAAAATTACACCTGTTAGCAAGCTGGTTTTATTTAATCCATGATATACAGTTAAAAAAATTTTAGCTATCAAGAAAACTCATAATATTTTAATCCATTTGCATGCCATTATTGGCCGGGCGGTTTGATCAAGAGCTCTAATTAGTTAGCATGGTTTTTAAATTCTGCACGCGCTTTCTTCGAAGAAATTTGGATATGTATGAACAAAAATTTCGTTTATTATTATAACTTTTCTTTTTTTTTTTTTTTAAATTTGGAGATGGAGAGATTACTTTAGATATTATGTCGAAGTTCAGTGGGTTATCATCGTTAGGTAATACGTGCAAGTGATTGAGAGAAGAATTAATTGGTCAAAATCCTGCAATCCAATAATTAATGTATCATTTTGGATTTTGATATGTTATAGATATGGCCGCGTTTCAAGGGCGGAGGTAATACAGCCTGTGGGATAATATATTATTATTATTTTTAAATATATATCTAGAAATATTTTATGCCCCCCTTCTAAGTTAAAACTACAAACATATCCTCATTAAATTCAATTTGGAAATTAGTTGAATCAAAACTCAATTGGCCAATCACACTTTATTATATCCATCAAATTATTGTGAACTCAATTTCTGAAGACAAACAAGACTCTTCATTTCGAAAGATATTATACAGCCATTAATCAAACTAACGGACACCATAAAAAAATAATATAAAAAGTTTGACTCGGAAAATATGTAAGAAAATGTACTATAAAAAGAACCCTAAAAATATCAGCTGAGTAGAGATTAGGAAGGAAAGGACGCAACTTTTACATTGCAGAAATAGACTCAAATATATTTTATTCTTTTCTTTTATACTTTCTCACAAGACTCGTTATTGTGCTTCTAAGACTTCTTACTTCGACATTGTCAATAGTTATCTTTTGTAGCATTTAAAAATAAATAAATAAATAAATGGAGAGGATGACCTAAAAACTAAAAGTCTCTATTTAAATTTATTAAAAAGAGAAATATCATAATCCAACTTCAATTGCAGACTAAATTAAAATAACGTAAAAAAAACCAACGTAAGTCAAACGTACTCATGATACTAAATTTGGATTCCTTAATACTCTTTTAAACCCTTTTACTTTTGAACATGGAATTTATGGGCATTTTTATTTTCTAAGTCAGTAATTATGCTCTTTGCATATTATTAAGTTCTTTCAATTTATACCGATATCTTCATGAAAACAGAATCTTCATTTTTTTTTATATGAGCAAGTGCATAATTATCAAGTTTTTTTACTTGATTTGTCATTCCTAGTATTCGAAACCCAATATCTTTGGCACTATTTTGAAGAGGGTGTAAAATTACTTTAACATTTGTTGTAAAGTTGTTACTTTATCCTTCGTAGCATTTTTAATCTTTTTTTTAAGTGATCACCCTAAACACTTTCAATTAATATAAGAATTCACACCAATTAGATATATCACCTTATGAAAATCCGTAAAAAATTATTTTAATAATATATTAAACCTGTCATTATGAGTTGATATCTTAAGGTATTTAACATGTTTATATTTTTTAATTTGTTATAAATTTTGTAGTAGTTTATGCCTTTTTGAAATAAAGTCCTAACTCTATTTCTGACCTTTTTAAATGATCAGATCGTTTTTGTAAATATTTCAAAAAATTAAAATTACAATGCTCGAAAGAGAGCGACTCCATAGGCTCATAATTTGGAGGTGGCGTGATGTGGTGGTTCGGCACAATTGGAATATGGACAGAGAGGAAGTTTGTTGGTACAAATTGCTATAGCAACTAATAAAAATTGACGATTCATCATTTGCAAATACCGGTTTTTGAGTTGCAAAAAAATAAAAAAATAAAAAAAAAAATAAATCCCAAACACCTAAAGGGAAGCTCACATGCACTTGGTGGCACATGTGGGCGCATGCATTTCCCGCCTAGGCTCCCTTTTGACGCGTCAATAATTGTGAGATTCAAATTTTTGTTTAATTTTTTTTTTCTGTTTTTTTTTTTTCTAACTTTTTTTGCCATAGTTTTTATTTATTTGTATTATTCACTGTGAAAATTCGTACTTTTGGTAGAGTGAGCTTTAGATTTTGTGCTAAAAATATTATGTTTTTTGCATGATTTTTTTTTGGCTATCTAGAAGCTATCTGTGTAGTGTTGTACATCGCATCATGATATTTTATTTATTTTTCGTCCTTGAAATGTAATTTTAATCGTGAAACTATTTTTCTTTCTTACGAGAGCGTTGTTTTATAACCCCTTTGAGAAATATCAGCTTTTTTTTTTTTTTAAATGGAGCTGAATTGTATTCAATTGTTATAGTAGCAAGTTTTCTAAAAGTTGTTTTTCACTTACCGATTCTAGAAGCTGCTTCTTCAAGTTTTTTGATGAGATATCATAAATGTTTTTTTTTTTTTTAATCTCTAGAAGAGCTTTTAATCAAATAAAAACTTAACATTTCTGAGTACACATTGAAAGTTATATAAGAGTGTTTGTTAAACGTACATTCTTTATTTTAACACTTTTACTTATACATTAGAAATAAGTTATAAAAACATAGTTTCACCAACTTTTAGATGACTAAAAACAAAGTAAATTAAACCTTTTACAAACTGACTCTTATAGTGATATTGTTGATGCAGTTCTTTGTAAATGCATGTTAATTCATTCTGTTGTGTTCATTTGGAACATATTCTCATTTTTTAATCGTTTAAAAATTAAAATTTTACTTTTCCAGTTCAAATTGAAGAAGTCAATTGGGGCTAGGTCGCCTACCAAACGAGATAGCGCAAAAAAGAATACTTATATACAAGTACAACACAATATAGGGTCACAACCAACTATTAACCCATAAATTGGATATTGTTTATTTGTTTAATTTAACGAGTAATCTTGATAGGTATGCAATGACATCTCGATACCAATTTGTGATAGAGGATATACCAATATATCGAAAAAAAAAACCATCTCAATTTTGAATTTCTAAACTAGACACCATTTGAGAACCATAAGTAAGATTATAACCATATGAACTTTGCTTGATTCTTAAGCTCATGAAATTAAAACTCAAGGTGAATCCTCATCAGTTTGACTTATTTGAGTTACAACACATCTTCTTACATGCTATTTTCCAATTGCCCAATACTCTCACCTGCTATCTTACAACCATGATCTTCATTTTGTGTAGCATGTTGTCACATTTTGATATGTGACAAAATTGAAATTTTTGAAGAAAAAAAATCCCTGAGCTTTTGGATATTCTGTGAAAATATCCAAAAATATCCTGGATAGTTACGGATATTGCAGATGTTTTTGACAATGTAGACATTTGACGGATACTTTGAGAAGAAATATCATTACCCCCTTATCCATGTTAAGAGTTTAAAATATGGATAATGTCTTGAAAATGTCGACGATGTCATGAACATTTTCATCCTTACGTAGAAGCTATCAAGAAAGCATCATAAATGAAATGGATATATAGCTGACAGAAAAATGGGCTAACTCAACCACTCTTGCTTGAATAATTGATCAAAGGGCCACGGTTTAATAATTGACTATTGTATAATATATGAATCTTTTAACTTAAAAAGAATAATAATATGCGATGATTAATCTCAACTGCGCCTTTCATTTTGAATTCTCAACATGTAACATAAGTCGTTATTCTTAATTCTTTATTCTCTGTTTACTTTGAATGAGTTATTATTATTATTTTATTTATTTGAGAAGTGTTAAAAGTGTAATGCCCCGACCTACGTAGGGCCGTTACCGTGCTTACTTAACTTAAATACTTAACTTTGCAACAACCTGATTTCGTGGAGCCGTTACCTTACCATGTTTACTTAAACATACTTTATCTTAAAAATTACTTTTGCTTTACGTAAAAATACGGAAATGTTATTTTTTTTAAAACATATTTTGTACTAAACTTAAAACTCAAAACTCATACTTAACTTATGTAACGCCCCCGACAATCCACGTAGGGCCGACTACGTAGACGTGGGTCGTTACTTTACTTACTTAACTTAAATCTTTGTCTTATCGAAAATTTCAGAATAAATTTTTTTTTCTTTCTTTAAAACTTTAATTTTTAAATTTACAACTTAAAAATATTTGCGGAAAATCTTGCGTAGTGGTATCCCACACCGCCCTTCACTTGCTGCATCGTCTCCATGGCCCACCAAGTAAAGCTGCAGGCATCTTACCTACAGTATGAAATATCTGATGAGCTTTCGCCCAGCAAGTACAAACATAATCTCACAAAACATTTCAAACATTTAGAAATATGCCAATCATCATGTAACTTATGCATGAACCATTTATGATTGATTGAATGTCTTATGCTTCATTATAGACTCAATCTTTAATTATCTTGTCTTAACATGTGGGCCCATAGTGTCCGTACCGAAAGCGCGCAGCCTCCAGATAAAGCTAGGGTTTGCAAGGCCCTAACAGTTCTGGGAATTTTAACTTGACCCTTCACGATCACGGATTTCGATCACGGAAGGTAATTATAACCACTAAACATGTAGCCTCCTCGATTAAGGGAGGTTGGTACGACACCTTACTGTTTATCTTACCATGTGATTTAACATTAGTGAACATGCTTCATGATGTCACTATGTCATATCATAATTAACACTTGCTATAACATAGCATTCTTGAAAACATGGCATTTTTTTTTAAAACCATGACATTTTTGTAAACGTAGTATTTTTTTGAAACCATGACATTTTTATAACATGGCATAACATGTAATAACATAACTTAGCACATCATAGCATAGTATCACACATTATGGCATCACATATCATAGCATAACATAGCATGTATACTTGAAAATATAATTGAAAATAGTCTTTACTATTTTCATACTGTAGGTGAGGTTCGATACTTGCCTGTAGTCCTACGCTCTTGATTTATCGTCCCAAAATAGCACGACAATAGTTCCTACTCCTGTTTCCAAACAGGGTGTAAGATAAGAATCATTTACATTCTATCTTACTATAAATCATAATTATTAAATGTTGGTATCCCAACCAACAACTATGGGTAATTCTAGGTATATGTCCCCGATACTAGATCTAGATGTCTTACTGGGTTACAAATAGTAACCCTATTATTTTAAAAATAACCCAATACGGATTAATCTTTAAGAGGTTACGTTGGATAACCTCATGTACTAAACCTTTATACATACCGTCAGGGTTAGGTTACCTTCCTACCCTTGGGCTTTATTCTTGTCCATAATTATTGGGTTACCTCAATTAACCTTTTATCTTAGCCCAATTTATTAATCTTGGTATCCTTTAGGGTTATCTTGACTAACCCTTAAGGTTAATTGTAGTCAAACTCTTGGTCAACCAAAGTCAATTACGGTCAACTATGGTCAACCCTCTTTGGGTCAACCTTTGAGCCTTGGGCTTGACCCAGTAACTCGGGTATCCTGCCCGGTTACCATGCGTAATCGCTTTACTTACTAAACTTTAGTTTAAAAAATCTAGTTTCCATTTCTTTGGAAACTTGGGTAAATTAACTTCAAAAATCTTTTACTTAACCCACAAAAATTCATATTCTTGAAATAGGTCTTTGTAAAAATCATTTAGGGCTGGAAGCTACCTTTGGAATAGTTTCCATAATCAAAACAGTGATTTTGGAGAAAGATACAATTTTTTCCAAACTGTTTTTAGAAAATCCTGTGCAGGAATTTCTTGTTCCCTGCACAGTCTTTATAAAACTGTGCCAATTTAAAGATCTGAGTTGAATTTGAAAAAGTTGTCTTCATGAAAGTTTTAGATCTTGAAAAATCCTAAAACTTTCATGTTTTGAGAAAAACCCAGTTTTGCTTGTATTCTCGTCAGTTTTAACTTGAACTTGCTGGACGTGTAGATTAGGTCTGGGCAGACCAGTCTCGGTTTTCTGTAAAAACGGAGGCCATTGGAGCCTCAATTTGGAAATCCGTCCGCGCAACCCCCTAGTAAAAACCCTTCTGAACAACTTTCATGTTTTAAGTTTTCTCTAATTCGAGCTCTAAAGGCCTCAAATTTCCCTTTTCCCGAAACTGGTCAGTTTTACCCGAAAATGGCAGTTTTCGGTTTTAAGTTCGTTTTACGTAAATTTTACGTGCATACTACCTCGAACGGCTTTGGCCGTGAGCCTACGACGACCTGCAGTGCTTCTAACGTAACACATGCAGTCATATATCACTTAAACATCTTCATGAAAAGCAAAACCCTTGGGTGTTCTTGCACCAAACCGGGGTTTGCAAAACGTTTGATTTGCAACACCAAACATCAATCAAACACAAACCTTAAAATCCTAATTAGGGCAGAAATTAAATGAGCTTATGCTCATACAAATCAAGCTTGAAATACACTTAAATCTCCAATTTGAAACTCAATTTAAAAAGCTTAGAAAACCAATGGAGATTTACCTTAATTCACACCAAAATTGGTGCTAGGTTTAGGGCGGTTTTGGGTCCAACACCTCCCCCCTTTTGCTCATCACCATATTCGGCCATCCCCCTCCCATCGGGGTTCCAAATTTTCGGCCTCTCCCACATGAAAATAAACATAATTTGAATCAAAACTTAATTAAAGAACTAGAGGGGTTTAGGAGAATTGGATTACCTTTACTTCTTGAGATTAGATCTAACTTGGATCTAAACTTTTTCTTCTAACTCCTTGCTCAAGAAATTCGGTTTCCCCTCTATGGAATTTCTCTCAAAATTTTCGGCCACCACACCTTCCTTTCTCTTCCTTTCTTTCTAGCTTTTTCTTCTAATTTTTCTCTAGCTTTTTTTTTTTTTTTGCTCAAGAAAACCGACCATCACATGGTCTCTCTTCTTCCTTGAATTTCGGCTTCTAGTGGAAGGAAAAGGAGAATGAAAAGCTAAAGTTTTCCTAATTGCATCTAAGGGTTTACTTGCTCAACAAGCCCCCCCCTAGGTGATGTGGTGTGGCCTTATTGGCTAGCCATTCCCTTGGAGAACAAGGGAAGACTTCTTTCCCTAAATCCAATGATGATTGATGAGGTGTCCTCCCCCCCATTGGTGTGGTCGGCCATGAAGGACTTAGAGTCCAAGTGCTTGTTCAACAAGCCAATGCTTACTTCACCTAGCCTATGTCACCTTGGTGACATCATTTGTTGACATCATCAAGCAAAATTGCTTGCTTTCCAAGCCAAAGAATAACCGACCATTGCATGCCATGTGGACCAAAAATTGGCTTGTTCAACAAGCTTGGTTTGCCTTGTTCACCAAGCTTCCCAATGTAACCGAGAAATGCAACCGGCCATTGGCTTAGTTCAACTCTAGTTGGAAACTTGGTTAGGAATATCCATAAATTCCATAATTCAAAAATTACATTCTTACTTACTTTTCTTAGAATTGCACTTTAATCCTTAATGACAAAATATTTGCACTTTAGTCCCTGTGAGGTGGACAGTGTTGGTGGAGCCACTTGGCTTCAATTCCATACCTAATGGTCCACTAAATTTCCAAAATCCTTAAATATAGGGTTTCAGTCCATTTCCCTACTAACTTAATCAATACTAATACTGTTTTTCACTTAAAACAGTACTGTTTCACTAAATTGCAGTCCGGAGTTCATCTTCGTAAAATTGGACTGTGTATGGATTTTCCTTCTTAGAACTTGAAACTGCTAAATCCCCATTGCTCTAAATATTATTCACGATTATTCTAGAGCGATCTCATACCTTTGACTTTTGGTCAACTTTGACTATCATGAAATCATGAAATTTCAACACGTCATTTTCCTTAAAATGCTTTATACTGGCCTAAGTAATCCATCGTTGAGTCTCGTTACTAGTTAAATGAGAACTCAAACTTATACCGATATTCCATTCTAAACATGATCTAGACTTAAGTTTTCCTCATTCAAAGGAAATCTAGAGTCTTAAAAATTCGGGTTATTACAACTTATACTTATACTTATACTTATATATATATATATATATATATATATACACTCACTTGGGTATCGATCTTTAAAACCATTTTTTACAAAACATACTAGTTGTCATATACTAGTATCATTGACTTATCATAACATAATACAAACACATTTTACATAACATATTTTCCAAAACCCATAGTGGTGTCCAACTTAAATTTCACAGTCTGTAGCGCCATCTCTCCACAATCTTACATCAAGTATTGCCGGTAGGTTGCTTACCTGCAGTATGAACTTAAGTTCTTGTGGAGAATAATAAAAGAAATACATTGGTAAAGACATATTAGAGAAAAATTGATGTGCCGATTTAGTTTTTAAAATTTTTAAAACATAACGAAAAAAATGTTTAGTTAAGAATGTATTTGGGAGGAGGAAAAAAAAAAGCATTTTCACATGTAGTATATTTAATTTTTTTTTTAAGATGGACATCAAAATATATGTTTTAATCAAAATATGTATTTTGGTTGGAATGAAGACGTGCATTATTTTTAAAGGAAAACAATGAATTCATGAGCCAAAGAAAATAGAAAAATAATTAGCGATATATGGAACGAAAAATAATTCGAACTAAAAGGAAAATAATTTTTAAAGTATAAATATATCTGACAAAATTTATTTCAATATGATATTAAAACAAAAGATACTTAAAATATTCACATGGATAATATAATATTTAAGAGGATAATAAATGAAATATATAAGTAAAGATATATTAGAGACAAATTATTTACTGGACAAGTTAAAAGAAAAAATTAACTGAAAAAACATTTAAAAATGTAAAATAAAGAGTTTAACGAAGGTGGGAAAAAAAAAAGAAGAAAAGAAACACATAAATTGAAAAAAGACAAAATAGGGAAATGGGCCAAAACCTCCAATCTCCAAAGGAGAAGAGTAAGCCCAGCGAGAGAAAAAAAAAAAAAAGCGCCAAAATAGATGGACGAAAGATTGAACAGTGTACATGTGAGATGAGCCATGGTAAAGCAACTCCCCTTTCTATATTTGAAATAGATTTAATATCGAGAGAGAGAGAGAGAATTGAGTAAGTTTTACAATGGAATTGGCTCGTTGACTTTTGGAAATGACTATACCATATTATACGAGAATAGATATTATATATGAGAGAGAGTTTTTGACCAACACAAAAAACAAAATATTAACCAAATTTTCTATTTTTCTGATGTAGAAGCAATCAAGAAAGCCGTGAATATATAACTAATTGAAAAGTGGGCTAAGCCAATCAATATTGCTTGAACAATGAGAAGAGCCACCGTTTAATAATACTATCATATAAAATACGAGTCTTTTGACCTTTTATCTCAACTGCTTTCATTTCAAGTTCTCAACATGTAACATAAGTTGTTAATAATATTGTTTTTTTTTTCTTTATTCTTTGTATTACATTGAAAGTTATATGTATATATATATATATATATATATTTGAGAAGTGTTAAAAATTAATTTGAGAAGTGGTCCTATGTCAACCACGAGTATGTAAAAGCATAATGTGACGTGTACCTTGGGCAAGGTTGTAAATTTGAGGGGGAAAAAAACAAACAGAAGTATGCCTCAAAAGTCACTGAGGTTCCGATTTATGGCATGAAAATGCAGTGAGATTTTTGCCTACCAATCACAATGGGTAAATGAGTCAAACTAGAAAAAGAAATTGTCGAAAATGCCCTATTAATTCTAGTTGAGGGTTATCTGGGGTTTTAGTTTGGATCACTTTCTTCCTTGAGACCTGATGTATTATTTTCTTGTTTTATTGATTGTCTCTTTAATTATATTTTGACACATCAGTGAATTACTTAACTATTTTAATATTCAGTTTCCATTTGTAACGACCCGACTTTTCGAACCGTTAACTACTTTATTTATTTTTATTTAATTTAGCCTTAACACTTATTTATATTTGGTTACAAAAATATATATTTTTTTAATAAACCATATTCGTACTACAAACGCCATTTCAGAATCAAATGAAATAATTTTTCATTTGAACACAAAAATTGACTTCTCATTTCATTACAAAATTGACTTATCATCTCAAAATGTACTAAAATAAAACTTATGAAACAAGCCTAAAATTTAGGAATAATATTTGTGTTAACGTCTTTTTTCTTTTTTCTTTTTTTTTTAAAGTATTTGGTGTCGCAATGTTATTTTGAAGCAGCAAACACAGACTGAGCTTTTTGCAAGCTTTAGTTTTTTTGCTTGAAACTTTGAATTTTCTAATCTGAAGAAACTCTGTACAAACATTTCTTGGAGTTCCATAATGTGAACATTGCCTCAAAGCTGTCGTATTTCCTTTGTAATATGTTTTATATGATAAAACTGAATGTCAAATGTACCAAAAAAGTCAGTGCTACTAACAAAATCTATAAACTGAGGGACAATTGGAAAAACGAACCAACTAAATGTTTGTAATGGTTTATTTTCAAGTCATTAGAAGGTATTCATGGCCTCGTATATATAACAAAAGATAACCAAAGGACATAATAATAATAAAGACTATTCAATGAAGAAAGATAAACATTGTTGGAGAATGTAAATACCTGTATTTATTATTTTTATAATTATCTACTCAGAAGAGTCGTTATCTACATTACAAGGAAAATGTTCAGTAGTAAAAACAATGCATGATGATGATTCTATTGTAGTGCTCGTGAAATGCTTTGAATTATATAAGTTTGCCATTCAATTTATAACATTCAGTAAATATAACACACGCTATATATGCTATACTCATCTCCGGATACAATAGGAAACCTTATTTTATAATTAAAAAAAATAAAAACAAAAAAACAAAAGTTTCATTTGAGCTGGCTGGCTTTAGTTTGGGAAAAGTTTCCTTTGCCTCTGACCTTCATTTTCCCATTGTCTCTGGACAGCCTCCTTTGCCTCGGAGCTTCAAGTTTTTTTTTTTTTTTTTTTTTTTTGTTCGCCTATTCAAATATAAAATATAAGAGAAGCATAGAACATACTAACAAATATTATGTTCATATAATAGGTAACAAATCAAGTCCTCTTGCAACACGGTTGAGTAAGTGTTTACTTACCTCGTGTCGCAGACAAATACAGAGTAGCAAGGATCAGTCTCACTATTAAGCAAAGTGTGTTAAAACCTATTTTAAATACTTCATATGATTAGAATATTTAAAAAAAAAACACTTGAAATTATAGGTATTATCACATCATTTCCTCTATAACGATGACTAAATCACACGGCTAATAATAATTTACTTCAGCTACTAGTAACAGTACTCAAACTGTTTCTTATAAAACAAACGAGTTGCTTTAGCTACAATTGGTATTCACAAAACTTTAATAGCCAAAGCAACAATACACCACTAAAAACCATTCAAGACAATCACCAATATTGCAATCTCATAATAACAACCCTTCCAAATTGACTAATTCAAAATTATTATTATAAACAAACAGAACAGTAACTGACCTTCAAAAACTACAGGAGTTCAGAAGATAAGATCTTAGTTTTCTTCTTTTTATTTTTAATCAACTCAGAGGATGGCTTGTCTAAGGAACATATATACTGATAATGGAGGGAGAAAATGAAGGAGGTCGTAAGAAGAGAGAGCTTTCTTATTCGGTGGTAAGCAAGAATGTAAAATATAGAAGCGAAAAAGATAGTCACCGACACAATTAATTGACACTTCTTCTCTCTCTCTTTTTTTTTTTTTTTAAATCGTTATCCTCATCTCCTCTCTCTCTCTCTCTCTTTTAACACAATAAGTATATGTATATATACATATATAAAATCCCATCTACCCATACAAGACTACACACACGGATGCATAAAATATTGCACATCACAATAGGAAATAATAAAAATTAAAAATTATATTAAATACTATAACTACATGCCACCTGGGCAAATACAATTGTTTATATAAAATAAAAAAAATATTTACCAAGAGGATCTTAAAATTTCTGTACGTAATTCTCATTAAATTTAAGTATAAAATATTTTCATTTTATATTTAACATACTAAGCTCCTTAATTGATGCGATTGAACCTTCTCTCTGCATTGAAACACCTAAATAAAGTAGATGATCACGTCAATTTAATAGCATTTGCAATTAATTAAAAAAGAAATGACTAATTATGAATATTCTAATGCATGCAAAGTTGAAGAATTTGAGATGAGAACATGCTTATTGTTGGCGTGTATGCTCATGAGAATATCGGGCACTACAAAACCGGTCAATCGGACCACTGCAGCTGCACCCATGGCCACTCCAAATCCTGCTCCAAACCTTCTGGCAGTAGCAAATCTATCATGGAGTCTCTCTCAGTCCTCAGGCGTGTCCTCACCCGCATTTCAAAACGTGACGCCGCAATTTTCTGCACTTCGTGGCAACTATCTGCCTCCCCCTACCTCGGCTACTGTCAGGCTTGTAATGTCTAAGGTCATACCGTCAAATGGTGTCCGGTTTTTTCGCCTATGGTGACTCTGACTCAGGCTCCATGGCCGCCACGTGCTCAATACGCCGCCACTAGTACTACCAATAACCACAGTTGGCTTCTTGATAGTGGAGCCATAACACCATATTACCTCACCTTCTTACTATCTACACTGATTCCACTACTCTTTCTACGGCCCTTCTCGTACCTTTTCTTTATATTATAATGTTCTTTGTATTCTTACCATCCAAAGAATATTATTTCTATATCTTAGTTTTGTAACTCTATCAATGTCTCTATTGAATTCTTACTTACTGCTTTTCATATGAAACAATAACGTAAGAAGAACAAGAAGAAGAAATGAATTAGAAACGACCATACATTAAAAGCTTTTGACGGCTAAAACTTGCCTAACAAATCCCATGATGATGGGATCCTCGAGAATTATCACGGTCGTAAGAACCGACAAAATAGTAAAGGAAAATATGCAAAAAATAGAGAACATAGAGATTTAGAAAAATTCACCACCTAAAAACTGAATACGTCCTCTTTGTCGTTCGGGGGTTTTACTATATTCTTCAGAGTTATAAGTACCAGATAAAAACGACATTAACATTAAAATGAGAAAACCCTAGCAGAGCAAAAATAATACCGAAGCTCGCATCAACATAAGATAGACAGTGATTTAAAAAAAAAAAAAAAAAACCTTCAAAATGCACGTACGACAATTATATATAAAAACGACAACATAATAAAGTAAATAGGAAAAACATAATAATAATAATAATAATAATAATAATAATAATAATAATAAAACACCTATGTTTGAACGCAGGTTCTTCTTTAACTCATATAGAAAAATGGCTGGCGGTAAAAGAGAGGAAATTGGATGCTACATTGTCTCTTGAGGAGGGAGGATGCTCTTATCAAATGATTGAATTACTGTTGTATGTTTAAATAAGAGCTAGTGTATTTATTTATTTATTTTTTATTTTGTGAACTTAGAAGAAATTGTCGTGTTCAAGAACAGGAATCTCCAAAGACTCTCCAATCTTCAAACCTTATCGCTTGGAGGATGTGAAGAATTGCTTGCAAGTTCATTTCTCGAGAAAGAACTTTATCGGAGCTAACCTTAAAGCTCTAAATGGAAAAGGCTTTCACCACCTCACCTCCCTTCAAGGTTAATTATTAGTATAATCTAATGGTAATTTCATGTCTGACTTCGTTATAATGTATTGAGTTTGAATCCTCCATCCTTAAGTAAAAAAAGAAGTAGGAGGTTGTGGATTTTATATTATTTTATTTTTTAAAGAAATCGTTGTCTTCTTGTATTTTGTTTGTCATTTGAATAGAGTGTTAATTTTCCAACTGATAATCGGCATTAGTTGTAATAACCAACCTTTTTTACAAATTACGATTTCATTTATTTGGAATCAAAGTTTGTATTATGTATGTTTATATGAAATACCTTATTTGATTTAATCAGAATTATAATTTATGTATGATTTTATTTCGGTCAACGTTTGACCAGGAAAATCTAAGATATGATTGAGACGGTACTGCAGTATAATAAACAGTATGAAATTAAACTGTGAAAAACCGTCATTATCAATACGGAAGTGAAAATAAGGTACGGGACCATTGTAGAAAAATCAAGCACAATATTTAGAGTAATAAGGCCAAGAGGCTTGAAGTCCAAAGAAAAATTTTTACGCAGTCCAGTTAAGTACAGATGAATTTTGGACTGTAGTTCAATATAACAGTACTGTTATTAGTTGAAAAAAATATTGATAATATTCATATTAGTATAAAAATGGACTGCACTTTAGGAGACAAGCCAAATGGGACCTAATTAAGGGACACCTCACCTAAAAAGATAATTAAGTAATTTTTGGATTTTTGGAAAAATATGGAAAGTATTAAAAAAAGTTGATCATTGAAATTTGCTTGGCCACCAAGTAAACCCCCCATGGCCGGCCACCTCTCTAGGGTTGATGTGCAAATACTTCTTTTGGGGGTTAAATATGCAATTTTGAAGAAAGCAAAAGTTCACCTATAAATAGGTACTGTTCTGTGAGAAATTTGGGCCCATTTAGTTCTACCCCAAAATTTCAGCTCACACTTTGGTCTCACCCTCCCCTTAGAGCCGAACCATATAGAGAAGAAAAAAAAAATTTGGTCGAAAATTTGGAGAAGAAAGCAAGGAGAAATTTTTGGATCCAAGCTTGAGAATCATCTTCCAAGTTCTAGAGGTAAACCCTCTCAATCTCCTAAGTCTTCTACTAAGTTTTGGAGCAAGATCTTAATATGTATTTCAAGCATTGGATGTAAGAGCATAAGCTCATCTTCTATCTTTTTCATGTAATGGTTTAAGTATGCTTAGTATGTGCTTGTAAAGGGCTTTAGAGAGCTTGTTTATGTGGTTGTATGTGTTTTTGATTTTATGCTCTAGAAATTATGTGCTAAGGGTATATGCTCACCATATGTTTGTTATATGTCCCCAATATGCTCAAGAATGATGTTGAATGATTGGAAATGGGATTGATTATGTATGTTGTGTGAGGGTTTTGAATAACCCCAAAAACCCTAACTTCGGTTCAAATTCCCATTTGGGTTTACATACAAGTTGTATGATGTGAATTGAATGTATAATAAGGAAAACGATAGGAAATACGCTGCATGCTTGTTGTAGGCTCATGGTTTTAACCATTTAAAGTAGTGCGCATGTAATTTTTCGTAAGAACCAACATAAAAGGAAGCTGCCAGTTTCGGACCAAAACAAGACAGCAATCTGGAAACAAGGTTTTGAGGACTTTAGAGGCCGAATTTGAGGAAAGTTAAAACTACAAAGTTGTAGAAAAGGGAAAATCCTAGGGGGCAAAGTAGACAGTTTTTAAAAATAAGACTCCAACGGTCTCAATTCTCATCAAAACTCGAGCCTGGCCTGATCAGACAAGTGTTCACGGCCAGACAGATTCAACAAGGTAAATGGGTAGGTTAAAGGCTGAACTGGGTTTTGAGTAAACAAGAAAGTTGTAGGAATCCTTGAGATCTACAACTTTCATGAAGGAACTTTTTCGAATTCAGAACCAATTTTAAAGTAAAACTGAATTTTAAAAACTGGACAGGAAAACAGGAAATTCCTGCACAAGATTTTCAAAGTAGTGCAGGATTAGGCAATTCCTGCACATACACTGATAACTGAGATTATGAGACTATTTTCAGAAATAGTCTTCAGAATTTAACAAGTTTTGCTATCTTTGTAAAAAGAAGTAGATAAGGACTAAGTTATATGGTGATCATAATAAGACACTTAGTAATCGGAAAGATTACTAAAAATTTAATTGGACCCAAGTTAATTAAAAGGATACTAATAGTAACCAAAAGGGGTTACTAATTTTTATATGGTAAGTTTTGGGACCCAAGGTTACTTATGGTAATCGAATGGGATGCCATTTTAATATCATTGGAGTTTAGTAACCAAAAAAGATATTAATTTAAAAAGTGATTGGGCTATATCCAAGGTTACTCATAGTAACCTAATCAGATACTATTAGACCTTGTAAACAAAGATTTATTTTAAGTAAGCAAACAAATATTGTTTGGTTGTTGACTGGATCATGAGCCTAAGGTTACAATTAGTAATCGAATTAAGTATCAATTTTTGTATGTAGGGGGACATATAACTATGATCATGGATAAATGTTGGTTAGGATACCAACATTGAATGTAATTAGTTATGGTAATATAGGATGATTCTTGTCTTATGTCTTTTTGGAAACAGGTACATAACTATTATTGCGATCTGTTGGAGCAACAAACCCTAGATCTAGTAAAACCAGTAAGTACAAACTCCGCCTATAGCATAGACAAATTGTTTTATTGACTGCATGTAACAACCCGCCTAGCGCAGGCCACTATTGTACATACATAACATGTCTCACATAACGTACTTACTTACTTAGCGTAAATAGTGGAATTTTTTTTATATGGTGCGCACACACACGAATACTTACTTACTTATAAACGTTTATTACATAAGAACGTTCGAACATAAATTAAACAAAAACGCGTAGCGGCTACCATTCCCACATTTCACAGCTAGCAGTGCCACGCTCCACCATCTTGCATCAGAGATTGCCAGTAGGATTGCTTACCTACAGCATAAACGTAAGACGTGAGCTTTCGCTCAGCAAGTACAACTATAACATCCGCGATACAAAAACAAACATAACATAACATAACATAACCATGCGTGAACCGTTTATGCTGTATTATGCTTTCTTAACATTCTTCATAACATTCTTTCATATCTTAACATACTTATGGGCCCCTTAACATAAGTGTCCGTACCGGGCGTGCAACTATGGAGTGGTTGGGGCGGCCAGTCCATTTTCAACTCAAACAATAGTCCAACTCGACCTAACGCGGGTTAGTACGACACAGGCAAGCTTGCTTGCCATCATACTTAACTTTATCATTTCATACTTTGATCTTATTCTTATCAATTGGTGAACATTGCTTCATGATGTCACACATAGATAATTCATAAGTCATATCATGACATTTCTTAAACTTAACACATCATACATCATATCATAGCATCACATAAACTTTAACATATCATACATCATATCATAGCATTACATAAACTTTAACATATCATACATTATATCATATCATGGCATACAACACTTCAGGCAAGTAACACAACAAAAGCCTATGCTGTAGGCGGAGTTGTACTTACCTCGTATGCTATGTCCTGTACGGTGTTGCTCCAAGTTAGGGTGCAACACCAGGCTACCTCCTGCTATTAAAAGGACATAGGTAAGGATTCTATAACCATAACTATAAAACGTTGGTAACCTAACCAACATTCATACATGACCTTAGTTATATGTCCCCCATAAATCTCTTTGATAACTTACTTGGTTACTTCAAGTAGCCCTAAGGTTCATAGTCTACCATACTAAGATCATAACTGTAACGCCCCGACTTCCCAAGCCGGGTCACACCATACATACTTGTACTTATCTTACTTGAAAATTTGAGAATAAATTTTTCTTTAATAAAAACATATATACATAGATATCTTGTAGAGAAAAAACTTGTCATGCATACATACTATACTGAAAATACATTATCACGTCTTCAAACTTCATACATACTGCATAACTTAATTTACTTTTGAGATATATACATATGAACTCAAAAGTGGTTGCGGAAATTTTACGTAGTGGTATCCCATACCGCCCTTCACTTGCTAACATCGTTCCTCCATGGCCCACCAAGGTAAAGCTGCAGGCATCTTACCTACAGTATGAAATATACAAATGAGCTTTCGCCCAGCAAGTACAAAACTATCTCACAAAACATTTTAAACCTCTTAAAAATATATGTCAATCATCATGTAATGTTATGCATGATCCATTTGTGATCGATTTGAATGTCTTATGCTTCATTATGGACTTAATCTTGAACTTATTATCTTGTCTTAACATGTGGGCCCATAGTGTACGTACCAAAAGCGCGCAGGCCTCCAGACAAAATTAGGGTTTGCAAGGCCCTAAGCAGTTCTGGGAATTATAAACATAACCCTTCACGATCTGGCGGAAGGTTGATTATCATTATACCCTCACGCATCAACGAAAGGTTGATAATCATAAACTTGAACTTGAAACATGTATCCTCCACCTAGCGGGAGGTTAGTACGACACCTTGCTTGACTTGGTTTAGTCTTAGTCTTGTATATTTCAAGGCTAAGAATCTTTACTTGTGATCTTATTAATCAAGATGCACATGAGACATAAACATGACATAACCATAAATCATGGTATAACTTGATACATCATGCCTTATCATGACTTAACGTAGCTTAATATGTCATAACATAGCTTAACATAACTTTACATGACATGGCATAGCATAACATAGCATAACATAGCATAGCATGACATAACATGACATATATGGAACATGTTATATATTTGAAAATAGCTTACTATTTTCCATACTGTAGGTGAGGTTTGTACTTACCATCGTATATTATGTCCTTTGTTGTATTGTTCCAAGTCTGGTTGCAATAACATGCCTCTATATGCTATTACAAAGGACATAGGGTAAGGATCTCTAGTCATAACTATAAAATGTTGGTGATCTAACCAACATGCATACATAGTCTTAGTTGTATGTCCCCTATAAAATACTTATTTGGTTACAATAAGTAACCTTTGGTGTGATAACCTTGGTCAAACTTAGTCAACCAAAGTCAACATTTTGATCAACTATGGTCAACCCTCTAGGGGTCAAACTTGGGCTTTGGGGGTCAAGCCCAATAACTCGAGTATCCTTCCCGTGTTACCATCCATTACTAGCTTGCCTACTTTATCTTTGGCTTGAAAAATCCATTTTCCTTTGTTTTGGAAATTTGGTGAATTCAGTTCAAAAATCCTTTACTTAACTTATAAAAATTCATGGTTCTTAAAGTGGGATCTTATAAAAATTGTTGAGGGCTGAAAACTGCCATTGAACAGTTTTCACAGTCAAAAACGTTGGGGTTTGGTGCGAAAAATACAGTTTTTCTGCATTGTTTTAAAAATCATGTGCAGGATTTTCCTGTTTTCCTGCACAGTTCTTAGAAATCTGTTTCTATTTAAAAATCTGGATTGAATTTGAAAAATTTGTCTTCATGAAAGTTTTAGATCGAGAAAAATCCTATAACTTTCGTGTTTGAGGAAAACCCAGTTCGGACTCTAACATGCCCTTATTCTCTTTTGAACTCACCTGGCCGTGCATGAATCCTGGGCACGGTCAGGCTCGGATTTTCATAAAAACCGAGGCCGTTGGAGCCTTATTTTGGAAAACAGTTCATGCTAGTCCCTAGGAAAAACCCTTCTTTATAACTTTTATGTTTTACGTTTTTCCCAATTCGGCCTCTAAAGGCCTCAAATTTCACTTTCCAGAAAACTGGCCAGTTTGTACCCGAACTGGCAATTTTTGTTCTTAAATTCATTTTACATCCTATTTCGCGCAATCTAACTCAACTGAACACGCGGGAGCCTAGAAAGCAGACATGCAGCATTTTCTAACATCCCACTTTAACATGCATACTTTCATACATTCTCATGCAAAGGCAAACCCTTGGGTGTTCTTGCATCAAACTAGGGTTAGCAAAACTTTTGATTTGCATCACCATTCATCATTCAAGCTTCTAATCTAGCTCAAACATGAACATGCATAACCTACAACTTCATAGGCATATTGGGGACATATCACAAACACTTAAGAGGCATGCATGCAAACCCTAATATCATGCAACCATAATTACCTAATCATGCATAAATGAAATTTAAACCACCTTAAGCACCTATATCAAGCACTACCTAACAAATCCAAATTAGGGCATGAAATTAAATGAGCTTATGCTCTTACATCCCTTGCTTGGAAATACACTTAAATTTCCAAATTTAAAGCTCAATTTAAAAGGTTAGGGTCAAGGATGATTACCTTGATTCCACTCAAGGATTTGGTTGGGTTTGATCCAAAATTTCTCCTCCTTGGCTCTACCAAGAACCGGCCTGTGACGCCTTGACTTCCCAAGCCAGGTCGACACCATACATACTTGTTCTTTACTTGAAAATTTGAGAAATTTTTTTAAAATATATATATATATTCACATAAGTTATCTTGTAGAGAAAAACTTGTCATGCATACATACCATTCTGAAAGTATAATCTCAAGTCTTCAAACTTCATACATACTACATAACATAATATACTTTTGAAATATATATATTTTAACTCAAAAGCGGTTGCGGAAAATTTTGCGTAGTGGTATCCCACACCGCCCTTCACCCGTCGCATCGTCCGCATAGCCCACCACTTAAGCTGCAGGCTTCTTGCCTACAGTATGGAATATAAGAGTGAGCTTTCGCCCAGCAAGTATAAAAATCTCACAAAATATTTCAAACATTTTAAAAACATGCCAATCATCATGTAACTTATGCATGAACCATTTATGATTGATTGAATGTCTTATGCTTCATTATAGACTCAATTTTTAATTTATTATCTTGTCTCAATCTGTGGGCCCATAGTGTCCGTACCAAAGCGCGCAGCCTCCAGACAAACTAGGGTTTGCAAGGCCCTAACAGTTCTGGGAATTATAACTTGACCCTTCACGATCACGGAAGGTAAATGTCACAACTGAAACATGTAGCCTCCACGATCACGGAAGGTTGGTACGACACCTTACTTGATTTATCTTACCATGTGATTTAACATTAGTGAACATGACTCATGATATCACTATGTCATATCATACTTAACACTTGCCATAACATAGCATTCTTGAAAACATGGCATTTTTAAAACCATGACATTTTTGTAAACGTGGCATTTTTGAAACCATGACATTTTTGAAACATGGCATAACATGTCATAGCATATCTTACATATCATCGCATGGCATCACCTATCATAATATAACATAGCATGTACACTTGAAAATATAGTGTAAATAGCATAGCTTAACATAACATGTTTGAAAATAGTATTTACTATTCTCATCTGTAGGTGAGGTTTGATACTTGCCTGATATGCTATGTTCCAAGTTTTGTTGCTTTAACTCAGATCGCAACTGCAGGTTACTTCCTGCTACATAAAAAAAACATAGGATAAGGATCCTATAAAATGTTGGTAACCTTTCCAACATTCTAGTTATATGTCCCCCACACATGTCTTGATCATTTACTAGGTTACTAATCGTAACCCTAGAGTTTGTGGTTAGCCAAACTCGATCCCTTACTTGTTAGGTTACTTGAGGTAACCTTGGGTATTAAACCCATGTATATATGAATAGTATCAGGTTACTATTCCTATTATCGGCCTAAGCTTTAGTAACTTGGGTATCCTTCCCGGTTACTATCCGTCAACCTCTTGTTACTATACTTTGGCTTTTAAAATCCAATTTGGAAAATTTGACAACAATCTTTGTTTAACTTGAAAATTTGTGGTTTTCAAAGTGTGACTTTATAAAAATCATTAAAGGCTGAAAACGGCCTTTGGAACAGTTTTTTTAGTCAAAACAGGGGTGTTGGTGCAAAAATACAGTTTTTTTGCATTGTTTTAGAAAATCCTGTGCAGGAATTTCTTGCTCTATGCACAGGTTTTATAGTTCAGGTTGTATTTAAAAATCGAGATTGAATTTGAAAAACTTGTCTTCATGAAAGTTCTTACTCTTGAAAAATTCTAAAACTTTTGTGTTTAAGAAAAACCCAGTTCTGCTTGGATTCTTGTCAGTTTTAATTTGAAACTTACTGGACGTGTAGACTAGGTCTGGGCAGATCAGCCTCTGATTTTCATAAAAACGGAGACCATTAGAGCCTCATTTTTCAAATCCGTCCATGCTATACCCTAGGAAAAACTGTTTCGAGAAACTTTCGTGTTTTAAGTTTTTCCAAATTCGGCCTCTAAAGGCCTCAAAATCGGCTTGCCGTAAAACTGGTCAGGATCCACCCGAACCTGGCAGTTTTTCGGTTTAGAGTTCGTTTTACGTCCTTGACGTGGAATCTAGCTCAACCAGCCACCACGGAGCTCTAATACACACATGCAGTGGTTTTCTAGCGTAAATTTTCTTTAATCACAATATCTAACATCACCATGCAAACCTAATTGATATTGGATCAACTAAGTTGCATGATTTTGGTTGCACAAAACCTAGCAAGCATACTAATTAAATTCTAGCAACCTAGCACAAAATTATCATTCACCAACACTAGGGTAGATTGGGGACATATAATAAAACTAGTATTTAGCATGCAAATTAAGAAATTAAAGCAAGCATGCACATACAAATCAAACCACCCCCTAATTCTAGATTCAAGCACAACCCTAGATTCCTAACTTTGGGCACAAAATAAATTAAGCTTATGCTCTTACAATTTCAAACTTGAAATACATGTAAATTTCAAATTGAATGCTTAATTGAAAGAGATTAAGGTCTAAAATGGTTTACCTTGATTTATTGAAGAAATTGAGGCTAGGTTTGGTCACAAAATTTTCCTCCTAGGACACCACCCAAGGCCGGTTTTGTTGCACCAATTGGCACCAAAATTGGCTGATTCTTGGTGGCTGCTTACACCTAAACTAAGCACTCTTAAATCCAAATTTTCTCACTCACTCACTCCCCCTAGGGGAAACCGAAGACTACAAACATCAAAACCCCTAAGTTTCTCATTTTTTTCTTTCACTCAATCACCCACTTGAGATTGCAGATTTTTGGAGAGGGAAAATGGGCAGAATTTGGCTGCTTTTTCTGAAATTTTTATTAGCCAAAACTGATCCCCCCATGAGCCCTATTTATAGGTGAAAAATGGGAACCTTTTTGCCAAAATTTTTTTTTTTTGTTCAACATTTGCTCATAAATCCATAGAGCAAAATTAATTCTATTTTGACCCCTAAATGGCGGCCACCTCACCATCTAGAATAGTCCAAGATTTTCTAATTTATTTATTTTTATTTAAAACCTTAATGATGTCATAAATCCAAAAGGTGTGAGGGTAAGCACAATTAAGGCTTGTTTGCCTTTTTCCTTAAAAAGTAGTCCACTTTAAAACCAACACAGATATTTCTAGTACTGTGCTCACTAATACACAGTACAATTCAGTACTGTTATACTGAACTGCAGTCCAAAATTTATCTGTGTATAGTTGGACTGTATAAAAATTTTTCTTTTTATTTAAAGCCATTTGTCCCTTAATATCCTATTTTAGGTGCTTTGATTTTTCTATGGTGATTTTAAAACTTAATTACACTATCTTGCCTGTAAAGACGGTTTTCACAGTATATTTCCCATACTGCTTATCATAACACAGTACCGTCTTACTCTGGTCAACTCTTTGACTTATTGGTCAAACTTTGACTTTTTTGGTCAAACTTTGACATTATAAATTCATGAAATTCCGTTCTGCCTTTTTCCTTAAAAGGCCTATTATGGAGTCTCGTAATTAATTTTACCGAAAACTCAACCATATACTGATATAAATTATGAATTTTGTATTGGTATTCATAATTTTCATACAATTGCACATAAACCACATAGTACAAACTTTTAGATTTCTTATATACAAGAAAATCATGAGTTCTCGTGAAATTTTTGGATATTACACGGCCCTCCCTAGGCTAGTTTTGGTCCCAAATTTTTCAGCCACCCTTGCACCAAACTCCGGCCACCACTAGAACTCAAAATACGGCCAAATCTTATCTTCCTCTTCCTTTCTTCTTCCTTCCCCATAACCGGCCTCTTGGCACAAATGGGTCTCCAAAATTTTTTTCAACTTTTGTTTGGTGTTCTAGCTAAAAATCCAATCACTCCTAATCTTTTTCCTCTTGGTTTTGCTAAATTTTCTTCTTCCTTTCCTTCCTAGAGTTCAGATTTTAGGGGAAAATGGTGGGAAAATTTTTGCCATAATTTTGGGGCATTTCCACATTTTTGTGAACAAAAACAACCTCCCCCTCACCTCTATTTATAGGCTTTTTGAACTTTTCAAAATTACTAAAAAGTCCTTGAATTGGGATTTAATTATTTCCTAAAATTGCTAATTGGTCCTTGAAGCAAAAATATTTGCTAAAGAACCCCTACATGTGGTGGCCGACCATTGCTTGTCTTGGAGCCCAAGTTTTGCTTACCTCATCATGATGACATCATGCTTACATCACCTTGATGACATCATCTTGCTTACATCATGCTTACAACATCATTGCTAACTTTTCCAAAAATTTACACTTTTACCCCTAAAGACAAAATATTTGCAATTTAGTCCCTGCGGGTGATCGGCTAATGTAGTGCTACTTGACTTCCAATTCTTGCATAATTATCCACTTGATTCCAAGAATCCATAATATAATTATGCAATCCATTCCTTATTAATTTTGATAATATCAATACTGTTTTGTCCTAAAACAGTATTATCATACTGAATTGTAGTCCAAAATCCATCTGCATAAAATTGGACTACGTATAAATTTTTCTTATGACTTAGAGCTACTTAGCCCTTAGTGCTCCAAATATTGTGCTTGATTTTTCTAGGGTGGTCTCATAGCTTATTCTTGCTTATTCGTCCGTAAAGACGGTTTCCGCAGCATATTTTCATACTGTTTTAATTACACTGCAGTATCATCTTAGTCAACTTTGGTCAACCTAAAGTCAACCTTGAATCAAACCTTGACCGGAATAAAAATCAAAATTCCTATTTTGCCCTTTTCTCCAAAATGTCTCATATTTGCCTAAGCAAACTATTGTTGAGTCTCGTAGCTAATTAAACGATAACTCCAACATATACTATTATTCCATGAGCTTATATCTACTTACAATAATTCAGACTTAGATCCTTCTTGTATCTAAGGAAATCTCAAGTCGTCAAAATTTCGGGTTATTACAATAACTTATTAGGTTACTTAGAGTAACCTTGGGTACTAAGCCCAAGCATGCAATGAATAATGTTAGGTTACTACTTCTAACGTTTAGGCCTAAGCCTTATTATTTTTCAATCCTAATCCATCAGGTTACTAGGATTAACCCTAGATTTTAGGCCCATTACCAACTTGGTATCTGTTGGGTTACATTGGGTAACCCTTGGTGTGAACCAATCTTCGGTCAAACTTAAGTCAACTTCCTATTGGGTCACTAAAGCCCAAACTCCTAAGTTGTATCCTATTGGGTTACTATGGGTACCTTGGGCTTTGGACCCAATCCAATAACTCGGGTATCCTCCCCGGTTACGGTTGGTAATCATCTTATTACCAACATTTAAGACAACTTGGGGTCCAAAATTGCTTTCCTTTACTTTGGAAAAACTTTGCACTTTATGTCCCTTTTTATACAAAAATCCTTGTTCAACTTATGAAAATTTGTAACTCTTGAGCAGGATTTGTAAAAATTACTAAGTGTTGGAAACTGCCTTTGGAATAGTTTCCCACAGCTAATTTATCAGTGTATGTGCAGGAATGTCATTTTCCTGCACTGTTTTAGAAATCCTGTGTCGGAATTTCTTGTTTCCTGCACAGTTTTGGAATCCAATTTTTATTTATTTAAAAATATGGGTCGAATCTGAAAAAACTTTTCTTCACAAAAGTTTTAGATCTCGAAAAATCCCACAACTTTCATGTTTTACTCAAGATCCAGTTCGGGCTCTAACCTACTCAATTTCCCAGTTGAACCTGCCTGGCCGTGCATGGGGTCTGGGCACGTCAAGTTCGGATTTTTGTAAAAACCAAGGCCATTGGAGCCTTATTTTCAAAAACGGTCCTCGCTGTCCACTAGGAAACACCCTTATCTACAACTTTCATGTTTTACGTTTTCCCTAATTCGGCCCTCTAAAGGCCTCAAATTTCACTTTTCCAAAAACTGGCCAGTTTTACCCGAACTGGCAGTTTTCGTGCTTAAATTCATTTTACGTCTTAATACGCGCACTCTACCTCAAACCGGTTGCACCGGGAGCCTAAATCAGACATGCAGCATTTTTCTAACGTAAAGTTTCATCATTCACATTCTACAACATTCTTGAACATTTTGGGGACATACAACCATATCATACATCAAGCATGCAAACCCTAATTTCATGCAACCAAACACATAATCATACATAACTTTGTAAATTAAAACCACCTAAGCACCTAAATCAAGCACCACCTAAAATTCCTAATCTAGGGCATGGAAATTAATTGAGCTTATGCTCTTACATCCAATGCTTGGAAATACGCTTAAATTTCCAAATTGAGGCTTTGAATTGAAAAGCTTAGGGTCCAAGAAGGTTTACCTTAATCAATTCAAGAAGTTGACTTGTTTGGTTCCAACTTTTCCCTTTCTCCTTGCCACCTCCACAGCCGGCCTCCCTTCTAAATGGGGTTCCAAAAATCCGGCCACTCTTGCTTGTTGTTCCCACAAAATCCGGTCACCACTTACACTTCCTTTCTTCACTCTTCTTCTTCTTCGTTTTTTTTTTTTTCTCTTCTCTTTGAGTTCGGATTTTTAGGGGGAGAGAGTGAGGAATTATTTTGGCATAGTTTAGGGAAGTTTTCCAATTTTTTGTGAACCAAAATGAGCCCCCCCTTCCACCTATTATAGGTGAAAATTAATTTTAATTGTGGATGTATTTTTAATCCAAATTTGCTTACCCTTGGGACAAAATAATTGCACATAGACCCTCCATGTGGCCGGCCATCCTTGGTTCTAGAACCAACCAAAATTTCTTTTCCACAATTTTCAATAATTCCAAAATTCATGTAATTATCCATGGTGAGGTGTCCACCCTTTAAGGCCTTGTTTGGCTTTTTTTTCCTTGATATGCAGTCCATTTTCATGCTGACACAGATATTTCCAATACTGTTCTTACTAATAATACAGTATTATTACACTGGACTGCAATCCAAAATTTATCTGTGTATAATTGGACTGTATAAAAATTTTTCTTATTTCTTAAAGCCTTTTTGCCCTTAATATCCTACTTAATGTGCTTGATTTTTCTATGGTTGGTTTTAAATCTTATTATTATTATTTTGTCCGTAATGACGGTTTTTTCGCAGTATATTTTTTCATACTGCTTATCAATAACGAGTACCGTCATAACTTTGACCTTTTCGGTCAACCTTTGACTCTTTCGGTCAACTTTGACTTTTCTGGTCAAACTTTGACCAACATAAAATCATAAAAATTTTCTTCCCTTTTTACTCAAAAGGTCATATGCTTGACTAAGCAATCATTTTTGAGTCTATAAAATCATAAGAACTCACAAAATTTAATAAAAACCCTAATCGGGCTTGTTTCATAAATACCTTCATGGTACAACTTAAATTTTCTTTACTAAGAATTATAGTATCATAAAAAACTAGGTATTTCACTGCATGTTTTTAAGCCATACATTTAGTATAAATGTGTATGATTTATGATTCTTATTGTACATCATGAAGCATGTTCACTACTGATAATTTATATGGTACGAATAAGATTAAGTTTCAAGTAAAAAACTATTTTAAGAAAATGTTGATTATGAATGAAATTAAATAAGTGGCAAGTTAAGTTGCCTTGTGTCCCTACCACCTGCACTAGGTCAAGGCTTTGGTCCATGGTTTGAGTTGGACTGGGCTGGCCGCCCCAACCACTCCATGGCAGCGCGCCGCGATACGTATACTTATGTTATGTAAGGGCCCAAAACAAGCTAATTTAAGAAAGCATATCAAAGCATAATTGGTTCATGCATGATTATACTATGAAATGTTTGCGGATTAATAGTTGTACTTGTTGAGCGAAAGCTCACAAGGTTACGTCTATGTTGTAGGTAAGCTCCCTACCGGCAAATGCTTGATACAAGACGCTGGAGCATGACATGGCTAACCTATGAGATTACGGGCTGGGAACCACTGCACGTTTTGTGCTGGTATATATATTGATTATTTAATACAGTTTTCCTATATGTCAACATGAATTTCAAACTCAAGTGCTTGATTACGTACGTATACATATCTATGTATAAATATGTTTATAAGAAAGTGTATGAATCAAGTTGAAAAAAAAAATATAGTTCTTATTTCCGCTACTTAAGTAAGTTAAGTAATTATGTAAATTATGTACGGTAACGGCCTACGTAGGTGGGTTGTTACATTAGTCATGCCAACACTTTGCTGCTATCAGTTAATTTTTTTGTTCTGACGCCATTGTCTTGGAATAAACATGTAATAATTACTACCTTAAAGGCGGGACTGAAAAATAATTAGAATATTATGAAATTTAGAAACCGATCGAGATTGCTTGGAGGTTCATGGTAGTCCAGGCGGATACAACCTAATTATGGGTCATTATCTTTGAATCATTCTTGTGCAGAGGGACGTAAAATCAAAAAGGTTGATCTTGACATAAGAATATCTAATTATGCAAAGCTTTACGACAATTTTCGGAGCGTAAAGCTTTTACTGGCCAACATATTTTGAGGCCTATAAGCAAAATTTTTAAATGAGGTCTGTACGGTAAGGGATGAGTACCATTCACCAAACTGGCGGAGGATCGAAATCTCAGGCATAACGGGAAATTAAAAGATTTGAAGGTTGGATGATCTGAGCGTGGCATGAGTGGGAATACACTTCTAATTGCAAACCTTTTGTATGCTTTTTTTTTTTTTTTTTTAAATGTTTTCTTTTGATGATTGATTACATTAGCCAACAAATAATTCCAATATTTTTTGCTCTAGGAAATTAAAAACTGATGACTGGCTAGTTATTGCATTAAACATGTAATAAGTGGCAAAGTCAGGAAGTTTTTTTTGATTAGAACATTTTGAAAATAAAATTTATTGAGTAAAGACATATTTATATGTTTCAATTATTAAGTGGGGGGGCACAATTAGAAAATTTGTTTTCCTAAGAATGGATAACAACAACATATTTTAATTTTTGAATAGGACACAACATAATTTTTCTTGTATATTAGGAATAATACTAGAATTTTTACAAATTTTAAAGAGAAAAGGTAACTTTTAAAGTAGAGTGGGAGCACATGCCATCACTCACAAAAGATTGGATCTCGTTGTATTAAGTAACTGCAATTATCAATTCATCTCTAATATCAGGTCCAGAATTTAAATCCCACACTTTGAAGTTAAAAAAAATAATAAAAATATTAATAACTCTTGAATTGCTTGGATCAAAGAGCTATCTTCCCTGAAACAAAAATGTGAAGACAGAGTCACAAAGGGGAGAAGTAAATAAATGAATAATTAAATATACATATATATAGGAAGTGTCTTGTGTGCAACGCCGGACTTATCCGACACTTTAATTATGACCATGGATAAAAGTTGAATGGTGGGATTTGTTGAAGCTGTACGAGGGGGCACCCTATAGCAAATACTGACAGGCTCATATGCTAGCTTTATAATAGAAAAATAATAAGGGTGAATTACTCATTTAGTATCTAAACTTTTAATCTTGTGTAACTTTGGCCCATGAACATTTTTCGTATGTGGAATATTCCTAAACTTTTAAAATGTTGCTAAAACAGTCATTCTGTTAATTTTGAGTGGAATCTGTTATTAATTAATCAAAAAGTTATGCTAACTACTGATTCCATTAAAAAATTAATGGAAATGACTATTGTAGCAACATTTTTAATAGTTTTGTGGTCATTCCAGCTATAAAAAAAAAAAAAGAGCATAAAATGCCCTTCAACTATTAAAATATTGCTACAATAGTCATTTCTAATTAATTTTTAAATGGAGTCTAGTAGTTATTAGGTGAAAAAGTGATGCTTACTATATATTCCATCCAAAATTAATGTAAAGGACTATTCTAGCAATATTTTAATAGTTTAGGGGCATTCCAGCAGCTACCGAAAAAAAATGTTCAGGAATAAAGTTACACTAAGTTAAAAGTTGAGGGACCAATTTAGCAATTTAAAAGAAATGGTCTTTTCATTCAACTACAGTTTGATTAACCCGTCGGGTATAAGTTTCACTTCTTTACACCAACATATAAATATATGAAATGGTCTTAAATCCAATATCAGATGGTATCTGGCAATTTCTAAACATATATATATTTCCCATGCATTTTGTTCCCTCGGGTCTTCTACCTTACAAATTAAGAAGTCAATTGTAAAATGTTCATTATCACTCAGGTTTCATAATTAACTTTTCAAAATTTCTCATTTCAATTTCATTTCATCACGAGCTTAAAATAGTCGTGTAAAGACATTATGGCCATATATATTTTTGAGCTCTTAATTAACAATTGCCTTGTGATTTTATCGCAGAGATACTTTCTTTCATAAATTTTTAATTCTACAATTTTCCCCTTAAATTTTTAAGAAACCACCCCATTGGTAACGGTGTTAATTTTTTAACAAAAATCGACATTTGACTTGCATATGAGTTATTAACTAATGGCATGAAAAACCGTTTTTATATATTCTTACTCAAACTATTGATGTTAGGATCATCAATTAAAGTTTTATCAAATTAGAGAAATTTAAATTAACTTGGTCATAAATGTAAATTTGAGTTTAAAAAAAATCATTTTGTACTCTTAATTAACGACCTAAGTGCAACTCATACTAATTTTTTATTAAAAAATTAACATCATTTTTCAATGTGACTGATTTGCTACAATTTTCAAATACAAGGACTAAATTGTTAAAATTAAAAAGTTAAAGGCAAATTACAAGTGTGCAATAAGATCAGAGGATAACGGTGCAAAAAAGCCTATAAATTTTGGCCGCAAATTATTCTCCTATTTAAGTATATCTATCATGGGCATACCATATATCTGCAGACAAACAAAGAAAAACAATGGCAATAATACCTGAAGAAGTTGATTTGTTCACTAAGTTGTATGGAGCATCAATTGAAGGATCTTTGCTTACCTTCAACTCATTGATTCAAAAAGATCCATTAATCCTAAGTAAGATTTCACTAACCACCTTCAATGAAACTCCTCTACACATAACAGCTTTACTTGGCCACCATGATTTCACTAGACAACTTTCTTTTCCACAAGCCGAAACTTTCATCCGAGTTTAATTCCCGCCTACGCTCACCTCTTCACCTGGCTTCAGCCGAGGGCCACACAGAGGCAGTCCGAGTGTTTTTACAAGAAAACGGTGACGAAAACATATGCTTAGCCAAAGATCAAGACGGCAATATTCCTCTCCATTATGCTGCCATGAGAGGTCGATTCGACGTGATTAAGCTGTTGATTGGCACGAGAAAGGAGTCGGTTTTGGAAGTGATGCCTGATGGACAAACAGTGCTGCACTTGTGTGTTAGATAAAACCACTTGGAGGCTACTCAAAGAGAACTGCCGGTTCCTCAACTCCAAAGAGCCCACTGATGGGAATACTGTTTTGCATTTAGCTGTGATGCGAAAGCAAATTGAAGTGAGTATAAGGGAAACTTATTATTTCATCTTAGGGAAAATTCTTATTTTGAATATAATTATCTTCATTTGGAATTTGGAATTTATTTTTATTTGGAAAATTTATCTACTATAGGTGATTTATTAGCATTAGGCAACTTATACCTGGCTTTTATATATTGTAAGTTTTATTTATATTGAAGTCTATTCATAGTGTTTCTTATTATAGTGAATTTTTCTCTTCGTTCCTAATCTATGTATATAGCACATACACATTAAATATCTTTATGTCTCTTCTCTGTTTTTGTCATAAAACTCGTAAATGGACTGTTGTCCTTAAGTAATGTAGCTGCAGAATCATCTCCCTTTGAAGGCCTTGAACTCCAATTAAAACTCGCCGGTGAATTTACAACGGCTTCTTTCGAAACTTCACTCTGCCTTGCCTTGAGCCATGTGTCCCGATGGCAAACGACTTGCATCATCAGCCCAAGAAATTGCATCTTCAATCTGGGAATGCAACCCCCCCCCCCCCCCACCAAAAACTTTTTTATTACCATTATTTTTGTCATCGTTATTATTACTGTTAGTATTATTGCTTGTATAGTGTTATATTTTCACTATTTTACCGTCGGTAAAATATTGCTATCTTTGTAGGATGTAAAATGTTGCTAAATAATTTCGCTCTTTTTAAGACTAGATAAGCTCTTTAAATTCAAACTATTGTTTCATGTAAAGTTTGTTAGTGTGGTGTACAAGTTTAACAGGTAGCTAAAGAGCAGAGTAAATCATTTACTCTTTTTCCCGACTCAAGTTTTTCCTTTCATGCTTTACTAGACAAGGCATTTACTGAGTGATCTATTTAATTCCTTTGCATATATAAGGAGATTAGATTTTATTTTCTGTAAGTTGCTTTAATTATTATTATTAGCTCCTTTGCATATTTGTTTTTTTTTTTCCCCAAAAAAATATAAAAGGAGGAGTAGCCAACACAGGTTTCTAGAGGAAAAATTGGTTTCTACATGATTTTTCCCAAGGGAAATGATTAGATCAATGTTTTGTCAAGTAAAAAAATTTAGGATACTTTTGCCGACGAAATTGTTTTGCTATGTGAAAAATTAATAATTAAATTCTACTTTTCAAAGTAACTAGTTATATGATATGCATTTCACGCATGCAAAAAGATAAACAAAACAAAACAAAAGCGAAAAAATACATAAAATAAATAAATAATTAAAATCCACATGATAATGATGTGGCAACACGTGGCAACCACGTTGCTATCATATGACAAGCAAGGAAGCCATTACCAAAAAAGCCATTGGCTATTTTAAATATAGGTAAGAAATGAGTTTGTTTGACAAAATTTTTGTTTTTACTTTTGGTGATATGTAATACCTGGATTTTTCCGATATCATTATTTCCTTCAAAGGAATTGAATGTATACCATGGAAGTATTTTGAAAAAAAAAGCTCGGTTAAGAGTTTTCTTACATTCTATGAGTTTTTATGGTTCAATAAAAACTCAAAATGGATTGCTTAGATTAGCAACGGCCATTTTGAGTCAAAGAACGAAAAAGTACAAGATTCAAAGAAAGTCAAAGTTTGACCAAAAATGGTCAAAGGGTTGACTTTGCAGTAATTATGAAATGCAGTATGGTAAAGATACTGCGGAAATCGTCTTTACGATTGAGTTAGCATGTATAGGCTTTAAAAAACCACCTTAGAAAATCAAGCACACCTAGTGAGAATTAAAGACAAAAAGGGCTCGGAAAAATAAGAAGAATTTTATACTGTTCATTTTTACACAGATAAATTTTGGACTGCAGTACAGTATAAAAATACTGTGTATAAGTGAACACAGTATGGGAAATATCTGTGTAGCTTAAAAATGGACTGGTTATTGGAGAAAATAGCCAAACAAGGCCTAAGGGTGGATGACATCACCTTATCCTTTAATTATGACATCATAATTTATTTTTTTGCTTGGAAAGAATTTTTTTTCTTGCTCACCAAGCATATGGCCGGCCACCTTGCATGGTTCTTGTGTAATTGTTAGTTTTCATGGGGTTTTTGTATAATTAAGCAAAGTTCTCCAACCTCTATAAATACCCCCTTGTACCTATTCATTTTATTCAAGAAATGTGGGGAAATTCTTGCAAAATTCTCTCTTGAAAATCCGGAAATTGGGAGAAGAGAAAGGGGTGAGAAAGTCAGAAATTTTCTTGGGGCTTTTGTTCATAAGAGTTCGGGTTTGAGCTAGGACAAAGCCAAGAAAAGTTTAGAATTTTTTTAGGTCTTTTAGGGTGTGTGGCCGTGAGCTAAGGAGGGCTAGGTGGAGGAAGAGATTTTGTGACCAAACTTGACTTTGGTCTAAGGTAAAAATCTAGAGCCCTAACTCTCTTATTTGAGTTCAAATTTAAAGATAAAAGGTAGTTCAATTTGGTTGTAAGGACATAAGTCCATTTCCTATTTTGTGCCCTAAGTTTGTGGTATGTGCTTGATTTGTAGATCTAGGGGTGTATGGCTTGAATTCTTGCATTGTTTGTGCTTATTTGTGATTGATCTTCATGCTTGATGCTTAGGGTTGTGTGTCCCCTAGTTTGGTCCAAAAATCTGCCCTAGGGCAGTGCTTGAAGCATGCTAGTTAGGAGCAAAGTTTGATGCTTGTATGTGATGTATGCAAAAGTTAGGGTTAATGCAAACCTAGGCTTAGGGCTTTTGAATTTGGTTTGCATGGTTTCAATTGGACGATTTTAGGGTTCATGTGGGACGTTAGAAACGCTGTGTGTTTGCCATATAGACTCCCGAAGTGATCGGTCGAGGTAGATTTCACGAAATAGGACGTAAAACGGACTTAACAACCAAAACTGCCAATTCGGATTCAAAACTGGTCAGTTTCGGGAAAGTAAAAATTAGAGGCATTTAGAAGCCGAATTGGGTAAATCGTAAAACACGAAAGTTGCTCGGAATGATTTTTCCTAGAAGACTACGCGAGCAGAATTTAAAAATGAGGCTCCAATGGCCTTCGCTTTTACAAAAATCCGTGGCTGGTCTGCCCAGACCCCAGTTACAGGATCAACCAGTTTCAAACTAAAACTGACGCAAATACAAGCAGAACTGGATTTTTCGTAAAACATGAAAGTTTTACCATTTTTCAAGAGCTCCAACTTTCATGAAGACAAGTTTTTCAAATTCCAAATGGATTTTTAAACTGGTATTGTTTTATGAAGAGTGTGCAGGGAACCGAAAATTCCTGCACATAAGTTTTACAAACAGTTTCAAAAAGAAAAAGAAAACTGTATTTTTGCTTAAAACTGTTCCAAAGGCAGTTCTCAGTCTTAAACGACCTTTATAAAGATTTGTTTTAAAGATTGGAATTTTTACCAAAAATATTAAAGGGATTTAAAGTTAAATCTCTCAAAATGACAAAAGGATAAGAAAATAGAGTTTTTAAGATAAAAATTGTAATCAAGCCGATTACGGACGGTAATCAAGGATAATACCTGAGTTACTGGGCCAAAGTATAAAGCTCAAGTTGACCCATATAGGGTTGACCTTAGTTGACCAAAAGTTGACTTTGGTTGACTAAGAGTTTGACCACAGTTAACCTTAAGGGTTAGTCTAGATAACCCTAAAGGATACCAAGATTAATAAATTGGGCTAAGATATAGGGTTAATTAAGGTAACCCAATAATTATGGACAAGAATAAAGCCCAAGGTTAGAAAGGTAACCTAATCCTAACGGTATGTATAAAGATTTGGCACTTAAGGTTATCCAATGTAACCTTTTAAGAATTAATCCATGTTTGGTTGTTCTAAAACAATAGGGTTGTAACGACCCGCCTAGCACGGACCGTTACCGTACATACATACATGTTTAACATACTTAATTGCTTAACAAAAGTAGTGAATTTTTTTTTTTTTTTTTTTACTACTGAAGTACTGTTTGGAATATATAAATATTAATCATAAAATTCTGCGGAAGACATAGCGGCTTATCCCTTCTTTCACAGTTGCCCCGCCAACTCCATCATCTTGTATCAAAATTCGCCAGTAGGTTGTTTACCTACAGCATAGACGTAAGTCGTGAGCTTTCGCTCAGCAAGTACAACTTTATTTTCCGCAACATAAATAATTATAAACTTAACATAGTAAATCATAACATATTCTAATTATGCATGATCCAATTATGCTTTATTATGCGTAATTGTTTATGGGCCCCTTATCATGGGTGATCGTACCGGGCGCGCAACTATGGAACGGTTGGGGCGGCCAACCAATTCCAACTCGATCCACAGTCCTACCCGACCTTGGACGGGTCGGTACGTCACTGGCAAGCTCGCTTGCCACTATACTTATTTATCATCTTGACCTTGTTCTTATTAACTGTGAACATGATTCATGATGTCACGTGAGTATAACTGATAATCATATCTTAGTTATGCCATCTACTTTAAATTATAGCACATAACATACATTGTATCATGTTATATTAAAAAGCCTATGCTGTAGGCGGAGTTGTACTTACCTCTCTTACTATGTCCCTCTTTGATACTGTTCTCTAACTGGCACAGCTGCAGGCCCTTTCCTGCTTGAATAGGGACATAGGTGAGAGTTCAATTCTCATTGTGCAGTGTTGGTGTCCTAACCAACATGCTTACTAATTTCTAGTTGTATGTCCCCGATACTTAATATCTGGTTTGGTCACAAATAAAAATCCTACTGTTTGGGAGGATTTATTCTTTAAAAAGATTATTTGGACAAACCCTTGGGTTGACAAAAATGCTGGGTTTCTTTAAAGCCTTGAGCTTTGGGACTAGGTCCGGTAATTCAAGTATTATCCTTGATTATCGTCCGTAATCGGCTTGATTACAATTTTTATCTTAAAAACTCTATTTCTTATCCCTTTGCCATTTGAGAGATTTAACTTTTAAATCCCTTTATTATTTTTGGTAAAAATTCCAATCTTTAAAACAAATCTTTATAAAGGTCGTTTAAGATTGAGAACTGCTTTTGGAACAGTTTTAAGTAAAAATACAGTTTTCTTTTTCTTTTTGAAACTGTTTGTAAAACTTATGTGCAGGAATTTTCGGTTCCCTGCACACTCTTCATAAAACAATACCAGTTTAAAAATCCATTTGGAATTTGAAAAACTTGTCTTCATGAAAGTTGTAGCTCTCGAAAAATACTAAAACTTCCATGTTTTATGAAAAATCCAGTTCTGCTTATATTTGCGTCAGTTTTCGTTTGAAACAGGCTGATCCTGTAACTTGGGTCTGGGCAAATCCGCCACGGATTTTTGTAAAAACGAAGGCCATTGGAGCCTCATTTTTAAAATCTGCTCACGTGGTCTTCTAGGAAAAATCGTTCCGAGCAACTTTCGTGTTTTACAATTTACCCAATTCGTCCTCTAAATGCCTCTAATTTTTACTTTCCCGAAACTGACCAGTTTTGAATCCGAATTGGCAGTTTTGGTTGTTAAGTTCGTTTTACGTCCTATTTCGTGAAATCTATCTCGACCGATCACTTCGGGAGTCTATATGGCAAACACACAGAATTTCTAACGTCCCACTTGAACCTTTAAACCGTCCAATTGAAACCATGCAAACCAAATTCAAAAACCCTAACTTTTTGCATACATCACATACAAGCATCAAACTTTGCTCCTTAAGCTAACATGCTTCAATCACTGCCTTATGGCAGATTTTTGGACCAAACTAGGGGACACACAACCCTAAGCATCAATCATGAAAATCAATCATAATCAAGCACAATAATGCAAGAATTTAAACCATACACCCTTAGATCTACAAATCAAGCACATACCATAAACTTAGGGCACAAAATAGGAAATGGACTTATGTCCTTACAACCAAATTGAACTACCATTTATCTTTAAATTTGAGCTCAAATAAGAGAGTTAGGGTTCTAGATTTTTACCTTAGACCAAAGTCAAGTTTGGTCACCAAAATCTCTTCCTCCCCCTAGCTCTCCTTAGCTCACGGCCACACCACCCAAATGGCACCCAAAAATTTTTCGGTTTGATCTCCTTGGTAGATCCACTCCAAGCCGAGCACTCCACCAAGATTTGGCCTCAAATTTTTCAGCTTCTCTTCTTCCTTACACACTCGGCCACACACACCAAATGACCCAAAAAAATTTCTAAATTTTCCTTGGTTTTTCCCTAGCTTAAATCCGAACCCCTATGATCAAAATCCCCAAAAAAATTTCTGATTTCTCTCACCCTTTCTCTCCTCTGATTTCCAGATTTTTTTGTGGAAAAATTTGACAAGAGCTTGGCTGTTTTTCTCTATTTTCTCAGCCAAAAAAAACCGCCCCCCTTAGGCCTATTTATAGGGGAGTTTTTGGGGTCATTTTGTAATTAATTTTAGTTCACCTTTTCTAATAATTCCATGAAGAAAAACTATTTCTATTTGGCCCCAAGGTGGCCGGCCACATCATGCTCTAGAAGGCTCCATTATTATCCAAAAATTTTTCTTTTTAATCACCATAATGATGTCATAAATCAAAAGGTTGGTGAGGTAAGCACCATTAGGCTTGTTTGGCAATTTTTCTTGCTAAGCAGTCCAAATTTAAGTTAACACAGATATCTTAATACTGTTAACTATTAATAACAGTATTTTATCACTAAACTGCAGTCCAAAATTTATCTGTGTAAAATTTGACTGTATAAAATTTTTCTTATAATTTGAAGTCCCTTGGCCCAATATACCCTAATTTATGTGCTTGATTTTTCTAGAGTGATTTTAAATCTTAATCTTAACATCTTGCCCGAAAAATAGTTTTTCACAGTATATTTTCCATACTGTTTGACCATAAATCAGTATCATCATATGGTTGACTTTTCTGGTCAACCCTTGACTTTTTGGGTCGACTTTGACTTTTTAGGTCAAACTTTGACCGCCATGCAAGACCATGCATACGTGGAATTTTTCTATTCTGCTAACTCAAAATGATACATACTTGTTAAAGCAATCATTTTTAAGTCTCATAAGATCATGAGAACTTAAAATTTTCAAGTAAAAACCCATCTCAGATTTTCATGAATATATTCTAAACATTGCATAAGTTTCTTTACAAAACAACGTAAGGTCGTGAAAATTTGGTTATTACAAGGGTTACTATTTGTAACCCAATAAGACATCTAGTATCACGGACATACAACTAGGATTATATAAGCATGATCGTTAGATCACCAACATTCCACAAATACTAATTAAAACCTCATCTATGTCCTTCAACAAGCAGGAGGGAACCTGCAGCTGTACTCAGAAAAGGAGCAGCACTACGCAGGACATAGCAAGAGAGGTAAGTACAACTACCGCCTACAGCATAGGCTTTGTTGTGGTACTTGCCCAAGTATGTTATTGTTAGATGTATGCTAGGATGGTATGCCTATTTGTATGCTATGTTGTGGTTGCTATATTATGTTGTTATTGCTATACTATGTTATTGTATGCCATGCTATATGCCATGATAATTCTATGTTGTATGCTAAGTTATGAAGTATGATAAGTCAAGGTAAGTTCATGATGTACATTATGTTATGATTATTAAGACATGAAGCATGTATGTATGAGAACACGAAGCATGTTCACGAAATCTTATAAGAATAATAAGAGCAAGTATGACATGACAAAATGAAAAGAAGTAAGATGGCGAGCAAGTCGCCTGTGTCGTGCCCCCCGACCGAGGTCGGGTTGAGCTATGGCAAGAATAAGTCCATAGTTGCGCGCCGGGTACGAACACTCAAGTAAGGGGACCATAAGTAAGATAAGTAACGAAAGTAAGTGAAGAATGAATTAAGCATAATACGAGCATAAATGGACCATGCATTATGATGTTATGCTATGAAGTTATGTTAAGATAAGTCTATGTTATGATGGTTATGTTATGACGTTATGTTATAGTAAGTTATGTTACGATGTATTATGCTAGAAGGTTTTAAGATAAGATTGAGATTATGTTTGTTTATGTCGCGGTATAGGAAGTTGTACTTGCTGAGCGAAAGCTCACTGTCTTACGTTTATGCTGTAGGTAAACAACCTATCAGCAATGGTTGATGCAAGATGGAAGGGCATGGCGGGACAAACTGTGAAATGTGGGAGTTCGAGCTGCTACGCGTTTTGTTCCTTATGTATTTATGTATGTTAAATATGCTTGATAAAGATACGTTTATATGTTGCATATTTTATGCCATATAAAAAAAAAAAATAAAAAAATAATTCCGCTGTTTTTCATAAGTATGTAAGCATGTACGAGAAGTTCAGTATGCATGTATGTATGGTAACGGCCTGTGCTAGGCGGGTCGTTACATGATATGTAGGAGAAGAAAAGTAAAAAATGTGGCTTTTAGTCTAAGTGGTTGCGTCCACATTTGAAAAGCGATTAATGCTTCAAAATGGTTTTAAAATGTTCTAGTAAACAAAAAAAATATGCAAAAAAATTGCTAATATCCTCGATCATAAGACATATAATTGTCTCTATAAACAAGAACTAAAACTCCAACAGTATTAATTAATATTAACATAATAGAAGTAAGTGGAACCAAATAGTCAAATTCGAAAGAAAAGTCATTATTTATAGTCCAAGACCATATAGAAAGATAGATAGATAGAAGGTTTATTTATTTATTGAATAAGTAGAGAAGTTGAATAAAGCATACTTAACAATAAAACACTTGAAAAAACCCATTATATATAAGATTTTACTGAAATTCTATTACAAATTTTAGAGATGTATGTTTTGAGAAGCTACATTTTTCTGACTAGATTGGAAGCTCTTTTGGTCGGACAAAGTTCTTCGAATAAGTTATCCCAACATTTTTAAAAGGTAGTTTTTAGACATAGAAAGTCAACAACAACTTCTACCAAACAATAGCAAACAAGCCTGTAATGACCTATAAGATAACATATAAAAGCGGCAAAAGCAAAAAGATAACCAACTAACTAGAAAAACGTCATTAAAATGAAAACGATAAGAACCTTTAAAAACAACAATATTGACATAAAAAGAACAACAAGCAGGAAAACTACACAAATCTAAGGGCATGAAAGTTATTCCCTGTTCTCAATCAATAAATACCAATGTGTTGATGATCCGTCTAATTGTTTCCTTTTTTTTTTTTGGTTAATGAGAAGAGCTTCGCTATGAATAAGCAATGAAAAAAAAAATAAAGAGAAAAAGAAAAGCATATGAAAAGATTGAAGACACTAATTCATGAGAAAGGATATTATGGCCACCAACTTTAATCCCAATTTTAATTTACATGATGTGACATGGGAGTTATCCTTCTTATATTAGTAATTGTTTTAAAGATTATGACATTAATTTAAAGATAATTAACAACTCATTACTACGTAAGTTAATTAATTCAGAAAATTTGATATTAGAATTAGTATTCTTAACATTATGCATTAAAATAAGTAAAAAAATCTCAAAAGCATCCAACTGAAACTAGAAAAGCCGAAGCAATGACAAAAATCTTAATTTCAACTACTCTTCTTTACCTACTCTAAATCAATTTAAGGGAATTATTTCTAAAACATCTAACAGAAGAGCTTTTGTTGCATTCGATCTTAAACTTCATACATATATATGTATAATACGATATGGACCCTAAAAGACCTTTATTTAAAAATTACAAAATAAGAAATCTCATGGCTGCATAATTTCAGCGTTAAGGATCTCTAATCGCCTTTTCAATTCGTATGGAGTGGTGGGATGCTTTGTTCATTCGTAAAGAAATTAGTTGGATCAACTCTAGTTTTCACCTGAATCAACCTGTAGAAATTATTCTTGAAATACTTTGTACCCCAAATGCTTGCTTGTGTTATACTTGTGGTGCCACCCTCATATTTTAGGTTATTCGTCCCAATGTCAAGGTCTCTAAAGTTGAGATAAGTAGCCCTAGGATTTTCGGAGACATAAGGAGTCGTGTAATTGTAAAGCCTTCTTACCCAACTCACATGCTTTTCTTCTTCTTCTTCTCCTTCCCATTGCACGAGGTGATGAATCATGTAGAGGTTTCCCGCTCGGTGAGGGAATGGGATTGCGGATTCTGAAATCTCGTTCATTTTCCCTCCATAAGGAAATACATAGATCATTGCTCTTCCTACGTCTTCTTCGTACAACATTCCCAACATTGTTTCGAACACTTTATCTGGAATAGGCTCTTTCACAAAATCAGATTTCGCTTTGAAAGATAACAAATTGAAATTAGATGTCCTATTAAGCAGAGCGTCCAAGGATTCTCCATTTCTGAATAGATTAAAAAAGAGAAAGGATTCCACCCATTTCATTTCAGAGCACTCCTGTCCTTGCAAGCCCAACTCAGGAAACTCCTCTTTCATCAACTCAAGTAGCTTATCCACGCCGCCATGGAACGTGCCCCGGACATTAGCTTCTAGCACAATTTTCGAATCATTCGAAGACGTTTGGAACGTCATGTACACTGTTAGATTCTCATCGACTTTGTCTGCACGGCGTTGCCACCGATGAAAGAGCGTCTTAGTCGCATTGTGTTCCATGTTCCTCCAAACATCAAATACAGCTACCGTCTTTGGCACTGGAACTAGTCGAATTTTCCATTCAACAACGATTCCAAAGCTTGCCGGTCCGCCACCACGTATGGCCCAAAACAAATCTTCCCCCATAGATTTCCGGTCAAGAATTCTTCCTTCAGCGTCGACTATTTTTGCGTCAAGAATATTATCAGCCGAAAGGCCATATATTCGCGTTAAATAGCCATAGCCTCCTCCACCGAACTGTCCACCAACGCCCACAGAGTGGCAATCTCCGGCGGGGAAGCCAAGATTTTCACTTTTCTGACCGATCGCATAATAGAGTTCACCTAGCGTTGCTCCGGATTGAACCCAAGCCGATTTGCTCTCCACGTCAATGCTAACCGAGCTTAGGTTTCTCAAGTCAATCACGACATATCTTGGGACATGAAAGTAGGACACATAAGAAAGGCCCTCATAATCATGGCCACCACTTCGGGTTCTAATCTGAACGCCGTGTTTCTTGGCGCAGTAAACCGTGGCCTGGACATGGGAGACATGAAATGGTGTGATGATAACGGATGGTTTAGGGGTTGATGGAGAAGAAAACCGATCGTTTTGTATCGATGAATTCAGCACAGTTGAATATGCCGAATCATTTGGAGTGTAGAAAATGGGTTCATGAAGGGAGGCAGAGTAGGATACATGACTAGCAAGGCACTCTAGGAAGTCTTGTGGAGTGTATGCTTGTAATATCCAAAATTTTTACGAACTCATGATTTTCTTGTATATAAGAAATCTAAAACTCGTATTATGTGTTTATGTGTAATTTTATGAAAATTATGAATATTAAAACAAGATTCATGATTTTATCAGTATGAGGTTGAGTTCTCGGTAATTAATTATGAGACTCCATAACAGGCCTTTTTATGGAAAAAGGTATGACGGAATTTCATAAACTCATATTGGTCAAAGTTTGATAAAAAAAAAAAAAAAAGTCAAATTTTAACCAAGAGTGGTCAACGGATTGACTTGGCAGTATTGTATGATGTAGTACGAGAAAATACTGTAAAATATGTCAGTATGGGCGAGATAGCTCAAATAGGCTTTAAAATCACCCTAGAAAATCAAGCACACCTAGTTAAGGTCAAGGGCAAAAGGACGTGAAAATATGGAAAACTTGGTCACCAAGTAACCCATTGGGGCCAGTCGCATGCAGGGGCAAAAATGTCAAAATTTTCACTTTTGGGGCAAAAGTGTAAATTTTGGAAATTGGATGATGTAAGCACATGATGTCATCAAGATGATGTCATCATGATGAGGTAAGCAAAACTTGGGCTCCAAGGCAGCCAATGACCGGCCAACACCTAGAGCTAGAGGGCATAAATGCAAGAATTTAAACTTTTGGGGCCAAAGTGTAAATTTTGGAAATTGGGTGATGTAAGCATGTGATGTCACCAAGATGAGGTCATCTTGCCTTGCTCTCCAAGTGACAGCCGGCCATCTTGACACCTAGCATGCCAATTGCATGATTTTCTCAAAATTTAGGGGCAAAAATGCAATTTTTGGAAAGTTTGCATTTGCCTATAAATAGGGGTGGCATTTAATCATTTAAATCAGAAAATTTGGCCAAACTCTTGCCATTTTTCTGCAGAAAAATCCGAGAGATAGAGGAGGAGAGAAACCAAGAGAGAACCAAGAGAAAAAAAATTGGAAAAAGAGCAAGGGAGCAAGCCAAGGTTTTGGTCAGTTTTGGGAGCTGTTTTGGCCAGTTTTTGGGGAGCTTTGGTGGCTGATTTTCAGGGCAAAGGAGGCTGCAAAAGTTGGACCAATTTGGCAAGAAAAACCGGCAGCTAAGGGAGGAACAAAGGGAAGATCTACCAAGTCAAATTCTTGATCCAAAACAAGGTACCAAACCCTTGATTCCAAGCTTTTAGTTTAAATTTCAATTGGAGAAATTTAAATGTATTTTCCGAGGGTTTGTAAGAGCGTAAGCTCGATTTAAGTTTTTGCCTAAGTTGGATTTAGGGTTGTGCTTGATTTAGATTAAGGGTGGTTTGATTTATGAGTTTAAATTTTGAGCTTGCATGGTTTTATGCTTATGCTTGAATGATTTTTAGAATCGTATGTTAGGTGTTCGATAAGTTGTATGTCCCCAATTACGTTTAAGAATGATGGTTTGGAACGTTAGAAACCGCTGCATGTGTGTATTAGAGCTCCCGCGGTGGCTGGTTGAGCTAGGTTCCACGTTTAGGACGTAAAACGAACCCTAAACCGAAAACTGCCATTTTCGGGTAAAACCTGACCAGTTTCAGGAAAAGTGAAATTTGAGGCCTTTAGAGGCCGAATTTGGAAAAACTTAAAACACAAAAGTTGTTCAGAACGATTTTTCCTAGAGGACAACGTGAGCCGTGTCCCAAAATAAGGCTCCAATGGCCTCCGTTTACCCCAAAACCCGTGGCTGATCCCAGACCCAGTTTTCACTCAGTTTTTCGGGGTCAGCCAGTTTCAAACAAAAACTGGGACGAATCTAGGCCGAATTGGAATTTTTGCAAAACACGAAAGTTTTAGAATTTTTCGAGAGCTACAACTTTTATGAAGACAACTTTTTCAGATTACGAACCAATTTTTAAATTAGAATCGTTTTTCAAAGGGTGCGCAGGGAATCCGAAAATTCCTGCACCACAAGTTTTACAAATGTTTCTAGAAAACTGTTTTCGACTACAAACTATCGTTTTGATTATGGAAAACTGTTCCAAGGGCAGTTTTCAACCTCAAATGATTTTTATAAAACACTAATCCAAGAGTTTGAATTTTACGATTTAAGTAAAGGATTTTTATAAGTTAAAAATGAAGTTTTGGGATTAATTTTCCTAAATTTTCCAAGTAAGGGAAATTAATTTTTCAAGTTAGAATATAGCAAGCGACTAGTTTACGAAAGGTAACCGGGAGATATACCCGAGTTACTGGGCTTAGCCTCAAAGCCCAAGGTTGACCATAGTTGACCAAGGGTTGACCATTAGTTGATCAGATATCGACATTAACCTAACAGTTAATTAAAGGTTACCCAATGTAATCCTATAGGATACCAAGACAAGTGTGGGGGGGGGGGGGGGGGGACATATAACTAGAACATTGGAAAGGTTACCAACTTTTATAGGATTCTTATCCTATGTTCTTTTAATAGCAGGAAGGAACCTGCAATTGCAATCCGAGTTAAGACATCAGAACCCGGAATCTAGCAGATCAGGCAAGTATCAAACCTCACCTACAGTATGAAAATAGTAAAGACTATTTTCAGGTATACTTGCTATGTTGTGCCATGATGTGTGATGCAGTGCTATGTTTATAAAAGTGCTATGTTATAAAAGTGCTATGTTTATAAAAGTGCTATGTTTATAAAAGTGCTATGTTATAAAAGTGCTATGTTTACAAAAGTACTATGTTTATAAAAGTGCTATGTTACAAAAGTGTTATGTTATAAAAGTGCTATATTTATAAAATTGCTATGTTATAAAAGTGTTATGTTCACAAAAGTGCTATATTTATAAAAGTGACATGTTTACAAAAATGTCATGGTTTCAGAAATGTCATGTTTTCAAAAATGCCATGGTTCCAGAAGTGACATGTTTTCAAGAAGGTCATATTATGACAAATGTTGAGTATGATATGACATAGTGACATCATGAAATATGTTCACTAATGTTAAATCACATGGTAAGATAATCAAGTAAGGTGTCGTACCAACCTCCCCTAATCAAGGAGGCTACAGTTTAGTATTACCTTCCGTGATCGAAATTCGTGATCGTGAAGGGTCCAGTTAGAATTCCCAGAATTGTTAGGGCCTTGCAAACCCTAGCTTTATCTGGAGACTGCGCGCTTTTGGTACGAACACTACGGGCCCACAGTTAGGACAAGATAATAAAGATTGAGTCTATAATGAAACATAAGACATTCAATCAATCATAAATGGTTCATGCATGAGTTAGTGTTGTTTGCCATGTTCTCTAGATGCTTAAAATGTTTTGTGAGATTATGTTTGAACTTGCTGGGCGAAAGCTCACCTTTGTATTTCATACTGTAGGTAAGAAGCCTACAATTTAATTGGTGGGCTATGCGGACGATGCGGCGGGTGAAGGGCGGTGTGGGATACCACTACGCATAAATTTTCCGCATTTGATTTTCAGTAGTATGTTAATATTTCAAAAATAAATTATGTTTTGTTATTTGTAAGTAGTTTAAAGACACAAAAAGTTACTATCAGTATAGTCTGTTATATAACAAGCTTTTCTTTATAAGATAACTTATGTGTATATGTTTTAAAAAAAAAATTTATCTCAAATTTTCAAGTAAAGAACAAGTATGTATGGTGTCGACCTGGCTTGGGAAGTCGGGGCGTCACAGTTTGGTATCAGAGCGGTATCCTGCCAGCCTACTTCACTTCGCCTCACATCGCTCCGCAACGGTCCAAGTAAGTTAGGTTGTTTTCTTACTATTAGAATTAGTTAAGATCTTATGGGTATAGTAAGTATCCTCCTTCAACGATCATGCTGGAAAATGTTGTACACGGGGATAACGTTGGGTGGTGCCTTAGCTTGGTGATGGCAATTAGGTGACATACGGAAATAATCGAAAGTTTTAAATCTTTCCAACAGTTATAGTTATGTACTCCTGATGTGAAGGAGATATGAACAAGATCGTGATTAATTCAGATATGTTCGTATTATACTTTTATATGGAAAGAAGATTATGGTTCTATATAAAAGAAATGATTTTATTAATTTTATAATAAAAGAAGCTAAGTTTATTTTTTTTATTTCCGTATAGAGCCATGCCACCTAAGCGAAGAAGAGCACCGATCCAAGAAGTTGATCTTGCGGCCCAGCTGAATGAACTAAGACAGATGATGTTAGCCCAACAGCAAGAGATAGGGGGGCTTAGAGCTCAGTTGGCCCAGCGGAATCAGGGACCCTCCTGATGTCGAGGTACCACCAGCACCTGTGAATCGGCCTGCTGCACCGGAAATTCCTGATGTTGACCCGGTGATCCCAGAGAACCCCATAGCTCCTGAAGTGCCTGTTGTACCTGTAGCTGTTCCACCAGCACCCCGAGTTCGCACTCCGGAGGAACTATATGACAGTTTTCGGCGCATGAAGGCACCAGAATTCGAGGGGTCTACAAACCCAATTGACGCCGACAACTGGTTGATTGACCTCCAGGTTATCCTGAATTTCCTTAGGCTCAGTGATCAAGAGAAGATCCTCTGTGCATCCTTCGTGCTGAAGAAAGATGCTCGCCTTTGGTGGGAAACAGTCCAGATCCGGTGGGATGTTACCCAAATGACTTGGGAGGACTTTGTGGACGAATTTAAAGATAAATACTTCAACATTGAAGATATGGAAGCTCAACAGGACGAACTCAGTAATTTTCGCCAGGGAAATCTGTCGGTAGCTGAGGCAGTACAAAAGTTTGAGCAGCTAGCACGTCTCTGTCCTCACGTTTTCAGTTCCGAAAGGGACAAAGTGCGGAAGATGACGAAGATGTTCCGCGCAGATTTGGCAGTGGTGATCAACAGTGGACAATATCCACCAACCACCGTTACAGATTGTGTCAGCCGAGCAGTTCGAGCTGAATACTGGGTAGGGCAGAACAGAGAACAACGGGCTAAGTTCTACCAGGAGAAGAGGGAAGAAAAGGCCCAATTTAAACAGAACCAAGTCAAGCAAGGCCAGACCTCACAACAAAAAGGTCAAGGAGGACCTTCGGGTCAAAACAACAACAGGCAATACGGCAGCAACCAACAGAAAAGGAAGTGGAATGCAGGAAGGCAGGGGAATCAACAGAATTTTCCCCAGAAGAAGAATACTCCCAATAGCAGTAGTTATCCCACTTGCCAGAAATGTGGGAAGAAACACCTGGGAGAGTGCCGTGCTGGAGATGGTCGCTGTTTTCTATGTGGCAAGGAAGGCCACTATGCTAAAAGCTGCAATCTCAATTCTCAGAGTCCGCAAAACCAACAGAGAGGACAAGGATCTCAACTTCACGCTGCACAGATGAAGCTCGATGGACCTGCAATCTCTCAAGGCAGGCTGGAAGCTCCGGAACCTCAGGGACGCATCTACGCCTATACAAATGAGGATGTTCAAGCTGGACCTTCCACCGTGGTGACAGGTCAGCTTCCTTTTGCCCAACAAGATGCTTACGTGTTAATTGATTCTGGAGCTACGCATTCATTCACATCACCTAGGTTCGCTAAGAGACTAGGTAGAGCTAGTGATAGAATTGGAAGAACATTTAGGACTGCATTACCCTCCGGGGAGATTTGTTGTCTAATTATTGGATACGTCACGTTCCAATAATTATATGTGGTAGGGAAATGTATGTCAATTTGATCATCATTGACCTATACGACTACGACGTTATCTTGGGTATGGACTTTCTTGGGGAAGTACAACGCCGTTATCGATTGTCCGCGACGAACTGTCATGTTCAAGCCAATGGGAGGCGAGGAGTTTATTTTCAGAGGATCTACTCCAAAACAGCCGAAGATGTTTATTTCGGCGCTAAAGGCTAGAAAATTGTTGGCAGAAGGATGTATGGGATTTCTAGCCAACGCGGTGGATAAGACGCAAGAAACTGAGAGCAGACCGGAAGAAGTACCGATAGTCAAGGAGTTTATAGAAGTTTTTCCTGAAGAATTGCCAGGGTTACCACCAGAACGAGAGATCTCTTTTGAGATTGAATTACTTCCTGGATCAGCACCAGTATCTAAGGCACCTTACAGGATGGCGCCTGTCGAACTTAAAGAACTGCAGATTCAGTTACAAGAGCTTCTGGATCGAGGATTCATTCGTCAAAGCTACTCGCCATGGGGAGCCCCAGTTCTGTTCGTTAAAAAGAAAGATGGCACTCTTAGGATGTGCATTGACTATCGGGAATTAAACAAGATAACCATCAAGAACAAGTATCCGTTGCCCCGGATCGACGACTTGTTTGATCAACTGAGAGGAGCTTCAATTTTCTCGAAGATTGACTTACGATCCGGATATCATCAGCTCCGAATTAGGGAAGGAGATGTCCCCAAGACGGCTTTTCGTACGCGATATGGACATTACGAGTTCCTCGTTATGCCATTCGGATTGACAAATGCTCCAGCAGCCTTTATGGACCTGATGAATCGAGTATTCAAGGATTACTTGGATAAGTTTGTTATCGTCTTTATAGATGATATCTTGATTTATTCAAGGTCAAAGGGGGAGCACGAGGAGCACCTAAGGATCACTCTGCAGATTTTGAAGCAAAACCAGCTCTATGCTAAATTCACTAAGTGTGAATTTTGGTTGGAAAAGGTCCATTTCTTAGGACATGTGGCCTCCAAGGACGGCATATCTGTGGATCCGGCTAAGATTGAAGCAGTAAGTGAATGGCCAGCTCCGAAAAACGTCACCGAAATACGTAGTTTCCTCGGCCTGGCGGGCTACTACCGGCGTTTTGTTGAAGGATTTGCCAAGATTGCAGCACCGCTCACCGCACTTACACGAAAAGGAAAGAAGTACGAATGGACTGCAAAATGCGAAGAGCACTTCCAAGAGCTGAAAAATAGGCTGACTCGCGCTCCGATCCTCACAATTCCGAATGTGGAGGAAGGAAACTTCGTAATATACAGCGATGCTTCCAAGATAGGATTGGGAGCCGTTCTCATGCAAAATGGAAAGGTGATCGCTTATGCTTCACGACAACTTAAGGATCATGAGAAGAACTATCCGACGCATGATTTGGAACTTGCGGCGGTAGTATTTGCGCTCAAAATCTGGAGACATTACCTCTATGGTATCAAGTGTGAAGTTTACACGGATCATCAGAGTTTGAAGTATATCTTCACACAAAAGGAGCTTAACATGAGGCAAAGAAGATGGCTCGAACTGGTGAAGGATTATGACATAGACATCCGTTACCATCCGGGGAAGGCTAACAAAGTAGCAGATGCCCTTAGTCGGAAGTCATCTTCCATGTTAATGTCCCTACAACCGTTGATCGAACCTCTTCAGAAGGAGCTAGTGGAAGCTGGAATAGAGCTTATTACGGAAAGTTTAGCTGCCCTAACCTTTCAACCTACCATTTTGGAAGGCATGAAGGAGCGACAAGAAGGAGATGCCTCGCTGCTCAGAACAAAGAATGAGGTCTTGGAAGGAAAGGAGTCGGATTTCAACATATCTGATGAGGGCATACTCTATCAGAAAAATAGATTATGCATTCCTAACGAGGACGAATTGAAGAAGCAAATCATGAAGGAGGCTCATGAGACCCCATATTCCGTTCATCCGGGAGCCACAAAGATGTATCAAGACTTGAAGGAAAGCTTTTGGTGGCCTAAAATGAAGAATGATGTTGCAACTTTCGTCAGTAAATGCCTCACGTGTCAGAGGGTCAAGGCAGAACATCAACGTCCAGGGGGAGAATTGCAGAAAATTTCCATCCCAGAATGGAAATGGGACCAAGTGACCATGGATTTTGTGGTTGGTCTACCCCGAACTCCCAGTGGCAACGACGCTGTTTGGGTGATTGTTGATCGTTTGACGAAGTCTGCACACTTTATTGCCATCAAGCTAAGCTTTTCAGTAGAGCAGCTAGCGGAATTATACGTCACGCAGATCGTTCGCTACCATGGGATTCCGAAATCGATTATCTCGGATTGTGATGGACGGTTCACTTCTAAATTTTGGAAGAGTATACATCAAGCCATGGGTACAAAGCTTACTTTTAGTACGGCTTTTCACCCTCAAACGGATGGACAATCAGAGAGGACCATCCAGACCCTAGAAGACATGTTGCGAGCATGCGTGATGGATTTCAAAGGGACTTGGGATAAGAAGCTTCCTTTGATTGAGTTCTCGTACAACAACAGTTTTCAAGCTTCAATTGGAATGGCTCCTTATGAAGCCCTGTACGGGAGAAGGTGTAGATCTCCAGTCCACTGGTATGAGACAAGAGAGAAGGAACTTGTGTCCACGGATTTTATTCGGAAAACCACTGAGGCCGTGAAACTCATACGCCGACGGATGGAAACTGCATTTAATCGACAAAAGAGCTACGCCGACAAACGCAGAAGACCTCTAGAATTCCAAGTAGGAGACTTGGTTTTTCTCAAAGTTGCTCCATTCAAAGGAGTTATGAGATTCGGGAAGAAGGGGAAATTGAGTCCAAGATACATAGGGCCATTTGAAATACTGGAAAGAATCGGTAATGTGGCCTATAGGTTGGCTTTGCCTCCAGAATTAGCATATGTACACAACGTATTTCATGTGTCGATGCTAAAGAAGTACATCTCAGATCCATCCCATGTATTGGACCACGAACCAATTGAGGTCCACGAGGATATGACATATGAGGAGAAGCCGGTTCAAATCTTGGCACGAGAAGAGAAGGTGCTAAGGAACAAGGTTATACCTTTAGTGAAGGTCCTATGGCGAAATCATGAGGTTGAGGAGGCAACATGGGAACGCGAGGAAGATATGAAGAAAAGCTACCCAGAATTGTTCTGATTTTCGAGGACGAAAATTCTTTAAGGAGGGTAGATTGTAATATCCAAAATTTTTACGAACTCATGATTTTCTTGTATATAAGAAATCTAAAACTCGTATTATGTGTTTATGTGTAATTTTATGAAAATTATGAATATTAAAACAAGATTCATGATTTTATCAGTATGAGGTTGAGTTCTCGGTAATTAATTATGAGACTCCATAACAGGCCTTTTTATGGAAAAAGGTATGACGGAATTTCATAAACTCATATTGGTCAAAGTTTGATAAAAAAAAAAAAAAAAAGTCAAATTTTAACCAAGAGTGGTCAACGGATTGACTTGGCAGTATTGTATGATGTAGTACGAGAAAATACTGTAAAATATGTCAGTATGGGCGAGATAGCTCAAATAGGCTTTAAAATCACCCTAGAAAATCAAGCACACCTAGTTAAGGTCAAGGGCAAAAGGACGTGAAAATATGGAAAACTTGGTCACCAAGTAACCCATTGGGGCCAGTCGCATGCAGGGGCAAAAATGTCAAAATTTTCACTTTTGGGGCAAAAGTGTAAATTTTGGAAATTGGATGATGTAAGCACATGATGTCATCAAGATGATGTCATCATGATGAGGTAAGCAAAACTTGGGCTCCAAGGCAGCCAATGACCGGCCAACACCTAGAGCTAGAGGGCATAAATGCAAGAATTTAAACTTTTGGGGCCAAAGTGTAAATTTTGGAAATTGGGTGATGTAAGCATGTGATGTCACCAAGATGAGGTCATCTTGCCTTGCTCTCCAAGTGACAGCCGGCCATCTTGACACCTAGCATGCCAATTGCATGATTTTCTCAAAATTTAGGGGCTAAAATGCAATTTTTGGAAAGTTTGCATTTGCCTATAAATAGGGGTGGCATTTAATCATTTAAATCAGAAAATTTGGCCAAACTCTTGCCATTTTTCTGCAGAAAAATCCGAGAGATAGAGGAGGAGAGAAACCAAGAGAGAACCAAGAGAAAAAAAATTGGAAAAAGAGCAAGGGAGCAAGCCAAGGTTTTGGTCAGTTTTGGGAGCTGTTTTGGCCAGTTTTTGGGGAGCTTTGGTGGCTGATTTTCAGGGCAAAGGAGGCTGCAAAAGTTGGACCAATTTGGCAAGAAAAACCGGCAGCTAAGGGAGGAACAAAGGGAAGATCTACCAAGTCAAATTCTTGATCCAAAACAAGGTACCAAACCCTTGATTCCAAGCTTTTAGTTTAAATTTCAATTGGAGAAATTTAAATGTATTTTCCGAGGGTTTGTAAGAGCGTAAGCTCGATTTAAGTTTTTGCCTAAGTTGGATTTAGGGTTGTGCTTGATTTAGATTAAGGGTGGTTTGATTTATGAGTTTAAATTTTGAGCTTGCATGGTTTTATGCTTATGCTTGAATGATTTTTAGAATCGTATGTTAGGTGTTCGATAAGTTGTATGTCCCCAATTACGTTTAAGAATGATGGTTTGGAACGTTAGAAACCGCTGCATGTGTGTATTAGAGCTCCCGCGGTGGCTGGTTGAGCTAGGTTCCACGTTTAGGACGTAAAACGAACCCTAAACCGAAAACTGCCATTTTCGGGTAAAACCTGACCAGTTTCAGGAAAAGTGAAATTTGAGGCCTTTAGAGGCCGAATTTTGAAAAACTTAAAACACAAAAGTTGTTCAGAACGATTTTTCCTAGAGGACAACGTGAGCCGTGTCCCAAAATAAGGCTCCAATGGCCTCCGTTTACCCCAAAACCCGTGGCTGATCCCCAGACCCAGTTTTCACTCAGTTTTTCGGGGTCAGCCAGTTTCAAACAAAAACTGGGACGAATCTAGGCCGAATTGGAATTTTTGCAAAACACGAAAGTTTTAGAATTTTTCGAGAGCTACAACTTTTATGAAGACAACTTTTTCAGATTACGAACCAATTTTTAAATTAGAATCGTTTTTCAAAGGGTGCGCAGGGAATCCGAAAATTCCTGCACCACAAGTTTTACAAATGTTTCTAGAAAACTGTTTTCGACTACAAACTATCGTTTTGATTATGGAAAACTGTTCCAAGGGCAGTTTTCAACCTCAAATGATTTTTATAAAACACTAATCCAAGAGTTTGAATTTTTACGATTTAAGTAAAGGATTTTTATAAGTTAAAAATGAAGTTTTGGGATTAATTTCCCTAAATTTTCCAAGTAAGGGAAATTAATTTTTCAAGTTAGAATATAGCAAGCGACTAGTTTACGAAAGGTAACCGGGAGATATACCCGAGTTACTGGGCTTAGCCTCAAAGCCCAAGGTTGACCATAGTTGACCAAGGGTTGACCATTAGTTGATCAGATATCGACATTAACCTAACAGTTAATTAAAGGTTACCCAATGTAATCCTATAGGATACCAAGACAAGTGTGGGGGGGGGGGGGACATATAACTAGAACATTGGAAAGGTTACCAACTTTTATAGGATTCTTATCCTATGTTCTTTTAATAGCAGGAAGGAACCTGCAATTGCAATCCGAGTTAAGACATCAGAACCCGGAATCTAGCAGATCAGGCAAGTATCAAACCTCACCTACAGTATGAAAATAGTAAAGACTATTTTCAGGTATACTTGCTATGTTGTGCCATGATGTGTGATGCAGTGCTATGTTTATAAAAGTGCTATGTTATAAAAGTGCTATGTTTATAAAAGTGCTATGTTTATAAAAGTACTATGTTATAAAAGTGCTATGTTTACAAAAGTACTATGTTTATAAAAGTGCTATGTTACAAAAGTGTTATGTTATAAAAGTGCTATATTTATAAAATTGCTATGTTATAAAAGTGTTATGTTCACAAAAGTGCTATATTTATAAAAGTGACATGTTTACAAAAATGTCATGGTTTCAGAAATGTCATGTTTTCAAAAATGCCATGGTTCCAGAAGTGACATGTTTTCAAGAAGGTCATATTATGACAAATGTTGTGTATGATATGACATAGTGACATCATGAAATATGTTCACTAATGTTAAATCACATGGTAAGATAATCAAGTAAGGTGTCGTACCAACCTCCCCTAATCAAGGAGGCTACAGTTTAGTATTACCTTCCGTGATCGAAATTCGTGATCGTGAAGGGTCCAGTTAGAATTCCCAGAATTGTTAGGGCCTTGCAAACCCTAGCTTTATCTGGAGACTGCGCGCTTTTGGTACGAACACTACGGGCCCACAGTTAGGACAAGATAATAAAGATTGAGTCTATAATGAAACATAAGACATTCAATCAATCATAAATGGTTCATGCATGAGTTAGTGTTGTTTGCCATGTTCTCTAGATGCTTAAAATGTTTTGTGAGATTATGTTTGAACTTGCTGGGCGAAAGCTCACCTTTGTATTTCATACTGTAGGTAAGAAGCCTACAATTTAATTGGTGGGCTATGCGGACGATGCGGCGGGTGAAGGGCGGTGTGGGATACCACTACGCATAAATTTTCCGCATTTGATTTTCAGTAGTATGTTAATATTTCAAAAATAAATTATGTTTTGTTATTTGTAAGTAGTTTAAAGACACAAAAAGTTACTATCAGTATAGTCTGTTATATAACAAGCTTTTCTTTATAAGATAACTTATGTGTATATGTTTTAAAAAAAAAATTTATCTCAAATTTTCAAGTAAAGAACAAGTATGTATGGTGTCGACCTGGCTTGGGAAGTCGGGGCGTCACAATGCTGAAGCTTCAACTGGAAATGAAAAGAGAGAGACGAAAATTTGGGCAAAAGATAAAGGGATTAATGGGAAGAAATTCATTTCATGCGAGCGTGAAAGGATATACTAATTGCCTCTCAAATTTATAGAAGCTAATAAGTAATATGCTCCCATTGTATATCTTTTATATGTCATGAAATCAATAAATTTCCAAAGAAGTACATAAAAATCAATTTGTATGAGGTCATTGGGTTTGATGAATGAGAGTATTAAAATTTGACATGCACGCGCTTACTTGACCAAATGAACTTCTCTATATGTGGGACATGACAAACGTAAGGATTTGTCCAACTAAATGTATGAAAACAACTTAGAAAAAAAAAAATTTGATAGCTATACGTCTAGAAAACTCATTAATCCGTTTGCATGACATCATTGGCCGGTTTTATTTAGAGCTCTAATAACCTAGCTAGCTGGTTTAAAAATTCTACACACGCTTTCTTCAATGATATTTTGAAAAATATCAGTTTAGAGATTAGGGAAGAAATTAAAGAAAACATAAATTTCATATTCGAAGAGATAAATTCAAATACGTTTTATTCTTTTCATATATACTTTCCTTACCCAAAGATATAGGACTTCTTGCTATGTTTTATATTGTATATATTTAGTTGGGCTGCGCGCGCTTCATATATCTACAATATAGACAAAACAAAACAAAAGCAATAAATAATAAATAAATTAACTAGATTAAAATTAAAAATATTTTTTTTTACGAAAAAAAAAGAAAAAAAAGTTTGTAGGATAAATTTTTCTTAACCGAATTTATATCCAGTTCCTCAAAATGTGAAAATATGCTAATTTCTCCCAACAACCCGAAGCAACAATTTCTACCTTAACCAAATTTATGCTTGTTTTTGTAACGCCCCGACTTTTCGGACCGTTAATTAACTTACTTAATTCTTATTAAAAAGCCTTAAGCTTACTAAAAATTCCAGAGTAAAAAAAATTTTTTTTTTTCTTTAAAACTTTATTTTTAAAACTCTTTACTCTTACTCAAACTTGACTTAGTCTCATACATAAGACTTAACTTATCATCTTACATATTCATATGTACTCACTCGAGTACCAAAATCGTGGAGCAGACCGACCTAATGCGGATCAGTACAACACGAGGCAACTCGTTGCCATACATACTGAAACCTTGCCATACATACTTAAAACATAATGTAAACACATTTTCCTTTCAAACACCTTTTATGGAAATCCGTGGTGGTGTCCATCCCACATTTCACAGTCCGCAGCACCGTCTTTCCACAGTCTCGTATCAGGTATTGCCGGTAGGTAGCTTACCTACAGTATGAACGTAAGTAATGAGCTAAAAGCCCAGTAAGCACAATATTCAATCCGCATGCAACTGAAACACAAAAAGCATGAACAGGTTATGATTTCTTGTTAATCAATTATGGTTCCTTATTATTTTACTCTATATCATGTGCGCATGTACTGTGGTACATAACCATGGAGTGGTTGAAGGCGGTCCGTCCAATCCAACTCAAACCATGAAACAAGACGTTTAACATGGAGTAGTGAAGGCAGCCAATCCAATCCAAGTCAAACCATGGAATATACCATTTGAACCCACCACAAAGGCAAGCCAGTACAACACAACAATCTTTACTTAACTTATCTCGTATCTTAAGAACTTATTCTTACCATATGATTCCTTATCAGTGAGCATGCTTCATGATGCCAAGATATCGAACATAAAACATAACATACTTTATCATAACATACTATCTCATAACTTAACATGAAACATGGACATACTGCATCTTAACATAACATCATACATAACATAACATACTTCATAACATACTACATCTTAACATAAACGTACTACTTCATAACATCATAAATCATGAAATGCTATTCATGATTTCTTAAAAACATCATATGCAAACAAACATGTGTTCATGCTATAGGCGGAGTTGTACTTACCTTCCGTCCTATGCTCTTGATTTATTGTCCCAACTAACGCTGTTCCTCTTCCGGTACAGCTGCAGGTTCTATCCTGCTCGATAAAAAACATTATCTAACTTAAACTCGTGAAATGTTGGTGACCTAACCAACATGCTTACCTTACATGGTCTTGGTTGTATGTCCCTTGTGCATAACGTCTTACTTGGTTACATTGGATAACCTTGTGTACTAAGCCCATAACAATAACATACCATTAGGGTTAGATCATTTTCCAACCCTGGGCTTCATCCTTAATCCACAAATCATTGGGTTACTTTCCTAACCCAATATCTTAGCTTAAACGGGTATCCTTTAGGGTTATATTGGGTAACCCTTAAGGTCAAACTAAAATCCACTTGTTAGTCAATCAAAGTTAACTATGGTCAACAATGGTCAACTTTGGTCAACTATGGTCAACCCTCGTTGGGTCAACCTTTGGGCCTTGGGCTTGATCCAATAACTCGGGTATAACTCCCGGTTACCTTTCGTAAACTAATCGCTTGCTATACTCTAGCTTGAAAAATTCATTTTTCTTACTTGGAAAATTTAGGGAAATTAATCCCAAAACTTCTTTCTTAACTTATAAAAATCCTTTACTTAAATCGTAAAAATCCAAACTCTTGGATTAGGGCTTTATAAAATCATTTGAGGTTGAAAACTGCCCTTGGAACAGTTTTCTATAATCAAAACAATAGTTTGTAGTAGAGAAACAGTTTTCTAGAAACATTTGTAAAGCTAGTGGTGCAGGAATTTTCGGATTCCCTGCGCACCCTTTGAAAAACGATCCCAGTTTAAAAATCGGTTCGTAATCTGAAAAAGTTTTCTTCACGAAAGTTGTAGCTCTCGAAAAATACTAAAACTTTTGTGTTTTGAAAAAATTCCAATTCGGCCTAGATTCGTCCCAGTTTTTGTTTGAAACTGGCTGACCCTGAAAAACTGAGTGAAAACTGGGTCTGGGGATCGGCCACGGGTTTTGGGGTAAACGGAGGCCATTGGGGTCTCATTTTGGGAAACGGTTTGCGGTGCCCCCTAGGAAAACCTCTTCCGAACAACTTTCATGTTTTACGTTTTTCCCCATTTCGGCTTCTAAAGGCCTTATATTTCACTTTTCCAAAAACTGGGCAGATTTGATCCGAATCTGCCAGTTTTTGTGCTTACTCGGTTTTACGCGTCCTACTTCGCGGAACTAACTCAACCGATCACGCGGGAGCCTAAGTAACCAACATGCAGTGTTAACTAACGTCCCACATGAATCAACAAGTGATTCTAACGCAGCCATGCAACCCAAACCAAATCTACACAAACCTAGGGTTGCATGAACTAAGAGTTGCATCACATCTCATACATGCATTCAAGCCAAACCATGGCTAGCTCTAATAACCATGCACACAAGCCACAACCGGCTGCACACTAATAGGGAACATACCAACCATAAAGCCATGCAATCCTAGCATGCAAACAAGCACAAATATAATGCACACAAGCATAAACAAAACCATAAGCAACCACCCTTAAGCAACACCCTAATCACAATCAAGCACCACACCTAGTCTAGGGCATTAACCATAAAAATTTGAGCTTATGCTCTTACATATTGGACTTGGAAATACACTTAAATTTCCACATTAAATCTCAAACCAAAAGCTTATGGTTTTAGGGTTTACCTCTAGGGTTTGGAAGTTGGTTTACTAGCTTGGATTCCAACTCCCTTACTCCTCCCTTTTGGCTGCCAACAAGTCCGGATTTCCCCTCCAAATGGGGTTCCAATTTTCAGCCATGCGCATACAAACATACACATAAATATCCCCTCTAACTTGCATGGAAAAATGTTAGGGTTTGAGGGAGTTTTACCTTAGCTAACCCTAGGGATGCGTTAGGGTATGCAAACCGAAATCTCCCTCCCTTTTTCCTTTCCCATGCACGGCCACTGCCCAGAAATTGGGTCCAAAATTTCCAGATTTGCCCTTGGTTTCTAGCTTGAAACCGAACATGCACACTAACTAGCCTCCCTTGGCTTTTTCCAACTTTTTCTCTTGGTTCTCCCTTGGTTTCTCTCCTCCTCTCTCTCTCGGATTTTTCTGCAGAAAAATGGCAAGAGTTTGGCCAAATTTTCTGATTTAAATGATTAAATGCCACCCCTATTTATAGGCAAATGCAAACTTTCCAAAAATTGCATTTTAGCCCCTAAACTTTGAGAAAATCATGCAATTGGCATGCTAGGTGTCAAGGTGGCCGGCCAAGTCTTGGAGAGCAAGCAAGGGATGACATCATGACTTACATCATCGCTTACCTCATCGCTTACATCACCAAATTTTCAAAATTTGCACTTTTGCCCCAAAAGTGAAAATTCTTACAAAAATGCCCCCTAGGTGGCCGGTTGCTTTCTTGGTGAACAAGCCAAGCTTATCTCATCATGATGACATCATCTTGATGACATCATGTGCTTACATCATCAATTTTCCAAAATTTACACTTTTACCCCAAAAGTGAAAATTTTGACATTTTTGCCCCTGCATGTGACTGGCCCCAATGGGTTACTTGGTGACCAAGTTTTTCATATTTTCACGTCCTTTTGCCCTTGACCTTAACTAGGTGTGCTTGATTTTCTAGGGTGGTTTTAAAGCCTATTTGAGCTATCTCGCCCATACTGACATATTTTACAGTATTTTCTCATATTGCATCATACAATACTGCCAAGTCAACCCGTTGACCACTCTTGGTCAAACTTTGACTTTTCTGAAATTACGTCCTTTTTCGTCCTTTTCGACTTGAAAGAGCGTTTTCTAACCTTAAAAACCTATTTTGAGTCTTACTGACCCAAAAGAATTCACATAATCAAACAAAAGCTCTTACTTGAACTTTTTCATAATTACCTTCATGGCATAGAATCTAATTTCTTAAGAAGAAATTAGTGACATGAAAAATCTAGGTATTACAGTTTTCATTAACCAGCACATTACTTATTGTTCGTTTTGAGCCTCATGCCCACACGGTTTTGCTCTTGAGTTCGCTCCAAAAGGCCTCATACCATTAGGATATGAATTTTTTTACTTATGGACTATCACATATATCAATCCTCAAGCGATGTGGGAATAAACAGTTACTCTTTTTCTTACAAGGAATGATGACTGTCATAATCACCATTCTTTTTGGGGTCCAACGTCCTTGTTAGCCACACTTCAGTTGGGTATAGGATCTGATACAATTTGTAACAACCTGTGCCTCCTTTTGGTATGATATTATTCGTTTTGCACCTCGTTTCCACACAATTTTGCTCTTAGGCTCACCCTAAAAAGGCCTTATATAATTAGAAGGTAGTCTCTTTACTTATGAACCATTACATATATCAATCTTCAAACAATATGGGATTGCATAGTTTCTCTTTTCCTTATAGGGATTGATGACTGTCATATAATTTATAGGATTAAGGGCTTCCCGGCTTTGTTTATATGACATCATTGGCCGTTCTTACTTTACATCATTCAAAGAAAACTCATTTTATACATTTGCATGACATTAATATTGGCGGGTTTAATGTCAAGAGCTCTACTTAGCTAGTTAGTTTTGAAATTCAACATACGCTTCTTGAAATAAATTTGGGTATGCACTAAATCATTGGTATAAGAAAGATGTTCGGATGATATTTCTACTATAAAAATTTAGTTCATCTTGAACCAGATCTAGAACTACCCTCAGTTGTTTAGGCCATAAATCCTATTTTATATTCATTGAGATCTGTTGATTTTGTATACCATTCCACTGTAAATAAATGATCTTAGAATAGATCCATTATGGTCTTCAAAATATATAATAATGTAAACAACAATGCTCGTTTCCATCTTAATATCCGGTTTACCTATAAGTTTTAGTCTTTATCTTTCTATTTCTATTTATGGAATGTTAAAAAATCATCATATAATAATCCAAAAATTGAAATAGAAAAGAAAAATGAGAGGTTTGTGATGATTTTTCGTTCTTTTACACTAGGTAGTCTAATATCCTTATGCATGAAGATAGGGGGGATTCTTTTTTCTTTTTTTGGTTAATATATACCTTGAATTTTTTTTTTATGCTCACTTCCTAATTAAAATTATAAGAATGTCCTCATTAAATTTAATTTCAAAATTCGTTTAATAAAAAATCAATTGTTTTAAGTTAAAAGGCCAACAACACTTCATTATATTCGAAAAATTGTAAACTCGAATACTAATATCAATCAAGTCTAATTCTCTATTTAGAAAGATTATATATATAATATAATTATATATATATATATATCCATAAATCAAACATAAATAAAGAATATTGAAAGTATGATTGGAAAAATAAGTAAGAAACTGAATTATACAAAAAAGAACCCTGAAACGTATAGTGACTAGAGATTAGGAAAGAAAGAAAGCGCAAATTTCATATTTGAAAAAACGAACTCAAATAAGTTTTATTCTTTTCTTACTTTCCTCACTCGACTACATAAGATTTCTTGTTGTCGGGGTTTTAGGACTTCTTCCTGTGACATCGCCATTAGTTATCTTTTGTAGCTTTTTTATGAATAATAAACTACAGATTTAGTAGGAGGAATTAAAGACTTCACTCAAATTGACTAAAAAGAGAACAGATTGTAATAAGATAACACAAACAAATTTCAGTTGACGTGAGATTAGGAAAGAAAGAAAAAAAAAATATCATGTTTGGGGAAATAAACTTAAATATGTTATATGCATTTGTGAGTTAAAAAAAAGGACTTTTCCGCAGGTACCGTCTAAACTTATCACACAATTTTTATTTGTATTATGGACTTTTAATTTTGACAATTTATACCCTAAGTTATAAATCTGTAACAATCTACCTCATTTAATAATAATGTTAATCTTTTGCAGGAATTTTACGTGTGATATATGTCAATAATTTGTCAATTAATGAAAGAAATAATCATTTTAATGTATTAAAGTCTAAATTTTTAATTATATTTGTTTTCTATATAATTTGGGTTAAGTACATTGATAATCACAAGACCTTTTGTGCTCTTAACTAATAATTTATATGCAAATCAAGTGTTAATTTTCATAAAAAAAATAAAAATAAGAATAAGTATGGTTATCAATGGGGTTGATTGTTATAAATTTATAAATTTAGATTGTGAATTGTTAAAATTAAAAATTTCAAATCTGTTCAATAAAATAAGAGAACACTGGTGTAATTTAGCCCAAAAAAAAAAACTAAATATCGATAACACCAAAAAAAATAAAAATCAGTTGACTATAAATTAGGTAAGCTCGGTGACTGATTTTGTAAGTAATTGACCAAGCAAATTTGGTTGATGTTACACGCAATTTTTATGCCTAGTACCAAATTTGATTTGACCTTTGATCAAAGTATCTCTCTCTCTCTCTATCAATGACATGAAAAATGACTGATTTTGTAAGTAATTGACCAAGCAAACTTGGTTGATGTTACACGTAATATTTTTGCCTCGTACCAAATTTGATTTGACCTTCGATCTCTCTCTCTCTCTCAAACCCAGAACAATTCTAGTATATTGGACCGAGTCATTATTAGTTGATTTTTTTGAGGTTTTTAACATGTTTAAAATTTTTAATTTTTTTTATACATTTTATTTATGTTCATGCCTCTCCTGAAATATAGCCAGTGCTCCACCACTAACTGGTGCTGTGGTAATTATCTTTGAATTGATATGTCTATAGCTTGAACTAAATTTTGAATGGTAGAGTTGTCGGTTTTTGAAATATTGGATCGTTCTCGCAAACATTTCAAAATTGAGCTACATGGTTAGCTTAGTTTGGAGAAACAAAAAACACATCACTAACTAGGTCAAGTTATAAGTCTAATAAATAATAGGATCATCTTAAAAGTGGTCTTAGAATTATACTCCCAGTCTTAAGATAGTCCTCAAAATTTTTTACTATATGAAAATGACCCTTGTATCGGTATTCTAGAGGGAGGGGGGGGGGGTGTAACGCCCCCGACAATCCACGTAGGGCCGGCTACGTAGACATGGGCCGTTACTTTACTTACTTAACTTATTACTTAGTTTCTGTCACTTGAACTTGAAGAAAATTACAGAATAAATTTTTTTTTTAATCATACATATACAACTTCATACTTAAAATATTTGCGGAAAATCTTACGTAGTGGTATCCCACACCGCCCTTCACTTGCTGCATCGTCTCCATGGCCCACCAAGTAAAGCTGCAGGCATCTTACCTACAGTATGAAATATCTGATGAGCTTTCGCCCAGCAAGTACAAACATAATCTCACAAAACATTTTAAACCTCAAAGAAAACATGTCAATCATCATATAATTTATGCATGAGCCATTTATGATTGATTGAATGTTTTATGCTTCATTATAGACTCAATCTTTATTATCTTGTCTCAACATGTGGGCCCATAGTGTACGTACCAAAAGCGCGCAGCCTCCAGATAAAGCTAGGGTTTGCAAGGCCCTAACAGTTCTGGGAATTTTAACTTGACCCTTCACGATCACGGATTTCGATCACGGAAGGTAATTATCACCACTAAACATGTAGCCTCCTCGATTAAGGGAGGTTGGTACGACACCTTACTTGATTATCTTACCATGTGATTTAACATTAGCGAACATATTTCATGATGTCACTATGTCATATCATACTCAACATTTGCCATAATATGACCTTCTTGAAAACATATCATTTCTGGAACCATGACATTTTTGAAAACATGGCATTTCTGAAACCATGACATTTTTGTAAACATGGCGCTTTTGTAAATATAGCACTTTTATAAACATAGCACTTTTATAAAACATAGCACTTTTGTAAAACATAGCATTTTTGAAACCATGACATTTTGGAAAACATGACATTTCTGAAAACATGACATTACATGTAATAACATAACTTAGCTCATCATAGCATAGTATCACACATTATGGCATCACATATCATAGCATAACATAGCATGTATACTTGAAAATATAGTATAATTGAAAATAGTCTTTACTATTTTCATACTGTAGGTGAGGTTCGATACTTGCCTGTAGTCCTACGCTCTTGATTTATCGTCCCAATATAGCACGACAATAGTTCCTACTCCTGTTTCCAAACAGGGTGTAAGATAAAAATCATTTACATTCTATCTTACTATAAATCATAATTATTAAATGTTGGTATCCCAACCAACAACTATGGGTAATTCTAGGTATATGTTGTCCCCGATACTAGATGTCTTACTGGGTTACAAATAGTAACCCTATTATTTTAAAAACAACCCAATATGGATTAATCTTTAAGAGGTTACGTTGGATAACCTCATGTACTAAACCTTTATACATACCGTCAGGGTTAGGTTACCTTCCTACTCTTGGGCTTTATTCTTGTCCATAATTATTGGGTTACCTCAATTAACCTTTTATCTTAGCCCAATTTATTAATCTTGGTATCCTTTAGGGTTATCTTGACTAACCCTTAAGGTTAATTGTAGTCAAACTCTTGGTCAACCAAAGTCAATTACGGTCAACTATGGTCAACCCTCTTTGGGTCAACCTTTGAGCCTTGGGCTTGACCCAGTAACTCGGGTATCCCTCCTGGTTACCATGCGTAATCGCTTTACTTACTAAACTTTAGTTTAAAAAATCTAGTTTCCATTTCTTTAGAAACTTGGGTAAATTAACTTCAAAAATCTTTTACTTAACTCACAAAAATTCATATTCTTGAAATAGGTCTTTGTAAAAATCATTTAGGGCTGGAAGCTACCTTTGGAATAGTTTCCATAATCAAAACAGTGGTTTTGGAGAAAGATACAATTTTTTCCAAACTGTTTTTAGAAAATCCTGTGCAGGAATTTCTTGTTCCCTGCACAGTCTTTATAAAACTGTGTCAGTTTAAAGATCTGAATTGAATTTGAAAAAGTTGTCTTCATGAAAGTTTTAGATCTCGAAGAATCCTAAAACTTTCGTGTTTTGAGAAAAACCCATTTTTGCTTGTATTCTCGTCAGTTTTAACTTGAACTTGCTGGACGTGTAGACTAGGTCTGGGCAGACCAGTCTCGGTTTTCTGTAAAAACGGAGGCCATTGGAGCCTCAATTTGGAAATCCGTCCACGATGCCCCCTAGTAAAAACCCTTTTGAACAACTTTCATGTTTTAAGTTTTCTCTAATTCGAGCTCTAAAGGCCTCAAAATCGGCTTGCCGTAAAACTGGTCAGGATTCACCCGAACCTGGCAGTTTTTCGGTTTAGAGTTCGTTTTACGTCCTAGACGTGGAATCTAGCTCAACCAGCCACCGCGGGAGCTCTAATACACACATGCAGCGGTTTCTAACGTAAAACATACATCCATGCATCACAAAATTAACGTCATACATCAAGCACATAAACCCTAATCAACATAACAAACACTTAACATGCAATATTGAAACCACCAAACCAAGAACCCTAACTAATCAAGCACATACCCTAAAATCCTAACTAGGGCAGAAAATTAAAGTGAGCTTATGCTCATTACAAACCAAGCTTAAATACATTTAAATTTTCCAAATGAAATTTAAATGAAATACTTAGGGTTTAAGAATTTATACCTCACTTAGATCCAAGATTTGGGCTTGGCTTTTGCTGTCCCTTTTCCCTTCACCAACAGCCGGTCTTCCCCTCCAATTGGGGTTCCAACTTTTTGGCCATAATCACATGAAAACATACACATAAATTTCTTGTTCCAAACTCAGTAAGAGAATTAAGGTTAAAGGGTTTACCTCTAGGGTTTGGAATTTGGTTCTCAAGCTTGGATCCCAAAATTTTTTCTCTTTTTCTTGGCTGCCACCACAACCGGCCTTGCTCCCCTAATGGCACCAAAATTTTTTTCCAATCTTTGGCTTGGTTCTATGTGAAATCCGGCCACTCTCTTTCTTTTCCTTTCCTCTAAGACTCGGTTTTTAGGGGGAGAGTGTGAGAGAAAATTTTGCCATAGTTTTGGGGCATTTTCTCATTTTTTTTCTTCTCTCTCTTTCTCTCTCTTAGGTGGCCGGCCATTCCCTTAGAGAACAAGGGAAAATTTCTTTCCCTAATTTCTAATTGATGAGGTGTCCTCCCTCCTTGATGTGGCCGGCCATGAAGAAACTTGGAGGCCAAGTACTTGTTCAACAAGCAAATATTTGCTTACCTCACTAAGCTTATGTCACATGGCCTACATCATCACCAAAAAAATTACTTGCTCTTCAAGACCTTCAATGATCGGCCATACAAGGTGCATGAACCAAAATTTTTGCTTGTTCACCAAGCTTCTAACAACCGGCCATTCAATGGGTGTGAGCCAAAAGTTGGCTTGTTCAACAAGCTTTGTTTGCCTTGTTCACCAAGCTACCCATGCTTACCTCACCTTGATGACATCATCTTGATGACATCATCTTGCTTGCATCATCTTGATGACATCACTTGCTTATCTCATATTTTCCAAAAATTGCACTTTAGCCCCTAAGGACAAAATATTTGCAATTTAGTCCCTGCGGGTGATCGGCTAATGTAGTGCTACTTGACTTCCAATTCTTGCATAATTATCCACTTGATTCCAAGAATCCATTAATATAATTATGCAATCCATTTCCTTATTAATTTTGATAATATCAATACTGTTTTGTCCTAAAATAGTATTATCATACTGAATTGTAGTCCAAAATCCATTTGCATAAAATTGGACTACGTATAAATTTTTCTTGGGACTTGAAACCATTTAGCCTATATTGCTCCAAATATTGTGCTTGATTTTTTCTCTAACGTCGTCTCAAACCTTATTCTCGCTTAATCGTCCGTAACGACAGTTTTCTGCAGTATAGTTTCTATACCGATAAATTACACTACAGTATCATCTTAGTCAAACCTTTGACTTTCCTTGGTCAAACTTTGACCATCATAAAATCATAAAATTTTTCTACCCTTTTTCCCAAAAGGTTCTATGCATGACTAAGCAAACTATTATTGAGTCTCGTATCTAATTAATCGAGAACTCAAGCATATACTGATAAAATTATGAATTTCCCATTGATACTCATAATTTTCATGAAACATCATCTAACACATAGTACGGACTTAAATTTCTTGCATATAAAAGTCCGTAAAAATTCCGGTTATTACAGGGGGAACCTTAACAGAAATAGAGTACATTCTTATTAATTGAGTTTAATTAAAGTTAGAATTGTAATTAATTATTTTTGGGAGGGAAACTGTGTGTTTAAAATAGCTATGTGACGCTATATATCTTTGATTAAAGTACAGTTTGCTTCCAAAACATCTCTGATTACAGTACAATTTCCTTTAAAAAATATTTAATTATAACTTTAGTTAATAAATAAAGCTCATGTGATCATCACTTGTTAAATTTCTATCTAATATTTCATAATATATTGAGAGAGAGACCGTTGTTGTAATAGTAAAAAAGCTCAGGAGAATGTAGTGTGTAAAATTAAAAGTTAAGGCCAACATGAAACATATTATACAATTGGAGAGCCATTTATAAAATTAACCCTAAAGAATATTCAGGTATAGGTTTTGACGAATTGTGGAGAATTTCCAACCCATTTTTCTTATGCGTTAAGTGCACGTATTAACCTAAACTATTAATCTTGATGAAATACATTTATAGGCTTGCGTGTCAAGCTACAATGACTAGATTTGGAGCTTTGGTTAGTTGGCATTTAACTATGAGGAAGAAATAAGATGAAGTAATCATCATTTTCAAAACAACACAAAAGTTGCAAGGTTAGATTAATTGTCCATTTGAGCAAAACTAGATGCCTAAGTTCCATACGAACCATACTAATATGTGGCTTTAGAGTTCCTTGCCAAAGCAGGCCAAAATGTGAGACACCGATAAGAAGAGGAAAAAAGATAAGAAAAGGAAATGGAAAGGAAAATATAAGCATGACTTAAAAAATATTATATTTTCAAGATATGTTATCAGTTATGATGTTACTACTCTTATTATCATACTTTGAAAAGGTTTAAAAACATTACGTTAATGTATGATGTCAAGTCTTGTGCTTATTTGTACGAGATTAACATCACATCAGAGAGTCATAAGTTAAAGTTAAAAGGAAATATTTTTAGTGTGGAAATACATACATATATATAAATAAATATATATATATATATATATATATACACGGTATATTTGTTTAGCTTTCACTCATCAGTTTATAGAGGTTGCAAGATCACTTGAACTACACTAAGCCAAAGATTTCAGAGTCCTATGACAAGATTAGAAATTTTAAGATCTTGGCCTTGCGATAATAAAGACTATAATTTGTTGTTATTTATATGTAGTTGTAATCATAAACGCTGAGGTTTTACTTAGTTAATGTAATAACTAAATTTTCACGAGCTTACGTTTTCTTGTAAAGAAACTTATGCGATGTTTAGAATATATTCATGAAAATCTGAGATGGGTTTTTATTTAAAAATTTTAAGTTCTCATGATCTTATGAGACTTAAAAATGATTGCTTTAACAAGTATGTATCATTTTGAGTTAGAAGAATAGAAAATTTCACGTATGCATGGTTTTGCATGGTGGTCAAAGCTTGACCTAAAAAGTCAACGTTGACCCAAAAAGTCAAGGGTTGACCAGAAAAGTCAACCATATGATGATACTGATTTATGGTCAAACAGTATGGAAAATATACTGCGAAAAACCATTTTTCAGACAAGATGTTAAGATTAAGATTTAAAATCACCCTAGAAAAATCAAGCACATAAATTAGGGTATATTGGGCCAAAGGGCTTCAAATTATAAGAAAAATTTTATACAGTCAAATTTAACACAGATAAATTTTGGACTGCAGTTTAGTGATAAAATACTGTTATTAATAGTTAACAGTATTAAAAATATCTGTGTTAATTAGAATTTGGACTGCCTATTAAGAAAAATTGCCAAACAAGCCTAATGGTGCTTACCTCACCAACCTTTTAAATTATGACATCATTATGGTGATTAAAAGAAAAATTTTTGGATAAAAATGGAGCCTTCTAGAGCATGATGTGGCCGGCCACCTTGGGGCCAAAATAGAAATAAGTTTTCTCCATGGAATTTTTAGAAAAGGTGAACAAAAATTAATTATAATTTGACCCCAAAAGTTTGCCTATAAATAGGTGAACCATTGTTCACAAAAAAATCAAAAATTCTAGCCAAACTCTTGCAAAATTCCCTCTTGAAAATCCGGAAATTGGGAGGAGAGAAAGGGGTGAGAGAAATCAAAAATTTCTTTGAGGTTTTTGTTCCTAGGGTTCGGATTTGAGCTAGGAACAAACCAAGAAAAATTTAGAAATTTTTTGGGTCTCTTGGGTGGTGTGGCCGAGTGTGTAAGGGAAGAAGAAAAGCTGAAAATTTTGAGGCCAAATCTTGGTGGAGTGCTCGGCTAGGAGTGGATCTACCAAGGAGATCAAACCGAAAAAATTTTGGGTGCAATTTGGTGGGTGTAGCCGTGAGCTAAGGAGGACTAGGGAGAGGAAGAGATTTTGTGACCAAATTTGACTTTGGTCTAAGGTAAAAATCTAGAACCCTAACTCTCTTATTTGAGTTCAAATTTAAGGTAAAAAGGTAGTTCAATTTGGTTGTAAGGACATAAGTCCATTTCCTATTTTGTGCCCTAAAGTTAGAGGTATGTGCTTGATTTGTAGATCTAAGGGTGTATGGTTTAAATTCTTGCATTATTGTGCTTGATTATGATTGATTTTCATGCTTGATGCTTAGGGTTGTGTGTCCCCTAGTTTGGTCCAAAAATCTGCCATAAGGCAGTGATTGAAGCATGTTAGCCTAAGGAGCAAAGTTTGATGCTTGTATGTGATGTATGCAAAAAGTTAGGGTTTTTGAATTTGGTTTGCATGGTTTCAATTGGACGGTTTAAAGGTTCAAGTGGGACGTTAGAAACGCTGTGTGTTTGCCATATAGACTCCCGAAGTGATCGGTCGAGATAGATTTCACGAAATAGGACGTAAAACGAACTTAACAACCAAAACTGCCAATTCGGATTCAAAACTGGTCAGTTTCGGGAAAGTAAAAATTAGAGGCATTTAGAGGACGAATTGGGTAAATTGTAAAACACGAAAGTTGCTCGGAACGATTTTTCCTAGAAGACCACGTGAGCAGATTTTAAAAATGAGGCTCCAAAGGCCTTCGTTTTTACAAAAATCCGTGGCGGATTTGCCCAGACCCAAGTTACAGGATCAGCCTGTTTCAAACGAAAACTGACGCAAATACAAGCAGAACTGGATTTTTCGTAAAACATGAAAGTTTTATCATTTTTCGAGAGCTACAACTTTCATGAAGACAAGTTTTTCAAATTCCAAATGGATTTTTAAACTGGTATTGTTTTATGAAGAGTGTGCAGGGAACCGAAAATTTCTGCACATAAGTTTTACAAACAGTTTCAAAAAGAAAAAGAAAACTGTATTTTTACTTAAAACTGTTCCAAAGGCAGTTCTCAATCTTAAACGGCCTTTATAAAGATTTGTTTTAAAGATTGGAATTTTTACCAAAAATATTAAAGGGATTTAAAGTTAAATCTCTCAAAATGGTAAAAGGATAAGAAAATAGAGTTTTTAAGATAAAAATTGTAATCAAGCTGATTACGGACGATAATCAAGGATAATACCTGAATTACCGGACCTAGTCCCAAAGCTCAAGGCTTTAAAGAAACCCAGCATTTTTGTCAACCCAAGGGTTTGTCCAAATAATCTTTTTAAAGAATAAATCCTCCCAAACAGTAGGATTTTTATTTGTGACCAAACCAGATATTAAGTATCGGGGACATACAACTAGAAATTAGTAAAGCATGTTGGTTAGGACACCAACACTGCATAATGAGAATTGAACTCTCACCTATGTCCCTATTCAAGCAGGAGAGGGCCTGCAGCTGTGCCAGTTAGAGAACAGTATCAAAAAAGGGACATAGTAAGAGAGGTAAGTACAACTCCGCCTACAGCATAGGCTTTTTAAATATAACATGATACAATGTATGTTATGTGCTATAATTTAAAGTAGATGGCATAACTAAGATATGATTATCAGTTATACTCATGTGACATCATGAAGCATGTTCACAGTTAATAAGAACAAGGTCAAGATGATAAATAAGTATAGTGGCAAGCGAGCTTGCCAGTGACGTACCGACCCGTCCAAGGTCGGGTAGGACTGTGGATCGAGTTGGAATTGGTTTGGCCGCCCCAACCGTTCCATAGTTGCGCGCCCGGTACGATCACCCATGATAAGGGGCCCATAAACAATTACGCATAATAAAGCATAATTGGATCATGCATAATTAGAATATGTTATGATTTACTACTTATGTTGCGGAAAAATCAAGTTGTACTTGCTGAGCGAAAGCTCACGACTTACGTCTATGCTGTAGGTAAACAACCTACTGGCGAATTTTGATACAAGATAATGGAGTTGGCGGGGCAACTGTGAAAGAAGGGATAAGCCGCTATGTCTTCCGCAGAATCTTATGTTTAATATTTATATATTCCAAACAGTACTTCAGTAGAAAAAAAAAAAAAAAAAAAATTTCACTACTTTTGTTAAGCAATTAAGTATGTTAAACATGTATGTATGTACGGTAACGGTCCGTGCTAGGCAGGTCGTTACAGAGTTGGTATCAGAGCGGTTCCCTGCTACCTGATTTCACAGTTCGCCTTCCAACGCCACTATCATTGTAAGTTAAAATTAATTTATGTGTAAATATTTATTATGTGATTATGGTATGTAGATTCGTCGATATGGATCCGGATCACGTAGATGCGGACCGAGAGGCTATATCATCATTCTACGAGGCACATCCGTTATTATTTGACGGTACGAGTCACACGGTATCTTTAGGAGCATGGTTATATGACACGGAGCTGATTTTCCGTACCAGTCATATCCCGGGGCGACTACAGGTCTCGTTGGGGAGTCGATGTTTGAGAGGCGACGCCCGTATTTGGTGGATGTCAGTAGGGGAGCCACAGCTACCCAGTCGGACTTGGATGCATTTTCGTACACTGATGATAGGACGGTTTGGACCGATACTGGATTACGGGCCAGGAGCGCCTCAGCGTGATCCCGACATTTATAGGGATATGTACGAGACGCGATACCATAGTTATGCGCTTGAGTGGCACGCATACCCTCTCGAGACCATGACTCATTACTGCACAAGATTTCTGGAGGCCATGATGCCCTACGTCCCTCAGGACATAGACCACCCGGTGATGGAGGCACTGACCGTTTTGCGAAACGGCTTACCTGGCCGTATTCGTCAGCATGTCCCTTTTCCCACACCTAGGATGTCTGTGGGGCACATGATTGAGGATATCTTAGATGCTGAGGTGCGTGCCGACGCAGAGCAGGCAGAGGCCGCTGAGGGTGATCATCAGGCACCCGTAGATGACGCTGTCATAGGGGAGCCATTACACGAGGTAGGACCAGCACCCCCGGAGGAGCCGATTCCTGCAGTCCCGGAGCAGGAGGTGCCAGCCCATGAGGCCGAGGATCAGGGGGATGCTGAGGGTGACCCAGATGCAGTGGACCCAGAGGAGGACGATGTTATGGTTATACCCCATGATCCACCAGCAGACCCTCCTGTCATAGACATTCCCAGTGACGAGGAGGATGATGTTGAGATTATACCAGCAGATCCACCGGCAGATCCCATTGTCATTGATATATCCAGTGAGGAGGAGGACGACGACGAGGAGATGGAGCCGGCACCCGAGCTAGAGCAGGCAGGATGGTTTGAGGACCAGGAGGATTTTGTTGACGACCCAGAGGAGATCATTTTCGACGACGGAGATTGGGAGACTGACTCCGACGGAGCCGCATAGATGACGATAGAGATCATCATTTTGGCCGATCATGTACATCTATTTTGACCTTAGGACCGACATGTACTTGCTTATTCCTTTTAGGATGATAGGCTTGTACTGATGGAAAGTGGTAGCCACTTCCATCGCCATTCTTTTTGACTATGTATGACGGTGAAGTGTTAGACACTCCCATTGCTATTTTGTTCATGTACATAAAGTATTATGAAACAGATATGTATTTACAGTATTGTAAGAATGATGTAACAATCTTGTATATATTATTTTGGCAAATATAATGTACTTTCTGTAAATATCCAAAAAACAGATCAAGTACCATGTTACGTTATGATTACGAAAATCATGTTATGATATGATATGTTACGATTATGTAAGTCATGTTAGGATGAGAATGATTATGTTATGATCCAATGTATTAAGATATGATGTATGATGAAAGAAAAGATATTACTAGTTTGATGATATCTTTTCTTATGGTTTAATAGGAAATAAAAGATGGTACGTCCTCGCAAAACAATGCCCGTGAACCAGAATCCACCTGCACCGGATCTAGCAACTGTTGTAGCAAATTTGCAACGACAGTTACTTGAGCAGCAACAGGAAACAAATAGACTCCGGGAGCAGTTAGCTTAGATAAATCAGAGACCTCAGGCTAATGAGGTTCCCCCACAAAACATCAGAGTACCTCCAGTAGTACCTCCGGTACCTGATGCTCAACCAGAGGTTCCAGTAGCACCAGTAGGGTTACAGGCGAACTTACCTCCCGTACGGGAAGATCTGCTTTATGAGAGATTTAGGCGGATGAAAGCGCCGGAATTTGAGGGACCAACAGATCCGATTGCCGCTGACAATTGGTTGATTGACATCCAAGTTATTTTGGATTTCATGCGGCTGACAGAGCAAGAAAAAGTCCTTTGTGCTTCCTTCGCTCTTAAGAAAGACGCTAGACACTGGTGGATGACAGTCCAGATGCGTCGCGATGTTACGACCATGAGTTGGCAAGATTTCGTGTCGGAGTTTCGAACGATGTACTTTAACAGAGAAATCCTAGCAGCCCAGCAGGATGAATTTACCAGTTTGAGACAGGGAACGATGACGGTAATGGAGGCTATTAATAAGTTTGAGCAGTTAGCCCGATTGTGCCCGGAATTAGTGCCAGGTGAGACCGAAAAAGTTAGATTGATGATGAAGATGTTTCGGTCAGATATCGCTAAGCAAGTCAGTGCTGGTGATAGTCCACCTACTCGGGTATCCGATTGTATAAGCCGAGCCATAAGAGCAGAATATTGGATTAACCGGGACAAAGAAGAACGAGCTAAGTTCTTTAAGGCAAAGAAGGAAGAAAAGGCCATGGGGAAGCAGACGCAACCCCGTCAGAATCCCGAAATGAACCAGAAAGGTCAGCCCCGCAATTTTGCTCAAGGTTCTAAACAGTTTGGGAAGAATAAACGAAACGAGAACTCTACTGGCCAGGGTCAGCAAAGAAACTACCCTCAGAAAAAGATTGCTCGTGGAAATGAGGGCAATAGCAATAGCTACCCGGTGTGTGCTAAGTGCGGGAGAAAACATCCGGGAGTATGCCGAATGGGATCAAATGCTTGTTATCTCTGTGGCAAGGAGGGTCATTTTGCAAAGAACTGCACTCTGAACACCCAAGGCCAGAATCCTTCATACCCAAGCCGGAACCCCAACAGCCAGTTACATGCAGTCCAGGCAAAGCTCGAAGGACCCTCAATCGCTCAAGGCAGATTAGAGGCTCCTGAACCGCAAGCCAGAATCTACGCCTATACCAAGGGAGATGCAGAAGCCGGGACTTCGCATGTGGTGACAGGTCAGATTTCTATCGCCACCTATGATGCAATTGTCCTATTTGATTCTGGTGCCACCCACTCGTTCATATCATTGGAATTTGCTCAAAAGATAGGAAGGGGTGTGGATAGTTTAGAACAACCATTCAAAACCTCTCTGCCATCCGGAGAATTTTTATGGTCCAATTTTTGGATACGAAACACATCCGTAGGGATTTGTGGCAGAGAATTATATGTAGATCTCATTGCAATCAAGCTTCAGGATTTCGATGTGATCTTAGGAATGGACTTTTTGAGTAAATACAACGCCAAGATTGACTGCCGCAAGAGGTGCGTGACGTTCAACCCTTACGGAGAAGTAGAGTTCAATTTCTATGGTCAGTCTCAGAGTCCAGCAACTCGATTTGTTTCAGCAATAAGGGCCTGGAAAATGTTAGCTAATGGTTGTCAAGGATATTTAGCTAACATAGTAGACAAAGATCAAGAAATGGAGCTGACACCGGAAGACGTTCCTGTTATAAAGGAATTTGTGGATATTTTTCCGAAGGATTTGCCAGGACTTCCGCCAGAAAGGGAAATTTCTTTTGAAATTGAGCTGCTACCTGGAGCTGCGCCAATATCGAAAGCCCCCTATCGTATGGCGCCAGCTGAGCTGAGAGAACTTCAAGTACAGTTGCAGGAACTGCTTGACAAAGGATTCATCCGACAAAGTTACTCTCCATGGGGAGCACCCGTTTTATTCGTCAAAAAGAAGGATGGATCATTGAGAATGTGCATTGACTACCGTGAACTGAATAAAATCACGATCAAGAATAAGTATCCTCTTCCAAGGATTGACGATCTTTTTGATCAACTCCGAGGAGCGGTCGTGTTTTCAAAGGTCGATTTACGATCAGGGTACCATCAGCTCAGAATTCGGGAGGCAGATATCTCCAAGACAGCTTTTCGCACGCGATATGGGCACTATGAGTTTTTGGTTATGCCCTTTGGATTAACCAACGCCCCAGCCGCCTTTATGGATCTTATGAATCGGGTATTCAAGGAATATTTGGATAAATTCGTTATTGTCTTCATTGACGACATTTTGATTTATTCAAGGTCCAAAGAGGAACACGCGCAGCATCTTAGGATGGTAATGGAAACGTTGAGGAGGAATCAGCTTTATGCTAAGTTCACAAAATGTGAATTTTGGCTGGAGAAAGTTCATTTCTTGGGGCATGTTGTGTCAAAAGAGGGAATTTCCGTAGATCCTGCAAAAGTGGAAGCAGTCAGTTAATGGCCAGTACCCAAGAGTGTGACGGAAATAAGAAGTTTTCTTGGATTAGCCGGATACTACCGACGTTTTGTCGAAGGATTTTCGAAGATTGCTGCACCAATTACCGCTCTCACTCGAAAAGATAAAAAGTATGAATGGACTCAGAAGTGTGAAGAGAATTTCCAAGAGCTCAAGAAAAAGCTGACAAGTGCGCCCGTGTTGATAATCCCAGATGTAGATGCGGGAAATTTCGTAATTTATAGTGATGCTTCCAAGAACGGACTAGGAGCTGTCCTGATGCAAAATGGGAAAGTAGTAGCCTACGCATCAAGACAATTGAAGAATCATGAACGGAATTATCCTACACATGATCTGGAGCTAGCAGCGATAGTTTTCGCACTTAAGATCTGGAGACACTATTTGTATGGAAACAAATGCGAAATCTACACTGATCACCAGAGTCTTAAGTATATTTTTACCCAGAAGGAGCTCAACATGAGACAGCGTAGATGGCTGGAACTTGTAAAGGACTACGATTGCGAGATCCTTTATCACCCTGGGAAGGCAAACAGGGTAGCAGATGCTTTAAGTAGGAAATCCTCGGGCATGCTAATGTCTATCAAAGCGTTCCCTAAGCCACTACAAAAGGAGATTTCTGAGTTCAACCTGGAAATGATCACGGGGAAATTATCTTCTCTGACTCTTCAGTCCGATCTATTGGAATCCATCAAAGCGCACCAAGGAAAAGATTCGTTTTTGCTAAAGGCACAACTTTTTGGCGGAAAGAACAAGGAGTTCAAAACCTCTGCCGATGGCACTATCTACTTCAAGGAAAGGATCTGTGTTCCCAACTTTGAATTTCTGAAGGATCAGATCATGTCAGAGACTCATAAGACGCCATACTCGGTACATCCAGGAGCTTCCAAAATGTACAAGGACCTCCGGGAGAACTTTTGGTGGCCAAAAATGAAGAATGAAGTAGCAGAATACGTGTCAAAATGCCTAACTTGCCAGAAAGTTAAGGCTGAACACCGACATCCTGGAGGAGAATTGCAGAAAATAGAGTTCCCTGAATGGAAATGGGAGCAAATCACTATGGATTTTGTAGTAGGATTACCCAGGGCGACAAGTGGAAATGACACAATTTGGGTTGTGGTGGATAGATTGACCAAATCAGCCCATTTCATTGCTATCAAAGCCACATTCTCAGTGGAAAAATTGGCTGAAGTCTATGTATCTCAGATTGTTAAGCTGCATGGAGTGCCAAAATCAATCATTTCAGACCGTGACGGACGTTTCACTTCTCGATTTTGGACCAGTGTTCACAATGCCATGGGATCAAAGCTGAAGTTCAGTACAGCTTTTCACCCCCAAACTGACGGCCAGTCGGAACGAACTATCCAAACACTGGAAGATATGCTGAGATCATGTGTTCTGGATTTCAAAGGAAACTGGGATCAGAAGCTGCCATTGATCGAATTTTCTTACAACAACAGTTATCACGCTTCAATTGGTATGGCACCATTCGAAGCCCTATATGGAAGGAAATGTCGATCTCCCATCCACTGGCAAGAGGTTGGACAGAAGCAACTACAAACAACAGACTTCATTAAGAAGACCTCTGAAGATATCAAGAAGATTAAACAGAGGCTCGACATAGCTTTTAGCAGACAGAAAAGTTATGCCGATAAACGTAGAAGACCATTGGAGTTCCAAGTTGGAGAGGCCGTGTTCATTAAGATTGCTCCTATGAAAGGGGTAATGAGATTTGGCAAAAAGGGGAAGCTCAGTCCGAGATACACAGGGCCGTTTGAAATTCTCGAAAGGATTGGGAAAGTAGCTTACAGGCTTGCTTTGCCACCAGAATTAGCTGCAATGCACGATGTTTTTCATGTTTCAATGTTAAAGAAGTACGTACCAGATCCGTCGCATGTGCTTAGTCAAGAACCGGTGGAAGTTCAAACGGATTTGACATACGAAGAAAAGCCAGTTCGAATTCTGGATCGAGACGAGAAGGTCCTAAGAAATAAAACCATTTCCCTAGTTAAAGTTTTATGGCGCAACCACAAGGTTGAAGAAGCAACCTGGGAATTGGAAGATGAGATGAGAAAGAACTACCCCGATTTATTCTAATTTTCGAGGACGAAAATTTTTAAGGGGGGGAAGATTGTAATAACTAAATTTTCACGAGCTTACGTTTTCTTGTAAAGAAACTTATGCGATGTTTAGAATATATTCATGAAAATCTGAGATGGGTTTTTATTTAAAAATTTTAAGTTCTCATGATCTTATGAGACTTAAAAATGATTGCTTTAACAAGTATGTATCATTTTGAGTTAGAAGAATAGAAAATTTCACGTATGCATGGTTTTGCATGGTGGTCAAAGCTTGACCTAAAAAGTCAACGTTGACCCAAAAAGTCAAGGGTTGACCAGAAAAGTCAACCATATGATGATACTGATTTATGGTCAAACAGTATGGAAAATATACTGCGAAAAACCATTTTTCAGACAAGATGTTAAGATTAAGATTTAAAATCACCCTAGAAAAATCAAGCACATAAATTAGGGTATATTGGGCCAAAGGGCTTCAAATTATAAGAAAAATTTTATACAGTCAAATTTAACACAGATAAATTTTGGACTGCAGTTTAGTGATAAAATACTGTTATTAATAGTTAACAGTATTAAAAATATCTGTGTTAACTAGAATTTGGACTGCCTATTAAGAAAAATTGCCAAACAAGCCTAATGGTGCTTACCTCACCAACCTTTTAAATTATGACATCATTATGGTGATTAAAAGAAAAATTTTTGGATAAAAATGGAGCCTTCTAGAGCATGATGTGGCCGGCCACCTTGGGGCCAAAATAGAAATAAGTTTTCTCCATGGAATTTTTAGAAAAGGTGAACAAAAATTAATTATAATTTGACCCCAAAAGTTTGCCTATAAATAGGTGAACCATTGTTCACAAAAAAATCAAAAATTCTAGCCAAACTCTTGCAAATTCCCTCTTGAAAATCCGGAAATTGGGAGGAGAGAAAGGGGTGAGAGAAATCAAAAATTTCTTTGAGGTTTTTGTTCCTAGGGTTCGGATTTGAGCTAGGAACAAACCAAGAAAAATTTAGAAATTTTTTGGGTCTCTTGGGTGGTGTGGCCGAGTGTGTAAGGGAAGAAGAAAAGCTGAAAATTTTGAGGCCAAATCTTGGTGGAGTGCTCGGCTAGGAGTGGATCTACCAAGGAGATCAAACCGAAAAATTTTTGGGTGCAATTTGGTGGGTGTAGCCGTGAGCTAAGGAGGACTAGGGAGAGGAAGAGATTTTGTGACCAAATTTGACTTTGGTCTAAGGTAAAAATCTAGAACCCTAACTCTCTTATTTGAGTTCAAATTTAAGGTAAAAAGGTAGTTCAATTTGGTTGTAAGGACATAAGTCCATTTCCTATTTTGTGCCCTAAAGTTAGAGGTATGTGCTTGATTTGTAGATCTAAGGGTGTATGGTTTAAATTCTTGCATTATTGTGCTTGATTATGATTGATTTTCATGCTTGATGCTTAGGGTTGTGTGTCCCCTAGTTTGGTCCAAAAATCTGCCATAAGGCAGTGATTGAAGCATGTTAGCCTAAGGAGCAAAGTTTGATGCTTGTATGTGATGTATGCAAAAAGTTAGGGTTTTTGAATTTGGTTTGCATGGTTTCAATTGGACGGTTTAAAGGTTCAAGTGGGACGTTAGAAACGCTGTGTGTTTGCCATATAGACTCCCGAAGTGATCGGTCGAGATAGATTTCACGAAATAGGACGTAAAACGAACTTAACAACCAAAACTGCCAATTCGGATTCAAAACTGGTCAGTTTCGGGAAAGTAAAAATTAGAGGCATTTAGAGGACGAATTGGGTAAATTGTAAAACACGAAAGTTGCTCGGAACGATTTTTCCTAGAAGACCACGTGAGCAGATTTTAAAAATGAGGCTCCAAAGGCCTTCGTTTTTACAAAAATCCGTGGCGGATTTGCCCAGACCCAAGTTACAGGATCAGCCTGTTTCAAACGAAAACTGACGCAAATACAAGCAGAACTGGATTTTTCGTAAAACATGAAAGTTTTATCATTTTTCGAGAGCTACAACTTTCATGAAGACAAGTTTTTCAAATTCCAAATGGATTTTTAAACTGGTATTGTTTTATGAAGAGTGTGCAGGGAACCGAAAATTTCTGCACATAAGTTTTACAAACAGTTTCAAAAAGAAAAAGAAAACTGTATTTTTACTTAAAACTGTTCCAAAGGCAGTTCTCAATCTTAAACGGCCTTTATAAAGATTTGTTTTAAAGATTGGAATTTTTACCAAAAATATTAAAGGGATTTAAAGTTAAATCTCTCAAAATGGTAAAAGGATAAGAAAATAGAGTTTTTAAGATAAAAATTGTAATCAAGCTGATTACGGACGATAATCAAGGATAATACCTGAATTACCGGACCTAGTCCCAAAGCTCAAGGCTTTAAAGAAACCCAGCATTTTTGTCAACCCAAGGGTTTGTCCAAATAATCTTTTTAAAGAATAAATCCTCCCAAACAGTAGGATTTTATTTGTGACCAAACCAGATATTAAGTATCGGGGACATACAACTAGAAATTAGTAAAGCATGTTGGTTAGGACACCAACACTGCACAATGAGAATTGAACTCTCACCTATGTCCCTATTCAAGCAGGAGAGGGCCTGCAGCTGTGCCAGTTAGAGAACAGTATCAAAAAGGGACATAGTAAGAGAGGTAAGTACAACTCCGCCTACAGCATAGGCTTTTTAAATATAACATGATACAATGTATGTTATGTGCTATAATTTAAAGTAGATGGCATAATTAAGATATGATTATCAGTTATACTCATGTGACATCATGAAGCATGTTCACAGTTAATAAGAACAAGGTCAAGATGATAAATAAGTATAGTGGCAAGCGAGCTTGCCAGTGACGTACCGACCCGTCCAAGGTCGGGTAGGACTGTGGATCGAGTTGGAATTGGTTTGGCCGCCCCAACCGTTCCATAGTTGCGCGCCCGGTACGATCACCCATGATAAGGGGCCCATAAACAATTACGCATAATAAAGCATAATTGGATCATGCATAATTAGAATATGTTATGATTTACTACTTATGTTGCGGAAAAATCAAGTTGTACTTGCTGAGCGAAAGCTCACGACTTACGTCTATGCTGTAGGTAAACAACCTACTGGCGAATTTTGATACAAGATAATGGAGTTGGCGGGGCAACTGTGAAAGAAGGGATAAGCCGCTATGTCTTCCGCAGAATCTTATGTTTAATATTTATATATTCCAAACAGTACTTCAGTAGAAAAAAAAAAAAAAAAAAAATTTCACTACTTTTGTTAAGCAATTAAGTATGTTAAACATGTATGTATGTACGGTAACGGTCCGTGCTAGGCAGGTCGTTACAGTTAATACTCTTGTCAAGCTGGCGGAAGAGTTTATAGCTGCTAGCTCGTGAGCGGGTTGAATTATAGTATCAACGTAAATACGTAATGATCTTACGACATCTGCAATATGTCATGAGACATAGGACAACCAGTAATTTCCTTTTGATTTGCTCATAGAACTCCCAGGGAATAGATTTTTAGCACCATATAAGTTGAATTACTAGAGTTGACATCGCTCAAAATTGAGCTACAGTTTTGTTAAGTATCTTTAATACAATTAATAAATCAATTATCTAAACTCTTCTCTTAATATTAGAAACACATGTAAGACAACAGTTTAGATATGTTGTCCCTTTTTTTTTTTTTTTTTTTTTTGGTCTTATTGTTTGTCCCTCCTGTTAAATTTTCGTACTTTAGTGAATTATTAGAATTTCGCTATTATTTACGGATTGGGTCTTTTAATTTAGATAATATGATATATGACCCAAAAAACGCGAAGAATGGATAAGGAGACAGAAAAATGGGAACAACATATTTAAAATTGGGTCTCTGAATGGATACATATAAAGGCATTTGGAAGAGGCATAAAGAATTTATTGAATAGCAAATGTCTATGCAACCACTATTCAAGAATTGGAATTCTGAGTTTGAGCAAAAATAAAAAATAATAAAATAATAAAAAATGAAAAGGCTGTGAAATTTAGGATTACACAATTCACAGTTAATCAAGAGTCGTTATGAATGCTTGGGCTGGGAATGTCCAGTGAAACTTGCCAACATACATAGTAATTTCTCGCAGGACATATGCAGTAAAAAAGACGCAACTAGAATTCGGACGACAATCCACCGAAAACGACAGTAATTTAAAAAACGACAACGACAGAATAAATAAATGAAACTAAAACGATGATAGATATGATCACTTGAAGACAACAGAAAACAACGGCAACAACAATCTAGATAAACGTCATCAAGGTTTTAAATGACGACAATCGATATAAAGGAAACCAACTCAGAGTAACATTAATAACTACAAACATAATTCGAATCTGAAAAACGGCAAGCAAAAAATTTTCAATATTGCAACAATTACTCATGAGCTTTTTCCACCCACGTTTCTCAGAAAAGGTCCAAAAATTATTCTCTCTTACGTATACCTTCTTATTTGAATCACGATATAAATTCAATCAATTTTGTTTGAAATTATTGTAGGTGGCAATTTTAAATTGTAATTTGTACATGCGATTCTAGACCAAAGGCTATTTTGCCGCTTCTATATGTTGAACATGATAAACGAGAGAATTTATTTATTCAATTAATCATGACCAAAGGTATTTGAATTTGTCTAATACCCATCTCAAAGAACTACCAAGTTCGGTTTGTACACTATATAATTTGCATCAGACGTTGTTGTTGTCAAGTTGTGGAAAACTTGAACAATTGCCAACCAACACATGCAGTTTAATCAGCTTGTGTCATCTTGTGATCGGAGGCACGTCTTTAAAAGAGATGCCGCCACAAATATGCAAGTTGACGAATCTCCAGACTTTAAGTGATTTTGTTTTGAGCAAAAACAATGGATCTAGGATCAAAGAGTTAGGAGCATTACAGCTTTTGGGTGGTGGGCTTCGTATTTCCGGACTCAAAAATGTAGTGGATGTTTTTGAAGCTGATTTGAAGAATAAAGAGTATCTTACTAAGCTTATTTTGGAATGGAAGCGAAGTGAAATTGAAGATACATCCAAAGAAAGGGAAGTACTTAATGCATTTGAACCCCATAGGAAGCTAAAAAAAAAAAAACTCAGAATCGAAGGTTACAGAGGTACAATATTCCCTGATTGGGTGGCAAATCAGTCATTTGGTGACATGGTTGAAGTTTGTTTACAAGATTGTCCAAACTGTTGCTTGTTGCCACCATTTGGGCAACTACGTTCCCTGAGAGAGGTTGATATTAGTGAAATGTGTGTGTCAGGGATATAAAATGAGTGCAATGGTTCTTCATTGACTAGGCCATTACCATTCTTAGAAAGGCTATCCATGAGATATATGTATGCATTGGAGAGGTGGCCCACAGGAGCTAACCAAGAAGGCGGGATTTTCCCTTGTTTCAAGCACATTTATTTAAGAAATTGTGACAAACTAAATGTGGGATTACCTGCTGGTTGTCTTCCATCCTTGGAAAGTATTGAAATTGAGAAGTGCAAAGAAATGGTGAATGTACTTCCAATAATTCAAGAGATTGACAATGCATATCCCTCTCTGGAGTCCATTGAGCTATGGCACTGTGAGAAAGTGGAGTCGTTTTCAGAAACGGGCTTGCCCTCTCCTAATTTAAAACGTCTTCAAATTTTATATTGCCAAAAGCTCATTGCAAACCGCAGGAACTGAAATCTCCAAAGACTCTCCTGTCTTCGAAGCTTTATGGCTCACCGAATGTGAAGAAGTGCTAGTGAATTCGTTCCCTAACGAATGACTGCTTCCATCTGCATTGACTTCTCTTGAGATCTTGGAATTTAGAAATGTAATACCTAGTTTTTTCGACAATTATGATTTCTTGTATAAAAATTCAAATTGTACCTTGAGGGTATTTATGAAAAAGCCCGGTTAAGGGTTTTTATGATGTTTTGTGAGTTCATATGATTTTATGAGACTAAAAATGATTGCTTAGCCAAGCATATAACCTTTTAAGTAAAAAGGAGTGAAAATTACCAAAATTCTATGTTGGTCAAAGTTTGACCAAAAACGCCGACGGTTGACCAAAAAGTCAACTGTTGACCACGGAAGTCAAATCTTGGCAAGAAAGTCAACGGTTGACAAGAAAGTCAATGGTGGACGAGAAAGCCAAAGGTTGACCCGAAAAGTCAAAAAAGAAAGACCGTACGATAAAATAATCCACACTATAGAAATTATACTGTATAGAACCGTTTTTACGGATAAGATAGTATGTTTATGATTCAAAACCACCATAGAAAAATCAAGCATATTAATTAGGGTATCAAGGGCCAAGTGACTTTAAGTTATAAGAAAATTTTTATACAGTTCGTTTTTACACAGATGAATTTTGGACTGTAGTTCAATATAACAATACTGTGTATAAGTGAATCCAGTATTGGAAATATCTGTGATAACTTAAAATGGACTGTATAATAAGAAAAGTAACAAACAACCCTTAAGGAGGATGACATCATCCACCTTTTTATTAATTACATCATTAAGGAATTAATGAAAAAATTGGAAAGTAATTGGGTGGTTCTAGACCATGCATGGCCGGCCACCTACACCCCCCAATTGTGCAATTCCTTGTTTCTTCAAGGACTAATTTACAATTTCCAAAAGTCCTCCCTCACCTATAAATAGGTGATCCCATAATTCAAAAAAAATAGAAAATTCCAACCAAACCATGCCCAATTTTTCCCTCACCAAAAACCGAGAGTGAGAAGTGTAATAACCAAATTTTCACGACCTTACGTTGTTTTGTAAAGAAACTTATGCAATGTTTAGAATATATTCATGAAAATCTGAGATGGGTTTTTACTTGCAAATTTTAAGTTCTCATGATCTTATGAGACTTAAAAAAATGATTGCTTTAACAAGTATGTATCATTTTGAGTTAGAAGAGTAGAAAATTTCACGTATGCATGGTTTTGCATGGCGGTCAAAGCTTGACCTAAAAAGTCAACATTGACACAAAAAGTCAAGGGTTGACCAGAAAAGTCAACCATACGATGATACTGAATTATGGTCAAACAGTATGGAAAATATACTGCGAAAAACCATTTTTCGGACAAGATGTTAAGATTAAGATTTAAAATCACCCTAGAAAATCAAGCACATAAATTAGGGCATATTGGGCCAAAGGGCTTCAAATTATAAGAAAAATTTTATACAGTCAAATTTTACACAGATAAATTTTGGACTGCAGTTTAGTGATAAAATACTGTTATTAATAGTTAACAGTATTAAAAATATCTGTGTTAACTAGAATTTGGACTGTCTATTAAGAAAAAATTGCCAAACAAGCCTAATGGTGCTTACCTCACCAACCTTTTAATTTATGACATCATTATGGTGATTAAAAGAAAAATTTTTGGATAAAAATGGAGCCTTCTAGAGCATGATGTGGCCGGCCACCTTGGGGCCAAAATAGAAATAAGTTTTCTCCATGGAATTTTTTTGAAAAGGTGAACAAAAAAATAATTTCAAAGTGACCCCAAAAGTTGCCTATAAATAGGTGAAGCATTATTCACAAAAAAATCAAAAACTCTAGCCAAACTCTTGCAAATTTCTCTCTTGAAAATCCGGAAATTGGGAGGAGAGAAAGGGGTGAGAGAAATCAAAAATTTCTTTGAGGTTTTTGTTCCTAGGGTTCGGATTTGAGCTAGGAAAAAGCCAAGAAAATTTTAGAAAAATTTTTGGGTCTCTTGGGTGGTGTGGCCGAGTGTGTAAGGGAGGAAGAGAAGTTGAAAAATTTGAGGCCAAATCT